>CM024962.1:29453042-29867336 GCA_014282245.1 Rhododendron simsii
ATCTCTCTCTCTCTCTCTCCTCATTTCAGAACACGTTATTTCCTCAAAAGAAACCAAAACCGGTGGATAAATTTGGAAATAATGCTTACATGCCACATTTTCGGCTGAGATTGGTTCCCACATTTATCAAATTGATTGTTATGCATGATTTACAAGAATAATTTTGGTAATGATTTTCGAAATTGCCGAATTTTTTATCATGATTGGGTGGACATTATTCAGTTATGAACTACAAAGACTTGATTGAACAATACAAATTAGGTGAAACAAATTTATCTCCCCCTCTCTCCCTAATTGTTTCTCTTTCTCTCTCTCCCGAAACGTTTTCTTTCCAGTTCTCTTTTCCGTCTCCTTGACTCTCACCCTCTCTCCAATTCTCTCACCACAGGTATGGCTCTTTACTTCGGTTTTTTTTTCTTGTTCTTCACTTTTTTTTTTGTCCAGTTCTATTTGTTAAGTTCAACTCCAAAAAATTCGATTACGCTCGGTTCAAATCGGAGTGATGAGTATAATGTTCAAATCTTTTTTTTTTTTTTTGAGAACATATCAAGAGGGTGAGGGTTTCAATCCGATCCATCCAAAAGTACAATGGTAATGAAGAAGTTCATTCGATAGGATTGAAATTAAGAAGTTTTTTTTCCCCCTTTTTGTTTTGTAATTCAATACGTTTTACTAAAAGTATTTTTTTCACTCACCCCAAAAAAATAATACCCAAAAACTAACTATTTTTTTCACTCACCAAAATGGTGACTGAAAGTGCCCCATTACCTACAGCTTTTTGGGGCATAAAATTTGCTCTGTCCCGTTAACCCTCAAGTGGGGCATTTATTGCGACAGTTTAAACTGTCCCAAAAGGGTTTTCGGTTTTTCAAAAAATAATTTTTATCCTTGGAAGTTGTCCTTTTAACCAAAACCCTTTAAATTGTCTAATTTCAGTGTTTTGAAATAATTTTTTAAGCTTGATTGGCATGGAAATACAACCATACCACCGAAAATCATCGAACTCTAATTCCAAGACTACAAGAATTGAGGTGAGTGACTCCATTGTTTTAATTGAATATAGAAATTATTTTCTTTCGGTTTACACCCAACCACGATGTTCTCTCTATCTCCCTTTTTAGAATTGAGTAAATAGATTTGGGGTCCTTCTATGTTACCCATTTTCTTTTGATTCAATTTTTCCTCCATTTGGATTTCATGTCTAACATTTTTTTTGGTCCCCCTACCATCCATATTTTTTATGGGGCGTCTTCACACGTAGAAATAAGAGAAAAAAATGTTTGAATCTTTTTTTTAAATAAGAAACTATTTTTAAGGAAAAATAAACCAGTTTATTTTAAAAACACGATAGTTCTTCATTTTGCATTTCTATTTTTGTTCCCCCTACCATCCATTTCTGTTTTTAAGGTTCATAGACTTCATACTGAAAGGCATCCATTTTTCTTTTATTTTTTAAAAGTGATGTATTGTGAGGAAACGACCTATGACGTAAAGGATACTTACAGTTGGAATTTCCTATTACTTTTTTTCCCTAGGTTCAACATTATCGCATACTCGGCTGCATTGAGAAAATATATGAAGAACACCTATGGATTTATAAATGCAAGACGTGCTTTAGGGAAGTTGAAAATCAGTACGGTTGATTTGTCTGTATTCAATGCGGAGAAGATGTGGAAACAGCAGCCAGGTTTTTTTTAAAATAATAGTATTTCAACTCAATCATGTATTTTATGAGTTTTTTTTGAAGTCAACTTATATCTACAATTTATTTGTAATACATTTTAGGTATAATGTAAAGATGGTTGTGAAAGACTCCACTGGCTCAATGGAGCTCTTGGTGAAGGACACCAAGGCAGAATTTATCTTGCGATGTGTACATCCAATTTGAAGAAGTTAATGTTATAGGTAAAGGCAAGATAAAAAATTAATATGATGCTCTGTCTATAAAATATAGCAATACTTTATAATATAGATGTTTTGTCAGGAAAATTGAGTGCAGATACTCAAAGAGTTCCTTTCTCAATTTTATGGACGTGCATATGTGTTTATTATTCCTGCTCCACAACATATGTACCATGAACATTGTGCCTCTGTGGTAACCTTCGTGTTAAAAGTTGATTGGTCAGAAGAATGTTTGCACATTTCCAAAGGTAATAAGTTGTCCTTCTCCTTTCATTGTCACCTAAATTCTACATAAACTGGTTTATAAATTGTGATAAATCTAATAATTCTTGATATTCTTTATGCAGAAATGTCGAGGAGTGACAAAGAACCAATGAGATCATCGTGAAAACATCGTTGTTAAAGTATTGTGGAATGGTCCAAAAACATTTTAGTCAATTTAACTTTATTGTATTTTTATTACCCGTGTTGCGTGATTTATGAATTTTCAACAAATTTTACCTATGCTTTACTTATTTTATTTTATATGAATTTACTTTGCTTCTGTCCATTTTGTTATGAAACAATACTTTAAATTGTGTAGATTGAGTAAAAAAAATTGAAACATAATTTTAAGATATCGACATCGGTTTATAACTTATAATGGTCACTCCTTTAGCGCTAATAAACATATAAGGAGTTTGTTCTATGCATTTTAGTTGGTTGAATTTGTTCAATATTTATTTGCGTGTGCTGAATGTTCGAGCCGTGCCTTCAGGCACGGGCATTCGCTAGTATATATATATATATAACCACACTCTCTTTTTTATCTTCTCGTGATGTGAATTTTCGTACAATGTTGTCATTCCAAGTGAGATAAAGTATATAAATGAAAAGTTAATTTATAAATTCACATTACAAAAGGACAAAAATAGAATGTGGTTATTAAAAATGGGAGTGTGAAAATTAATTACCAAGAGAAAAATATGCAAACTCACCGGTCTACTTGCTTCAGTTCTCAAAATGCTACGATTTGGTTTGTTTAATGCTGTTAACACAACATTCGCAAAATAATGAATACAACATGCCTATGTCCCTCACACTAACAAAAATAATATATAACTTTGCCGAAATTGCCGTTGCGACTACTGTTGTCCAGCATGCAATCGGTGTCCATCCCCGTCCTCCATTACGGTCAAATTCCCACATTAAAGATTTCAACTACAAATTTTGAACAGGGAGATGGATAGATAAGAGTATCTTTATCACGCTCACTACTTGCCTCTTTAAACTAAACTAATGAGTAAAATCAGTAAAAGCACCACAAAACACCCCTTTATCAAACTCTCTTCCTCCCTCACTACTTTGAAATTTTTTTAAAATTGCTACAGTTAGTCGTTTACCCCTTTATCAAACTCTCTTCCTCCCTCACTACTTTGAAAATTTTTTAAAATTGCTACAGTTAGTCGTTTTGGTTTCTGGGGGTTTAAAACCAGAGGGGGAAGAGAATGAGACTTAAATATTTAATTGGATGGGTTGAATATTTAATTGTATGAAAAGTGAGAGTAAAGAGTCTGATTTTGTGTAATTGTGAAAAAGTGACTAGCTAAAATAGAAAAATGAATTTTGAGGATTAATTTGGTCCAAAATCTAAAGAGTCTGATAAGGATGCCCTAGGTGGGAACGTGAGTTGGGTTTAGCGGGAGAGATTAGTGGAGATGGAGACGAGGTGCAATGAGAGTCTTGGGTGGGAACAGTTAGAGTAGGTAAAGAAATCTCAGCCCTTGCTTTAAGCCAAGTCCAAATGAGAGCCCCTAACTTTTGAGATAAATCAATCTCAACCATAAATTCTGGACAAAATGATTATGGACCCTTGGATTCATGTTATGATTCAAATGCTTCTCTTCCACAATATATAGATAGACTAGCGAATGTGCAAAGGGGTGCTATATATGTTGCAAAAAATAGATAGGAACGAAGTAAAATACAGTATATGCGCAGGAGAAATTGAGGTGTAAAAAATATTCAAGCAGGTCAAAAATTTTCAAAATTCATAAACCACCCAACACACGTAATAAAAATTAAATAAAGTCAAACCGAATATATTTTTGTAAAACTTAACGTAACAAAAAAAATGTCATTATGAAATTCTCAATGTCTTAACAAAACTCTTATCACGACGACTTTGCCAATCCTTGAAATTCTTGCATAAATAAAATTAAAAATATGAACTGATTTATGTATAATCTAGGTATGACAATGAAATAAAAAGGAAAACTTATCACGCCTGTAACCTTTATGATGTTCTTCTTGATGCCAAAAAAACAAATCTTTATAATCATTTTATTTCCTTTGAAAATGTGCAAACACTCTTCTAACCAATTAACTTTTAATACAAAAGTCACTACAAAGGCACAATGGTCAAGACACACAACCTTTGGAGTTGAAATAATAAACACGTATGAGAGTCCATAATATTGAGAAATAAAGTGTTTGAGCATTTGCACCCCATTATCCTAGCAAAACATCACAAATAAATGTGGGCTGCTGATTTTGCCATTCTTTTTTTTGTTAATGTCACTTCCTTGCAAGTGTATTTTTGCACCAAAAATACACTTGAATGGGAGTAGCATTAACAAAAAAAGGTGTGGCAAAATTATTTCCCTAAATGTATTGCTATATCATTTTAATTCTATAAAGTGTGATTTATATCTAACTTTTAAGTATTTACTTTTAACATTAATTTCTTCAAATTGGATGTGACGCATTGTAAGATAAACTCTGCCTTCATATTCTTTTTCAAGAGCTTCATTGAGCCTACAGAGTCTTTCACGGCCATCTTTACATTTTACCTAAGATGCATGCGAATAATTCAAATACACTTCTCTTCCACAATATATAGATAGATAGTTATTGGACCCATTACAGATACTCGTTAGATTATCACGGCTATAAATTCTAGATTATTTTGTGAGTCTCTAATTTTTTTCTGGAAAAAGTTTTTGGATGCTGTTGGGATTTGTCCCACATTGGTTAATTATCTCCTCTAAAACTAGTATATGAGCCTGGGCAGCCTCTCCATTCTTTGTCAATTGGTTTGGAGTTGGATGCTTTAACATGGTATTAGAGCGATGTTGCCATTATTCCCATACAAATTGGGCCTTGAGCACGCAATGGCGGATTGATTGATGCATCGGACGAACTCCCAACAAGTGGTATCAGAGCTAGACTTTCGGAGGCTTTTTCCATTTGTTTGTGCCATAATTGCATTTTACTTCATTGTGATCCGTGTGTCCCGGATCCTTTGTTTACCTCTCCACGTGCGAGTCAGGGGTCGAACGTGCAGGGAAGTGTTGAGATTTGTCCCACATTGGTTAATTAACAAATGCTAATCAAGTAGAACATGAGCCGAATTAACATTTGATCTTGCGATTTAGTTTTGATTAGGTTCGATCTACATAGATATTGGTTAAGTTCTAATTTTCAATTTTTCTAGAACTGTTCCTCATGGTTCGGTTATTGGATTGCTAAAGGACTGCAGCAAGCCGGACGCGAGTGCACCCTGATGACCCCGTCTTAGTAAGTGACTTGGGTTTGAGTGCATTTAACGGCCTGTTTGGATGGCGGAGAAGAAGGGGGATTTGTGAGCCGGCCGGATTTGGAGTCCAGATCCCACTCAAATCCGGTGTTTGGTTGAGTTTTGGGGAAGCCGGAGTAGAATACTGTAGCGGCTTCAAATCCTCTTGGAGGTGGATTTGTGAAGAACTGGTCTGACCCCGTCGTTGGCAAATTCGGGGTTTTTCGGACGTTTTTACCCCTCCAAATCCCCCTTGTTGATCCAGGTGACCCTTGTTTTTGTTTTCTCAGACGATTTGTTTTGTTTTCTGAAAACCAGACCAACAATAATTATTTGTGGTTGAACTCGCAAATTGAAGGTTAGAACTTGAAAAATCGAAGTGGGTTTAGAGGGATTTGTGGTGGAATTAAGATTTTTGGACTGAGATTTGAGAGAGAGGTGAGGGGATCTCGATTTGGACTTACCGACTTGAGTGAACCAGGGCTGGAACTCCGAGATTCAAGGTTAAATCTTGATGATTGTTGGTGAGGAGTGAAGGATTGGTGGAGAATCATCGACGACGAGCAGAGGGGAGATGATTGACGGTGGTGGTCGGAGAAGACAAAGGGTTGCAGAGCTGCCAGAGCATCGGGTTGGGTGGGGGCTGGGTGAAAAACCAGTGGGTTTCAGAGGATGAGGTTATGGGAGGGTTATGTATAGTTCCAATTATGTATAACTCTTCCTCACTTTCCACTTACATTTTTTAATTTTTTTTCGTTAATTAATATTGTTTCTAACTTTTGTCGGAAAAAAAATTTTCTAAAATGAAATTAAGGTTAAACATTTTGTAGTCTAAAATTAATGGTAAATATCTATTTATTTTAATTAATACGAATTATGAAATAAACCAATTTTGAACATTAAAAATTCAAAGTGGGGCAATTAAGTCATTTTACACCTTATCCTATCATATCCACCCTCCAAATCTCCCTTCCCAAAATATCATCCAAACACCTCATTACAAATCTACCCTTCTTAAGAGATGGGGTCACCCTTCTTAACATATCACCTCTCATCCTATATCCATCTTCAAATCCACCCTCATTCTATATCCACCCAAAATAAATGCTTCATCCAAACGGGCCGTTAGGGTGGATGGATTTGGATTGATATTGTCACCCCTAATTTACGTTGGGTGTCCTTCTTACTAATTCGATCTTTTGATCCAGCTCTCAATCGAATTGGGTAGTTTAAAAAAATCTTGTAATGTAATAAATAATACTCTTTACATCCCAATTTATTTGGTCAGTATTTTATTTTGGACTATTTCAAAATATGTGCTCACTTTTTAAAATTAGCCACAAAGACTTAGAAAACTATAAATTTTACCATTTTCACTTTTGAATTAAGGTAAAAGGAATGGATATTCGCACTTCTTTTTTTATTTTTTAGTGTTAAAAGTGGATGTATTTTTTTTTTTGCTAAAAGACAAAAGAAATTGTGAATAACAAAAAAAAGGAGTGTGAATATCACTTTCCTAAAGTAAATACTCATTCTCATTGGGGTAAATTTGGAGGTCTCTCTTTTTTGTTTTTAATAAGGTACTAGCATGCACATTGTACATAATAGGGGAGAAGGGTTTTTGAATCTTATCTCTCTATAAATATTCCTAATCATTGATTTGCTTCATAAATCATACGGTTCTCCCTCTCTCTTAAACAATATTAATTGCACAATTGCCACTAATTAGATCTCATGTTGCGCCCGTACCTTCAAGCACGGATAAACCCCAGTAGATTAAGAAATAAGAATAAGATATACACTTTCACCGACTTTAAATAGATTTTGACTTTGACTCATTAAATTGAGAAGTTCCTCTTTATGCAAATAAATTGGGACCATGTAGCGCCTCATACATGTTGCACGGTGCATCGCTTCATTTGGACCGTCTGTCTCGACAACTAATGGTTCAGATTTAAAAAACTCTTTCAGGAGGAAAGAGTTAAGCTGTTCAAAATTTAAAATCTCGACCATTCAAAATATTTTTAGATGGGGAGATTGAATATTGTACGATGCAACACTTTTGAGACGTTGCACCATCCCGCCTTCCGAGATCGAGCACTATATAAATTCCATGGACTAGAAACACTTGAACTGATCGAACCCTATCACTCTGTCGGGATCACATCGAAACCTTTCTGTCTCTCCTCTTCGATCTGCTGCGCTGCGACAACCACCGGTATGCCATCTCTCTCTCGCTCGCTCTCTCTCTCTCTCTCTCTCTCTCTCTCTCTCTCTCTCTCGTTTGCTGCGAAGTATATTTAACGTTTGTCCTTTTGGAAAACTAGGAAATCTTCTTATTGCAAATATTAACGTAGAAGTTGAGTTTGTGGTGCCAAAAATCAGTGCATTGTTGCTGATTAAAAAAAAAAATTCATTGCATTGCCAGTAAATAGGTTATGTTATTAAAAAAGGTGTTCAATTTTGTTCATGCACCTTAAAGAGGGTGAATATTACCCACAATGTTTATTGTCCTATTTAGATTATTAGAACAGTTCATCTCTTTGGACATGATAATTTAACTATTCCTACAAAAAAAATCAGCTAAATTAGATATCATTAAGTACTCGATAAAATTACCCAATTTTCAATTTAGAAGTTTGGCTGAAATTTGAACTGAAAATTGTGTGATTTAAACAAAAAGGTACCGATATCCGATTGCATTGACTTTTGCAGGGTTAATATTTACCCTCGTTTAAAAGATGGGTGAACAAAATTGAAAGAAGTCACCATGCTCCTTTAAAATCTTCAGTTCGGTGGTGCCTCCCTAAGTTCTGCAGATAAAGAATTAATAATAATTCGATGAGTTGAAATTGAAACATTTAAATCAGTATTGATATTGATAGAAGTTTTTTTTGTTTGGCAACTAAAATATAGATAGAAGTTACCCATTATAGTCCTTGATATTGTGGATTCTATACAAGGAATCCCATAATGTAGAATGATCCATGGCATCTTTACATTGCACCATTCGAATGACAAAGGAGTCGGCGTGCACCCCATTATTATTCATGTACATCAGATTCTGTATTTTTTACTTTTTAGGTAAAATAGAGAATCAAACCTTGAAAAGTGTCCTACAGCAGCTTAGGTATTAGCCAAGGTATTTTTACATTTTTTCTAAAAAACTTCGGTATTTGTAGCTATGTACTGTTGCAAAGGTAAAGAATAAAAAATTGTTTCTTTAGCCTCTTGCAATACTTTATCTCCCCTCTCTCTAAACATGTACCCCTCATCTCTCTACTTTGTTGTTTATACTAGTGGCAACTATGTAAAGCCCATACCTAACCTTCCTGTAGAGGTGAGGAAATAGTAGTTGGGTAAAGTAAAAAAGACAACATTTTGAATAGCCATTTTATTGGTGTACATGGACACCGCTGGCACAGGTTTTGGACTTAGCTAAGAAAAAGGCAAGCAAGGTATTGAATCTCGAACCGGACCGGTCGGTCTAAATTGACTTGTCTAAAACTGATACTTTATCCTTCCAATTTCATTCCGGTTCAACTACCAATTGTTACCAGCCATACTAAGAAATATTGGATGGTACTGGTCGGTACTAGATTGGTAAGCCCTTGCTCCGTTTGTTCGGTGTGAGCACCGAATGTAACAGGCATTTTTTTAGAAGGTGATTCTACAATTAAGACTTTTGTACTAGAAAATCAAAGTTTCTTTGTTTCTTAATATATGAGCTTAATAATCGACTATTATTTTTTTTGGGTACATATTTCCATGTTGGTAAATTTTTTGGAGTTCTTAAAGCACACACAGCCATAATATTAGAAAATAATATTCAATGTGGAAGGTATCGTAAACCGGCTATGTACTCTATCAATGAGGAAAACAGTATCGCTATCAATGTGGTTAGGGAAAGATCAACCCTGGGGCACACGGGGTCATGCGCCCCCACTCAAATACTCCAAATATATTTTCGCAATATTATATATTTAGCCTAATTATGTATGAGTTCTATATTTAACATACACACTTGTTTATATCTCATAAACGAAGATATAAAATTAGTTTTATTATTCAACTTGTGTTGTATGGTTCAATTATGATTATTAGTTCATAAACCATACGGTGCTTGGAGTTTTTATAAGCTATTTCTTGATTCTTTTTATTTTTAACAGTCGTGGAGAAATATCTTAAAAGAAAATCATAATAAGGCCATCATGATCATTTTAAAAACTTGTTGATGTCAATGTAAAACATACTCCTAAAGTTTTGTCTAAGATTTCATGCTCACTTATGAATGCTTTTATAAACTTTTGTTATGCATATCTTAATGTAGTAGGATCTTATTATGGTTGGTTAGGCATACAAATTGAGTTGGCTTAGGAAAATAATTTTGTACGATTATCATTAATCAACTGTCCCCATTAGGCTAGATTTATGGATCCGTCCCTGGATGCAGTATTCAGAACCTTGTCTGAAGTACCCGTTTCATGTGCTCTTAGGGATTTTTGGCTTTAAAATGCTTTGGTTTTTTTCAAACATGCCAAACCCTCGTTGAATACCTGATAATCCGTTTCAGCTATATTGGTTCCATTTGCTACTATTTCTGAGGGATCTGAAGTTCAATTCTGGACACAAAATTAGGAATCGATTAAGGTTTTTGGAGTCTAGTTCTGGCTCTTTCCGTGTCTCTCGAAGGACATGTCATATAAACTTGTTATTACTTTCTAGATTCTGCTCGACTTTGTTCCGGTTTCTCTTTTCATGTATTTGTATAGAGCATGGATGATAAAAAGGCTTGTCCCGCGCAGATGGAAACAGAACGGTTTGTCTCTTTGATATCCAGCCAAGACCCCGAGAAGATGGAGCCCGATAACAGTTGGTCTGATCTTCGGCCAGAGATTTTAAGCTTGATATTATCAATTCTTTCTTTATCAGATTCAAGTAATTTCAGCGCTACTTGTCCATCATGGAAATCAATTTGTCCACCATTCCCACCCCCAACTGGCTCCTTACTTTCTAAGTTGCCATACTTGATGACCTTAAACGGTAGTAATTGCAAATTCTTTCAGCCACTGTGCAACGAGATGTATCAAAAGGAAATTTCAGAGTTGAAGAATGCACGAATCCGGTTCTCCAAGTACGGTTGGCTGCTTATGTCTCATGGAGAGAGTAGCATGTTTTTCTTCCACCCTTTCACAATGGTGAAAATCGAACTTCCTGATTTACCTACGAGAAATCATTTCCAAAACATATGTTTTTTATCTCGGCCAACTTCATCAGACTGTATGGTCATTGGAATTTCAAGTCACACCCCAGAATGGACAGAATTTTGCATTATTAAACGTGGAGAAGATAAATGGACGTACCAAGATATGGGAACTAGTATTCATTTTATCATTTCTGATGCAAGTCCAGAGTTATGTGATGGGAAACTCTATTGTTTGGGAGAGGCAGGAAATTTGGGCGTACTTGATCTTAGTAATAATATTGGATGGACGAGTTGGGAAGTCTGTAGCAAGCCCCTCTCAACAAGATCATGTCATAAGTTCCGTCAAAATTTCATGGTGAAATGCGATGATGGGATGCTGGTAGTTTCTGTGACTCATGAGGATCGATGTGTTCTTGTCGAAAAGTGTCATCTTCCGGAGATGTTCTGGGAGGACGTGGAGAGTTTGGGAGATAAGATGGTTTTTGTTAGCCATGGGGCATCCTTGTTAGAAGATGCTGTAGAAAAAGGAATGGCTAATAAGATCTATTTTCCGAAATTTCATGGCGAGAGTGGTGTTTTCTATTCTCTTGACACTGAGATGTACCATTCCATCGTTGGCAATTACTCTTGCAGGACTTCTTTCAATTTGGCTGAACAACTCTCCTGCACTTGGATAAACGATATCAAATACAGCGGTAATTTGCTTTCAACTGTTCAAAAGTGGTAAACAATCTGAACAAAGGCTGGTTGGACCTTTCAAGTGTTTTTTTTTTTGGACCTTTCAGGTGTTATTATTTTATATCTCCTATGCTTTTTCTGTCGTTCGAAAAAGTTACAGGGTTGTTTCTATTTCGATTTTGTTGTACTGCTATATTTTTCAACATACTCTTCCTTAGATCACTTTTCAAGTTCTCAACTCCATTTGTGTCCGAATAGTTCTTAGATTAGGGATGAACCATTTAATATATGCTAATTTTAATACCTCCATTGTCTGTTGGTCTGCTAAATAGTCGCTAACACAGAACCCAAACACCATCTTTCAATGTCGACATCATGTTTTTCTCTAAATGCGACGCATATTTTTCCCTGCTCCACCTTGCTGATTACATTTGTGTTGGCTGAGAAGTATTCGATGAGACACTTGGTGATCCGACTGGATATCCATCATTCTTTACTGTAGCTGTTGTTGTGTTGGGCAAATGCTTTCAGCACCATCTCCATTAGGAGAAGAGTGTTGCCTGATCTGCTTCAGCAGCTCATAAGCAGTTACGCCAGCGAAAACCACAGCTTGTGCGCACTGAGTTAAGAGAGACACAAGATCCACCACTTCCCTCCTGTTGCCTTGATTCTTACCACTTGCCTTTCGTCCACTTGATCCTTTTGACTGCCGATTCTTCTGCAGCTTTCCACCCAATCCACCACTTGAGGCTCCCGAAAGTGTACGGGCTGAGGACTCCTCCTTGTGCAAATGAGGATTCATTGCAGGACAAAGAAACACCTCATACATCAAGGATTGCTCATCAGAGTCTTCATCATAACCGGCCAACTGCTTGTTACTCCTGCCCACTTCGGAACCATCACCATCATCATTGTAATGATTTCTCGTTCCCCTTGATCGACACATTAAGGGCTCCCCCAAATTTTTCTCAGCCTCAGACAGTACCCTTGGAGTCTTTTCATTTTGCTCCAAGATGTTATTCTTGTGTAATTCCTCTGGGAGTATGCGTGTCAACTGTGAGCTAGATTGGCTCACCTTAGATGGATCTAAAACCTGAAACGAACCAACAAGAGAGTCCATTACTATCCCACAAGAAACACTCGAAGAACTAATTGTTTTCGAATTTGACTGCATAGCGTAGTCCAAGATGCGATGAACACGAGGAAATCCAAGCTTATTGCGATCACTGATCGAGTTGGAAGCACCAAGAAAACTGTCAACAGATGCAAAACTGTTAACCCTGGGACTATAGCAAGTCCTAGTGAAATAATCATTTGGGGTATCAACATTGTCAGATATACCGAGTGGGTTATGAATGAAGGACATCATACAAGGATTTCTCATCTGCTTGGAGAGCCAAGCTGTACTCGATCAAACCAGGCCTATTTTCCCAGTGATCAACATCATCTTCCATAAGCATCTGGGTTATGTAATTGAGTACAGCTTCACTGACATGCACGACGATATCATCCAATGTATACAGAGTCTTATCTGGAATATTTTGAATTAGATCACTGAATTAATGACCATTTACTAGGTTTTGATCCGAGGATGAATGAATCAATATGTGGTCCAAGCCGAACACATTTAGGCTCCGTTTGTTTTGACGTAAAATGTTTTACAATAAAAAATGTTTTCCCTGTAAAATGATTTCGCTGAAACTGTTTTTGTTACTTTTGTTTTCCGGTGTTTGGTTGACATTTAGAAAATACTTTTCAAAAGAAAAAAAATTGAATCAATTTAAACTTCAAAAAGCTATTTATCAATCTCCTCGTTATAGGGCTGGTTCCGTGGACAAAAACAAATAACACAAGATTTGTGTTTTAAACAAATTAAACGGCTTTGATTATTAGCTTGGGGCTCCAAACAAGATTTGGGGTCAAATTTCGTGTTTAAAACTGTGTCTGATTAATAACGTAATTAACTTGCTAGTGGTTTTCCAAATCAATTTGGTTCATTCCCCGGAGAGAGAGAGAGAGAGAGAGAGAGAGAGAGAGAGAGAGAGAGAGAGAGAGAGAGAGAGAGAGAGAGAGAGAGAGAGAGAGAGAGAGAGAGAGAGAGAGAGAGAGTAACAACGACATGCTCTGCAATTCCCGCACTTCAAAAGCGTGAAGCTGTGGACGAATTTCCCAAAAACAACTTACTGAGATTTTGGGAGTAAAACGTTTTGCACTGGATGGGGTAAAATATTTTACAACAAAAAATATTTTACTTGGTGTTATCCATCCAAACACCGCAAAGTGTGTAAAATATTTTTGAGAAAAATATTTTACTTCGAAACAAACGGAGCCGTAGTGTTAGTTAATTTTGAACTCGTAGAAAAAATAAAGAAAAAGTAAAATATTTAAAAAATTTATTTTTTAAATTTTACATCGAACTTATAGTTATATTAATTGTTTTGCCTAACAGATTACATTAGTAGTGTGGGTTTGTGGCACCAATACTACCTGAGTTAGTTATAAATGTGTTGGAAACATAAAAAAATCGAAAATGTTGGTAACAGGGTTCGATGCTCCGTCATCAATGAGGAAGCGCGTTGCCTTACCACTGGAGCAAATGAGCCGGTTTTGTTAAATTTCAGGACATTTTATATTTATTGCTTACTTAAACTTGGGGCCCTCCTTTGGGGCCCAAATTTCAGCTGGGTCACATGACCCATCTGGACCTACATTAGATCCGCCCCTGAGTATACAGAATGGGCGAGCCAGGAGTCGGCGATGTGGCAAATAAGAATCGAGGTTTGTGGAGAGGCTGGGGAGTTTTAGTTAGTTTTCAGGGCCGTTGGGTGCCCTTTTTTCACCGGCTCAGTTTTCCCTAGTCCGGCGTTCTGTCCCGATCTGGTTTCCCTAGATCCGATAGGATTGACAGTGGGTAATAACTTTAGTTTGTTTGATTCGAGTTTTGGCCCTGGTTTTGCTTTTGTGCTCACCGAGGTCTCGTGGGTTCTGGATTTGCCGGCGTTTGTGTTCCCACTTCCAGAGCCCGCTGTGTCAGCGGAGGCTTGTCTCGAAATGGTGTCCTTCGCTCGTTGCAGCGTGGGCTCGCTGACTTAGTCGGCGCTTTCTCGCACCATGAGCCGTTGGGCAATGCTTTGAGGGTGCAAATCTTGGGGTTTACTGAAGATTGCATGTGTTTCTTGCTTAGCTGGGTTTTTCGTTGGATACTCCCCTGCCAAGATGACAATGGAGGCGGCTTAAAAAAAAATAGTAGTAGGGACCAGCTTGCTGCCTTGTCGGCACATATATTGGAGGCGGCTTCTCGACAGTTGGTAATTAGTAATAGACAAAATTGAATTTGATCGAGTGACCTTAGTCCATTTTTCTAGAGAGAAACAAGAGGCGTGCCCGTGTAATGCACAAGGAGTGATTGTATAATTTGGTATAGTTGATAAAAATGTACTACTTCCGTTCCACTTTTACATGTTCACAACGGAGATTTGTGTATTTTAAAACTTCAAGAAAATATTTTTTACATTTTTATTTTTATTTTCTTACGCCAAATTAAAGTACTCATAGTTTTTTGTAGTTCAAAATGCACAAATTTCTATTGTAGATATTTAAAAATGGAACGGAGGCAGTATAATTTATTTAGACAATTATATATATATATATATATATATATATATATAAATAGGAATAGGAGAAATAGGGATCGGAATAGTTTGACTTTTGGTCGTGGGAATGGGTTGTGTACTATCTATTAGTCAACTCTTTTATCATGTGGGCTGCCTGTATGGGTCAAAGCCCAGTTTAAAGCACCAGTAAATAATAATTATACTGTGTTTTCAGGACTGGTTTGGTTTGGAGGAAGTGGGCTAAAGATAGTTTAGAGCCCACCCGGTGGTTTCAGGGCCGGTTTCGTTTCGAGCTAAAACGAGAAAACTAAGGAAACCGACGGGAGGGAGATAGACCAGTGTGCCGATGGCACGCGAGGCCCACTTTTCGCCTCGTATGGATAATTTGACCCATTTAATAATTTTAAAGTAAAAAATTGAATGGGCCTGTGAAAAATCATCTCCATCGATATGTGTGTAGGTATTTGATTCAATCTTCTCTTTTTTGAAAAACAGGAAAAAATGGAAAGATTTGATAGAAAATAGGAAGATTGGATCAAGCACCTAAACCTATTGGATGGAGCTAATTTTTTCACAACCTACTCGGTTTTGTATTTTAAAATTATTGAACGACTCGAATCATCCGTGCGGGGCTTGGAATGAACCCCACATGTCATCATTAGTACGTGCGTACTGTCGGTTTTCATAGCAAAGTCAAAATGGATAGTTAGGCCCTAGTTCTGTGGGTTTTTTGGTTATGAAAGAAGTTCAAATCGAGGAGGCAATTGGTCTATTGGTGTTGAGTTGTGGGTAGTGGACCAGTGGTTATGGGACTGAGCTCCCATTCACTTTTCATCCCTTTTAGCCAATATCGGCCATTTGAAAGGACCATTCACTTTTTAAAGCTCACCAAGAACTTGGACCACATCAAAAATTATGTTGATCGAATACCTTAAAATATGATTTCAAACTTCATTAAGTGTTAGATGATTGTGCCAAATGAGTTGCAATCCAGTGTTGCACACTTTTTTTTTTCTTTTTTTCCGAAGCTTAATGCATTTCGATATCACATCAACTGGTAGCCGATGAACGTGGTTTCCAATGTGATCGTTTATCTCCACAAGCTCTAAAAAGTGAACGATTCCGATTATAGTCATGGGTTCTTCCCGGGCACACAATGGCCAAAACCAAAGGACTAGATTGGATGTGATGAAAACTGGATGGGAGCTAGCGAAGGCCTTACTTGAAGCCGAAATCAATTGCTCCATGCGAATTAGCCCAGCACCTGAGAGATTTTGAACGTGAGACCTTAAGAAAGAGCAAACCCCTAAGTCTTCTAGACTATGACCGCGGGACCAATCCCTTGGGGTTTAAAATTATTGGTTAGGTCCTATGAAAATAATCTAAAAAATATACTCCCTCCGTCCTTTTTTAAGTGTCCTACTTCGTAACTCCAACTTATTAAAAAGACATCATCATTATACCTTTCACATCAACTTTTTCCTCTACTTTCCCTACTTACCCATCCTCATTACACTTTTACTCACTTACTTTTCAAAAAGGAATCTACTTTTAGGGACAAAATAGACAATTCACAAACTATTACCCACTAACTTTACAAAATAGACACTTATTAAGGAACAGCCCAAAATGAAATACCGGACTATAAATAAGGGACGGAGGGAGTAAAAATTATGACCAAATAAAATTTGTTTTTTTGGCATCAAAGAAGAACATCATTTTTATATATGAAAGAAAGGTTACAAGGATTTAAGTAGAGACAAGAAAGTTCTTTAAACTACAGTCATCTTTTGTAAACTATTCAATACTCCCTCCGTCTCTTTTTAAATGTCTTACTTCGTAACTTCAACTTATTAAAATGACATTATCATTATCATTATACCTTTCACATCAACTTTTTCCTCCACTTTCCTTACTTACCCATCATCATTACACTTTTTACTCATTAACTTTTCAAAGTGGAATATACTTTTAGGGACAAAATAGATAATGTACCAACTTTTACCCACTAACTTTACAAAATGGACACTTATTAAAGGACAGCCTAAAATGGAATACTGGATTATAATAAAGGGACGGAGGGAGTATTTTTTGTTGCATTTTGTTTCGTTTTTACAGACTCATCTCGTTGTGACAAATTAATAACCGCAAAAATTTGAGGCAAGACTAAGTGTCCGTTTCACTAGGCTTCTTATTTTCAAAATACTTATTCCCATTTTACGAGATATGTCATTCTCTCACAATATATTACTTTTAGTTAGCTGAATGAGGCTTAAAGTGACTAAGGCTCCGTTCCGGAAATCTTCTTAAAAAATAAGTACTTATTTTGCCACTTTTCATTCAAAAATAAGAAGGGTCATTCCAGAAAATCCAAATAAAAAGTTCCTTTCACATTTTCAAACTCAAAAATAATGTAAATGAAAAAAAAAATTCAATTTTTGAGCTTGAATTTTTGCACCGTATTAGAGATCTCAATGAGATCTATCAAACAAGATCCATAGTGATAAGAAAATTATTTGAGTAAACACATGATTTTTGAGCTTGAAGTTGCCTTATACAAAAAATAAGACTGTTGCTATGATAATGGGTGCAGACAGAGGGAAATCGTACCGGCGGCCGCGCCGGGCCGTCTCCGGCCATCGGACGGCCAATCCGAGCCGTCCAAAAATTCTATAAAAAAAGACCGAGGGGTGTAGGGTGCTTGATCCAAGCACCCCTTTTCAATGTATATAACGGTTTTTTTTTTTATAGAATTTTTGGACGGCTCGGATCGGCCGTCCGGTGGCTGGAGATGGCCCGGCCCGGCCGCCGGTACGATTTCCCTCTCCGGCGCCATTGGTACCTATATAAATTTTGAAAAATAAGCACCTCCTTCTTATTTTTTGGGGAACAACCCTTCTTATTCAACAAAAAATAAGTTCTTATTTGGTTTCTGGAACGCAGCCTAACTATATTCAACTATGAGGCAAAAACAAAACATAAAACACAATCTAATAATAAAGTTAGACCATCACAAATGAATATGGGAGGCTTAGCAAAAATTCCTCATATTTACATTTTTTTGAGCACAAGGACAAGCACACATTTTGCAATCAAACATAAGGACCAATGTGAATGTGAAAATGTGTAAAACTCTTGGGTACCCTGTATATAAAAGCGCCTAAAATCCTTGGGTACCCAATGAAAGTGTCTAAACCACTATAACCCTATAATAAGAAAGTGCACCTTAAACCCTATTAACGTGCCTAAACATGTTTGGCCTTATGGCTAAAAACTCAAAAAGTTGAAGAACTTCCACTGAAAACTATTTTATCGGCGTCCTTCCCCTAAATGAAAACTATTTTACCGTCCTTGTGGCTAATTTTTCCATGAAAAAAAGAAGGTAGTTTGGCTGGGTTGTTAAATTAATTACCAATTTCTTGATCGATCAAACCCTAGGAAGAACCATGGCCGACCTCACACTGAAGAACGCAAATAACAATAGAAAGGGGAAAATCAGAATCAAATGTAGCTTTTGTCCCGTTGTTGCCAAAGGGTTCAACCTACTTTACCAACACCAACCGAGGGTAGGTTTGCTCTCGATTTGTTTATTCTTACATGTTCTATGTTGGCGGTTGCATTTGATTTGTTTATTCTTACATGTTCTATGTCGGTGGCCTTAAATAAAGTAAATAGTTATTTTAAAAAGGGTAGCCTTAAATAAAGTAAATAATCTTTAAATAAATTAATTAATTATTTTAAAAAGGGTGATGCAGTCATTTTATCATTTTCCGTTACTTGCTAATGGTTTTATTAAAGGAGGGGAAAATTGCCCTTTTGGCCCAAAGTCTAAGGGTTAGGTTGTTCAAATTAAAAATCCAGGGTGTAAAGTGACACCAAGTGTAAAGCGTAGGGGTGTAAAATGTACTTTACCCGGTATTCACATGCTTACGCGACGATATCGGCTATTCGCAACTCTTTATTTTCTTCCATAGCCCACCATATGTCGGTAAGTGGTTGTTGAAAACTATAAATAATATTTCGGTAAATAGCTGTAGAAAATAAGTTTATATTTCGGTAACTACATGTCGAAAATATGTTCAAGTTTTGGTAAACAACTGCCAAACATGCATTTTCGGTAAATAGTTGTTGAAAAAAATATTATATTTCGGTAACTGAATACTGAAAATGTATCTCAATTTCAGTAATTAACTGTCGAGTATAATTGAAAATTTTTAACGAATTATGAGAAAAAATCAAGGGCTGCAAAGAGCTGTGTCCATTATATAAAGGAACATTGAAGTAAAATAATATAAAAGAATTGGGAGTGAGCCAGAGGTGGAATACAGATACAGGTATGTACGTAGATGGTTCTTCTTCTTCTTCTTCTTCTTCTTCTTTTCCGCATGTCTTAGGTTAGGGTTAGTAGATTCAATGTTCGAAATATTTGGGGCTTTTATGTTTTTAAATGAATTTTTGTGTAAAGTTTTGATTTTTACCCCCAAAAAAACAGAGCCAAAGCCACGTTTTTTGTTTTAAACGAGTTGAAAACGAAATTTGGGAGGGCGGGTTGTTTTAAATATGGATTCGACTGTATTCAGTTATTCTCTTTTATTCTAGCTTTTTCCAAGTTTGGGTGAGGTCCTCCATGTTTACAATGAATGCTGGTGAGGTGATAAAGTTTGAATTTTTAATAGCAGGGGGTGCTCTTTTGTTTTTTGGTTCAGTGGTCAGGGTGTCAGGCCAGCTCATGCACACCTCGACCAATTTCCTTCCCGGTCTGGTTAAAAGTAGATCATCCACGCCGGGACTATAGGATTCACGAGAAATTTGTTTCTTGCGGCCTCACCCCAAGAATCGAACTCTCGCTGGGACTCTAGGATTCACAAGAAATTTGTTTCTTGCGGTTGACCTCAAGAATCGAACCCTAGTCAGTTGTATAGCTGGGGAACTGAGTACATGTTTTGTGACTCTGGTGGATGGAATGGTGACCTTTGTTTTTTCTTCCCAAAAAGATAGTTTCATTGCTTGGTTATTAAGATTACTCTTATTCATATCATCACGACATGTGCATTGAATTCGTACGTTTGGGTTTCGAAAACACTAGAGAACAACATTGAATTCGCATGGTTGGGTTTTGACCTCGTTCAGTTGACAGAAAAGTACATAAAAGGATGGAAAAATCAATTTTCTTATAATTTTCCTAGTGTTCAATTGGCAGGAAAATTCTAAGACTTACCAATTTAAGTTTTCCTGCAGGAATTACTTTCCTGCAAAAGTGATCCTGCAAAAAACACAGGATTTTGTGTCGCGGGAAAAGGAAAATGAGTGAGTAC
This sequence comes from Rhododendron simsii, assembly GCA_014282245.1. NCBI lineage: Eukaryota > Viridiplantae > Streptophyta > Magnoliopsida > Ericales > Ericaceae > Rhododendron > Rhododendron simsii. The sequence goes on from CM024962.1 coordinate 29,473,314, forward strand.
TCACAAAATTTTTCCGAAAGTTTCTTTTTCCTAACAAATGAACAACTAAACCTTAATTTTTCTTGCAAAATTCTTTTGTCAAATGAACACTCACAGGAAAATAATTTTCTTTTTCTTTTACTTCACCTCACTTCACTTTTTCTGGAATCCAATTTCGCCCACAACTTTCTCGACAACTGAACGGAGAAAACTGATAAGAGGTGCTTTGTGATAAATATAATTGATTCTCATTGATTAATTGGTGGGAACACAGCCACACATATATAGGAAAAGAATACAACCAACTAGGAAACAATAACTATGGAAAGAGAATAATAATCCTAGAATTATGGGAAGAGATTGCTCCTATAATTATTCTAGTGGATCTCAATTGATTTGGTCCGCTAATAAGAACAACACAGACTAGTATCTATCATATCTACTGTAATACACTCGGCAAGGAACTGATTCTTCCTCCTCAACTTTTCCTACAGATTTTTTTTTTGTCAAGTGTTGCATCTTTCTCATCTTCTTTTCTCATATCTTCAAGTTCCTGCGCTCGTTTCATCATTCATGTAACGCTTATTTCACTACCTTGTAAAATACACACTGAGAGCTTCTCATTAGATAATTAAAGATTTGCTTCTATATAATTAAGAACATTTAAGTGAAATCGAATTAGGAAAAAATATAATATACGGGTTGGTTTTTAAAAGAAGATACTGATAGTCCCGCAAAAAACATACTCATTTGGTTTACCCAAATATGATTAAATCTATACTCTAAATAGCCCGTGCTTTGCACACACCCCTCCCCTGCTAGCATACACATATGCTAGTTTCTTCTGTAGAATCTTCATACTAGCGACACGTAATGAAGTAAGGTACATTAGTAATAGAAGAGAAAATACAATAGAACATGCGAAACAAAAATGTATGGCATTGCTGTTAAGCCTGTTATAATGTTGAGTTTTAACTCAATTGAGTATTGATCGATGTACTATGATTTTTGGCTTAATTTTGGAAATATGTGACTTTTTACATATCTGATATGATTTTTGGCTTAATTTTGCCCCTCCTTAGTCAAAATGTTGGACTTCGGACTGCTGCTATTCTCTTTGAGACTAGAGACAACAAAGATTATTTTACACCGAGCAGAATTTTGATAAAAAACCTAATTTATATTGCAACAGTTTGTTCACACAGTTGCTATGAAATCTTCATTTAGAGTAAGGAAGTTTATGGATATGCTAACTTCTGTTCGCCATTTTCGTTTTCCTTGTTGAATTGAGAAAAAACTAGACAGTGATGGGGGCAACAGAGGATGACAAAAGACTTTTGATTTCCCACCCTCCATTTGCTGCTCAAGAACATCCTTGGCTTTTAATTCATCACGGGAGGCATAAGCAACTGCAGAGCTTCTACAGCATATTAGAAGACCGTTGCTACATCAAAAAAATTCCTCAACTATGCAATAAATATATATGCAGTTCTGATGCAAGTGGATGGTTGGTATTGGAGGACAACAACTCTGATGAATGTTTCCTTTTCAATCTCGTCTCCATGGAGGAAATTCAACTCCCACTACGCGAATCCATTTATGACGTGTGTGTTTTGACCTCACCCCCAAGTGATCAGACCTGTCACGTCGTATTCATTAGCAACAAAAATCATTCTCTCGTGTTCTGTCGACCTGGAGATAGTGAATTTGATGAACAAACTTTGGAGCACGGAGATGATTTGGAATGTGCAACTGCCTTTGAAGGAAAGTTTTATGGCCTCCGGAAAGACTATAAGACTTTAGTGGTTCTTGATTTTAGTGATCCAAAACCTCAATTTAGGCAAATCATGAGTGAGCCATTAGGTAATCAGTGTCCCCCAGATATCATAAAGATTGAAACTTATATTATCAAATCTTGTGGGGAGCTCCTATTGGTGCAAAAGATGTTTCATGGGTTGTTTCACAATGAGGTGTTTGGGTTCTTAATCTTTCGGGTGGACTTCTCCACGAGGACATGGGTTGAGGTGAAAAGCATAGCCGATGACAGGGCAATTTTTCTTGATTCACACGATGGAATGTCTATGTTGGCAACAAAGTACAACGGGATTAGAGGGAACTCTATCTACTTCAATAAACCCAAGGATAGATGCCTTTATGTCTTCAACTTGGAAAACCTAAGGATTTCAATTTTCCTGCCTTCTCCTACCGTAAGTCGCTCTTATTCAAACCTTCATTGGGTTATGATGCCAACCGCAACCCAATAATAGGGTTTAAATTTGATGTGCTGGGAAAAAAAGTTAGTTAAATATCAAACACCCACATAGCTGTTCTTGTTTATAGTGCTTCCTTTTTAGTTGCTAGGAGCAGGTGTATTTTATTAGCTTTAAAATTAAGCACTTCTTTTATAAAATTTTATTGATTTTGTAGTCAGTAGCAGTGTTCTTGATTTAAGATGTTACATCTGTGTTTATCAAATTAGAGATGAGAATGTTGCTTTCATACTAGTTTTGTGAATATTAAGGGTTTTTTTTTTTGCTAAGCAATATTAAGCTTTTGTTTGAGCATTATATACGTTGATATACAATTTGAGTTACGTGGAGCTGATTAATCGGTACCTTATTTGTTACTTCCCGGCCCAGTACCAAAAGGTAGCACACGTTGAATCACCTCACTTTTAACCACCCTCCTGGGATGGGGAAAATCGCAAACAGGTAAGCAAATAGGATCACCACAACTTCATTCCAAGACACATGGTCACATATTAGTTATGCCCCTCACTTACTCACTCACCATGAATATTCACCTTCCACAGCTTCACAGGCTGGTGATAAGGCTTTGTGGTTCCGTCCTTACTGTCCTCGTTTACTTTATTTGTTGGGTCCCTCGGATCAATTAGTGAGTTAGGAGTTAATTTCAGTAGGGAAAGGGCAGGGGGGAGGGTGGGACTCGAACTACGCCAGATGGGCTTAACTTGCAGGTGTACAGATTGATATCCTTGGTTGTCCTCAACTTTCCTTAAGAAAAGAAAATTTCATACATTGAGGCTCACTTTTATCAAAGCACATATACATACACAATGCAAATAATACTTAGCTTAAATTTGAAGGTTTTGTTAGGTTTTAATACTCCAGCAAAACCTTCAAACGCTATGTCATCCATGAAGTACTTTTTCTCTCTTTTCGAATTTAAAGTATGATTAACATATTTCAAACATCAAAAGAGTATATTTTGAGTATCTTTCCCATGATTTTTGCTTTTTTACCGTTTTCTAGTAGCAATACTAATGGTAAATGAATTTATGGGGTTTGAACTTGATAATGTTGCTTTCACTGCCCTTATTTTAGGACTTTGTAGAGTGGGACTAGTTATTGATGTAGGAGGAGATTTAGGGAGATGTTGAGAGTCAGTATGTGTGATAACCCTGAAGGTAGTCCCATATCAGTCAGCTGCCGAAGGGTCAATGGATATAAGGATTCGTTCACATGCTAGACAGTACATAGAGCTTTTGAAGCCGGGCAAGGCTGAAGGATTGCCGTGGACTAGCTGTTGTAATCCAGATTGTTATAGTATGAGACCCAATCATTCCACGTTGCAATGATAATCGGAGTTTTTTTTATAAAATGGGGGATATTAATATGGGTTTCAAGTTGCTCAAAGGAAATGTAGGGTGATGGGCGTATGATTGTTATGGATGGGCTATGCAAACAAGGGCAAATGAAAAATTCTCTAATGCTGTTATAGAAGATGCTTGATGTAGGGGTGGTTCCAGATTTCAGAGGATTTTGATAAGATACGCGGCAAGAAAAGGCTTGTTCTTGATTATGCTTCTTGTACTTTGTTACTGGATAGCTCTGATTAGTCCTGAGATGATTGCTGTGTTTCTTCTCTACCACTAAAAGCCTCAAGTATGTTGTCCTTCCTGGTTAAGGACTTCAAGATTTGATTGTACTTTGGTTGGTTCGATCGGAATATCAACCTCAACTACTGAGATGAGAGGCAAGGATCAAATTTTTGTCTCAATTAGCCAGGAAAATGTTTTTCGGAAACGTAGTCGGAACATAGGACAACTGTCCAAAGAATTTGGGACTATGTGGAAAAGTCATTGTTGGACATTTGTAATAGGCGACGATATAGCTCAATCAGTACATTTCTTTCAATTTCAACATGTTTCGATGTGTGTCTGTGTCGTGAAACCATTGAAATTCAGGGATTCCACTAATATTTCCTTTCAGTCTCCTAAGATAACAAACAGAACGGGTTTCCGACATTTTGATGTACACAAAACTCCATTTTGTTTCTCGTTGAGAGGTGAAGGTTGAAATGATATTTGCTAAACCTTGCATGGAACGAGTATCCCCTCGGTGTAAGGTGAACTCTGGAGTACCTAAGTTCTGGGTAGATATTGTAACTGGGCATGGATACAGACTGCTCATAAGATTTTTGTCATGCAGACTCATACTGCTTTAGTTTATATAGAATTTTGGCTGTGAATATGGTGTTGGAACCTTTCATGTGCATGTGTCACAGGCCTCTCTCTTTCCTTCTGCTGTTATTTGACTAGGATACGGTTGTTTGGTGAACTGGGAATTTAAATGACTGGATTCATCTTATGGAGTACTTTTGAGGCTGGACCACTTTGGCAAAAATGGCTTGCCCGTTGATATGATTGAAGTCGTTCGTGATCTAAAAGCACAAAGAAGTCGTTCATTTTGTTGGGTTCGTTGAGTTATCATTCCTTAAATAGCTTGAGCCGATCGGTTATGTTAAATGAACTGCTCACATTTGTCATGAAAAACTGAACGACTTGCACATGGTTTTAAGAATAAATCGTCCAACATTAATAAAATAAAAAAAGAACGATATAGAAGGTGATGTTCTGTTCATTTTGTTGGTTTAATTGAGTTGATCGTCATCATCCTTAAAGAAATCGAGCTGGTCGGACATGTTACAGAAATTGGTCACATTTGTAACCCCAAATAAAACGATTAGTGAAATTTTGAGAATAAACTGAAAAGGGAATATAGGTGTCCTGTAGTGCAACAAAGCCCACCCCAATTTCCGTTTCAAGATTGATTTTAAACAACCGATCTGCATTTAAGGAATGGAATGAAAACCAAAGTTATCCATCCGTATTAGGTAATCGGGAAAGAATTCATTATCCTGCCCGGGCGGCATCAGCCGGCACGTTTACAGATTTCAGGTCCGTTTCAATCAATTATTGTATCCGTGCTGGGGCTGGCGTCTTAAACGCATGTAAGGGATAGATGGACTCAACCTTTTGATTCATCCCAAGAATCTAGAGCAAGTACCTCTTATTCCCCCCATTCGGGAGCTTTGGCAAGGGTTGAGTTCTGCCGCTGATGAATGAATTGCTTTCCTTTCTCCTCCATAATATAAGGCTTTTGAAATATTTATGTCCGCTTTTCATGCTCATATCGATCGTTTCTACCCCCGAAAAGAAGCATTGATCTCTAGGGATCACTCTGAGAGCTGGTTCCAGAAACCTTCTTGAAAAATTAGTACTTATTTTGGAATTTCTCAAAGAAAAATAAAAAGGGTTGTTTCAGCTAAGCAGTTTATTTCACATTTTCAAACTAAAAAATAATGTAAATAAAAAATAATTTTTCAATTTTTTTTGCACCGTATTAAAGATCTCATTAAAATCTATCAAACAAAATCTATATTGATAGGAATATTATTTGCGTAAGCACATGATTTTTGAACTTGAAATAATCTTCTTAAAAAATAAATACTTATCCACCATTTTCTGGAACTAGCTTTATTATTACACAAAAAAATAAGAACTTTAACTCGTTCTAGAACGAGCTCTAAAGTCTCAAAGGAAGACAAGTCATCCGCGGTAAATAGTCAAACGAACTCACTATCTGATCCCTAAGCACCTGGGATGAGTTCGATCCATTAGGTTTTCAGAAAAGAAACGAGAGACAAGAAAACATCTCCTCGCCTAAAGATCGGGTCCAGTGCCTATTCTCTAGTCGAGTAAAGGACTAGGTTCGAGATCAGAAAGATCTCCAAATGGAGACAATCCCGATAATATTGGCCACATTCGAAACTTTGGGGCCGCCGGAGAGTTTAGTCTGGTGGTTAACTTCATAAATCATGAGTTAGTCGAGATGCGGGCAAGCCGGCCACATTCAGTTATCCAAAAAAAAAAAAAAAAAAGAGGTGTACTGGCATTCAAATTTATGGGTCAGAATTTTGAAAAGTGTGCTATTTGTGTGCACACCGGGCTTATTAAAAATATAAACTGGCTATTAGAGCCCAGCCTTCCCTCTATGTTAAATTGTGGGCATATTGGGCTTATTACTACTTGGGTCAAGTCATTATTTGATGGGCTTGTTTGAAAATGGGTCCATGGGAAACTTGCTTTGTAAAAATTCCACTTAGTTGCTTAACAGTTAAAACTTTCAAAAGAGAAAAATATGCAGATTTTTGTCCACTGGCCTCAGTTCTCAAAATGCTGGTACGATTTGGTTAGTTTATTGCGATAATCCCTATTTTTGCATAATAATGTGCACAACATGTTTTCGTAGTACAATTTTACATATAAGTTGTTCTATTTTACTACAGCTAACAAGGAAGTGTAACATCCAACATATTGTACAAATTGTTGTGTAAGATGATGTGTTAATGTTAGTATTCTTTTTTCAATCTTTTTAAATGAACTTCAAGGACTTTGACTAGCATCATTCTCCCCCGGTTGAGAAAACTCATCCTCGAGTTTCCAAGACTTGAAACAGTTTAGAACACTGAATCTTGTATGCATCAACCTTAAACTTGAAATTAATTTCTTCAGTACAAACTTTAAAACATCACCAAAAACTACATGACATCTCTCCTTCAAATTGTGCTCTAGTTACGTAACCCATGGATTCTTGCTTGTAGAGTTTTCAATAAATTTTCAAAATTGATCCACATTTTGTTGCTCGAAAGACTCACCACGTATTTGGAACTCATCGTTTGCTTTAGAAACTTCTTCAACAATATTTGTTTCTTCGTCAAAAATTGGCGTGCGGTTTACTCCAATCCGCAATTGGATTAGGAATAAATTTTGATGTAAAGGGTCACTCAACAGTATCATCGTCCATCTTGAAATCATCCTTGTCCTCCGCATGAGGTGGTCCTAGCTTGAAGAGTTAAAACTTATGTAAAATTCTCAACATCGAAACTAGGATCGCATTGCATAGGTAGTGAAGTCAAATTCTGACGCCCAAGGATAATAACAAATCTATCTTCATTATATATACTCGTCATATATTGGAGGCAAACTCCAATCTACTTGTGATTGTGAAATTGTCGGATCTTCATACAAAAAAATTCCTCCCAACATTTTTTTTTATCTTCAACGCTGTTGAATGAAAACTCAATAGGATGGATAGTTGTGCTTTGTGCTTAACCTCCGAAAACCTCGCCTTCAAATATGAGATTGGAAAACCCCAAGCGTAGGGCTAGATCATCGGTAGCATAATAAACCGGTAAGACCGAGATCGTACCACAGGGAATTCGCAAGATAGCTTAAACGGATTGTAGGTTAAAATGGTAGAATGCGGCGTTCAAGACGGCAAACTAGGTTTTGCTTTGAAAGTGGAAACTAAGGGAAAAAAAACTAGAAATGAGTTTATAAACTAAAAGAGGCAAGTCTAGGGATCGTCTAACCCTTGACAAAGGGTGTTACCGGTTCTCTATATAACTCAGGCGAGAGTCACGACCGCGTGCTCACGCCCGAAAAATTTAGCATTAACGACATCGTTTAATGAAAGATGTGATTAAACGGAGGCGAACCAACTTGTTTGACAAATTTATTGAACACATAGGAGGCCACGAGCCCTTGGTGAGCCGCTTGACTAACGCCTTACCAAGGAGTTAACACCCCTTGTTTAGACCAAAAATGCAAGTTAAGTCCTATTCCGAGAATCATGCTTTTAGCCCAAAGATTCGAGAACCAAATAACAACCTAAGTACTTGGGAAAGATTATCCCGAGACTTAGCCAAACGATTACTCACACATACTTAAAGCATAAACCAAAGCATAAAAATGAGACATAAGTTTTAACCGATAAAAACGAAAATAAACTTGATTTTATAAAGGATCTAGTCCGTACGAACAACTTTAATAAACGAGAATTACTTACTTGGGTTCTTAAGGAAACTACACTTGAGAAAGCTTAAGAAACATTAATGGAGAAAACAACTAAGTATGTAATGTGCTAGCCAACAAAAGGGGAGAGAGGAGGACCCTATTTATACAAAAAAGGCTTTCTCTCTCCTCAAAAGTCGGGAAATAACCCAAAAAGTAACCTATAAAAAAAAGTTTCCATAAGTGGAAAGTCTGAAAAAGTAAGAAAAATATCTGCTCGGACCAAATGTTATTGATAACACTAAGAATTGTTATCAATAACTACACTCTGACGGCCAAACGAGAAGAAAGGTTATCGATACCAACGACCAAACGTTATCGCTCCCCTTGCCTCTGGACAAATTCTGAACCAAGATAGTGCAAAGGTATCGATAACTTTTCTTCATGTAATCGATAACAACTGGTCCGATGTAAGCTTGAAGGAACAACTAGAGAAATGTTATCGATAACTTTGATTCTTGTTATCGATAACCTTCTCCAGAATTTCAGGACCAGCCTGCTGGACTACTACAACCTCCTCACCACCTCTCGAGCTTCATCCAAAACTTCATCTCATGGTTGCTAGGACTGGGTGGTAACACTTTCCTTGGCCTTGAGAGCTTGAACACCCTCGTGATTCTTGCCAAATAGACCACCGAAAGACTTTTGGTGCCTCCCATGATGTCGTCAAGGTCCAATGATAGTGAAATTAGTGCCGGCAGGCACTTGGAGACTTGGTGACAACCTAGAACATCCCTTGGCATGCAAAACCGCTGCACGTTTTACCTGAAAAGCTCGACAAAACACCTTATGTGCAACATTTGCCTTTGGCGATCAAATAATCATAGAAACATCACAATTTGGAGGATTTGAGCACCCAAGATTGTGCAATCTTGTGTGCTTATCACTTTGATACCAATTTGATGCCAGATTTTTCAAATAGAAAGGAAGAAAAGTAAAAAAAAAAAAAGGATAAAAGTGATAATCGCTCACTACCCACTGTTAAAACCGAAGGGATACCGATTTCACCACTCAAGGATTAACGGGATATAGGGCGTAGGATCGCTCACCACTCTAAGGAATCCACCTAAGAGATAAAAAAAACTGGAAACTCGCCACCTATAGGAATCTACCGAAAGATAAGAGTTAACAAGAAGATAAATCTTCTCACAAGCCAAAAGCTATTTTAATTCAACACTCAAAATTACTCATTTCATTTATATCATGAAGAATTATATAGGATTTGTTGGAACATTCCTTCAAACATAGGAAACATAAACTTAGATTTTCTAGACTAGAACTTAATGTAAATAAAGTTAGTTGACTAATAAAAATTAGGAAGACTTCTTGAGAATTTAAAAAGACACCTATAAACATAATTAATTAGACTATTTATAGACTCAATCTTTTTAAATGACTTCAAAAACTTTGACCGGCATCATTGATCCATGTGGTTTAATTGTAGACGTTAAAACGCCGACCTTGTCCCCTTTTTCCAAAACCAGTTTTTTGATATAAGATATACATATGTTACTGATCAACTCAAGTTGACCAATATGGAAAGGAAAACATAAGAACACATTAAATTGAACAATTCATCCACTTGAATTAGTTACAGATTCCAAAGAAATCTACGTGTTAAGAATATCAACCAATTACTCTAGGCACATATAATCATTGAAGAACTCAACAACAATGAACGCAAGAAGATGAACATATTGTATATGCCTTGGAATGCTCAATCGAGGCAATCATAAGTGAATCATAAGGTATCCGTCCTCCAAATATCATCAAACTTATACACCGAATCTTGTGGGGATTTCCTGTTGATGCAAAGGATGTGACATGGGTTGTTTTTCAAGGAGGTGTTTGGGTTATTAATCGATCTTGCGAGTGGGCTTTTCCACGAGAACATGGGTTGAGGTGAAAAGCATAAGTAAAGAGAAGGCAATTTGTCTAAATTCACATGATGGGATGTCTAATTTTGCAATCAAAAACCATCAAGGTTCAACTCGTTTGTATAAGCTCGGCCGGCTCGTTTAACAAGGCTCGTTAAGCAAATTAGCTAGGCTTGGCTCATTGATAAGCACCCGATAATGCAATAGAGGGTGCGCTAGTTATCTATTTATAGTTGATTTTATTGTTAATTTAGTCGTTTTTATTTGATATTACTCGTAAGGTTTGTTTTTAGTGCTTTCAGGTAAATCATGTGAATAAGGCATGTTTTGACTTCATGGAAGGCCCGAGTGTGTCCAAGTACCCGAGGAACCAATGAAGACCCTATTGGCTCCTGAAAATCTGTCTAAGTATGGAAAAATCACTTTTCGAAAAAATATCGATTTTCGAGATAAAAAATTGCGGTAATTGATCATTGAATTTTTCTAAGAGCAACTTCAAAATTGCAAGGTTTTATTCAAAGATTAAGGTCGTGTTTTGAGCCATTTATTCGATAGAAAAGTGTGCTGTTTTCTGTTTTACACTAAAAATTGGGGGTCAACATTTTGATTGGATTGAAATCTCAAAATTCTGGTAATGCCATTGTTTCCAAATGGGGGGTACTTCCTTATGATAAGCTCACAAGATCACATGATCTTGTGTGCTCAAAGCCTTCGAATTGCAACGTTCTTATGTTTATTTGCTCTTTTTAGTCATATTTTGCACGTAAGGTGTGTCTTTGAGCTTTTCAGGAAAAACGTGTGGATAAGGCGCTTTTGCATGCCAAGGAATGAACCTCGGAAGGTGCAAGGAAACCCAACCAGATCAGCAAGCAGTGTCTGCATTTCCACGAGATGTTATCGATAACGAAAGCATATGTTATCGATAACGTTCCTAATTCCTGGCCACCAAGCATCACTCAACGTATATGTTATCGATAACAACGTCACTGTTATCGATAACCTTTTCTCCATTTTGGCCCAGAATTTGTCCAGAAGTAAGGAGAGCGATAATAGGGAGTTTTGTAATCGATAACGTTGGCCCAGAATTTGTCCAGCAATCTAATGTTATCGATAACCTTCCCAACGTTATCGATAACTTTGCAGCTATTTTGGTCCAAAAATCTTCCAGACTTGAGGGAATTGATAACCAACACCCTGTGTTATCGATTACATTCTTACCCGGAGCTTTGTTATCGATAACCTTTCCTTGTGTTATCGATAACAAAGCTGTCCAGAAGATATTTTTCCTGCTTTTCAGAACATTCCATTTATGGAAACTTTCCACTTTTGTTATGTTTTTGGGATATTTTGGGGGTCTTTTTGTCCAGTTTTTGGCTGATTGTTTTGGCCTTTAAATAGCATTATTGGCCTTTATTGGCTATTATGTACACTTAGACAATTTTGAAGTCATTTATGGTTCTAGAGCTCTTTAGTAAGTTTCAAGCTTTTCTCTCTTGTTTTCGTTGAAGATCACTAGCAAGTAATCATATTCCGTTAAATTCGCAAGTGTTAACGTTGTTTGTGTGGATTAAATCTTCTCATAAATCTAGTTTATTTCCGTTTTTATCGGTAAAGCATGTCTTCATTTTCTAGCATAATTTCTAGTCTTTTTCCTATGAGTGAGTAGTTAATTGGTTAGGTCATGGGGTGAGATGAACCCTATGGATTAGTCGTTTAAACGGTTTCACTTAAACTTTAGTTCGATTTCAAGGTTTTGAATGAATTAAACTCATGATTTCCTGCTTTGACCATGGGTCCGGTGGCTTCTTTGATCAATGAAGTCTATCGCCTTGTGCTACATGCTTGATAATCTTACGCGTGCGAACGATCCATTTTCGTCTCTCACTTGCGTTAAATGAGTTCAGTTTGAATTAATGCCTTGAGTTGAGTTACAAGTAGTCTTCAGTTTTTAATTCTTCAAGTGGAATCCGGACGGTTTCGGTTCACTCATGAGTTAGATGAAGGAACCGTTTTATGGCTAAGTCGTGGGTAAATCAATCCCTTTGACTCGACCCTTGTTAATCTAGTTTAATTTCAAATTCAATTCCGTTAATCAAATCAATCACCAAGTTGGCCACTCGAAGGCCTCGCTGCATACTTACCATCTAATTCAAATTCGCTGAAGAAGTTTTCTCTGTGGGAACGATCCCGGTCTTATCGGTTTTATATGCTATCAACGACCTAGCCCTTTGCTCGAGTGCAAACCTTATTAGAGGATAGGTTGCGGTGATAAGCACCTTATTTTCATTAAATAAATTAAAGTAAAGAAAAGGTAAAGAAAGATTTAAAATGCAATCTTTACTTAACTTTAGAGAATGAAAATAAGATGCTGTGAAAGCAAGAGGAGCAGCCCGGGCAGAGACTACCCAGCCAAGGCAACGCCAAGGCAGAAGCAGGCATCGCCAAGGCAGAAGTCACGGCCAAGGCAAGCCAGCGGCAAAGCTCGAGCTAAGCCCCTCGGCATCGATAGACTACCATATTTGACATCGATGCCGAGCCTCTTAGTGCTCCAGGCCCTTACCTATCTCGGCATCGATGGAGGATATAAGTTTACATCGATGCCGAGCCCTTTAGTGGCCCATCTTATGCCTGTTGCCATCGATGCCGAGGAGCTTAGCAGGGCATCTTCAGAGTATCTTTTGGGATATTCCGTGCGCGAAACAGGGGCGGTATAAATACCCCGTTATGTCACCTTTGCACGATTTGGACAGAAATGTACCCACAATTCTAGATCTAGGATTAGATTCAATTTACTTTTCTGCATTGTTCTTATCTTGTTCTTTATTTTTCAGCAGCTTGTTCTTAATTTCCTGTCTTTATTAATTGTCTTTTGATACTCTTGCTTTAATTAAAGTTGTTACTCTCTTCCCGATCCATTGTTTGATCCAATTTATTTCTAGTCTTGTCTTTTCAATTATGTTACCTAGGTTTTTGCTTGCTCTTATCTCTCTAGATATGTGTGAGTAGTTTTCAAGGGTTAGGTCATGGGGTGACTAGCACCTCATGGCTCGAGCAAAAATTACATTTTTCACCTAATAAAGTTTTAATCTTTGGTTTGAAAATTGATGTGGGGTTCGGGTTTGTTTGTCAAATTGCCGAGGTGTTAACCTCTTTGATCATGTGTAGGTGGGAGCATCGCCTACTCACCACACATGATGCTTAGAGCTCTGTCGCTCGAGGTGTTTGCCAAATGAATTCTAGAGCTAGCTTGATTTTCAAACCATCTTATCTTCCGGTTTAAGAACTTCGCGTAAGTATCTTAAATTGCGTAATTGGGTGAAACGTGTGATGCAGCTTGAGTCGTGGGCGTTAGAAATTCCTAGACTTAACCTCTCTTTTTCCTAGTTTATTCGCAATTAATTTAGCCCTTTCATTTCCACCGTTTCAAAGTAAAACTCGGTTGGCTACCTAATAGCCGAAATCCTTGCTTACACCTACAAATCCAACCAAGTCATAACATAATTCCCTTGGGTACTGTAGACACCCCATTCTGGACTGTCCAGATTAGTTTTTTTACTTTCTTTGTTGACCCGATGATGATAAACGGTCGAGAACAGTTCAAAGTCGGTGGAAGGATTTGAGCTTTGAACGTTGAACTCTCTCCCTTCCAAGCCCTTCAAATCCAGAGCCAAATAAGCCTCAGCAAAACCATACCTTGCTTACGCCACCTCCTCCTTGGCGTGCGCCAGGAATTTGCCACGTGTCGGACATCGATCGTTGACTGAGTTTGACCTGGCGCACGGCAGATCGTAGGTGGCGTACGGAGGGTCAAGACCAGTCAAATCACCGTTTCTATGTCACGCGACCGAGACTTTTGCGGCTCCAAAGTACAGGGAACAGTGCCCCTGATGATTATATTCTTCTGGCCCGTCCCTCTTTCTCTCCTACACTACCCATCACCTAGTCCCATGCATTTAATGCATGGGAAGCTCCTCACTCAACCCAACCAGCCCAAACCAGCCCCTAACCCCAGCTAATTAGCCCTGGTTTCAGCTCCTTTCTCCACCATAAATACCCCCCTTGCATTCATTTGCAAGGGGTTAACCACATTAAACTCTCCAAGTCCACTCCCTCTCTTCTCTCTTGTTCTTGCTCTCCCATTGTAAGAGTGAGAGATAGAGAAGCTTCACACCCCCCCTCTCTACTGATCAGTTGCTCTACAGCCTCCATCTTCAACCTCCAAAGCTCACCACCATCCTTCCTCTCTCTTGCACCAAAGGTATACCACATTTGTGCTGCTTTCTGTTTTCAACCCCTGAGGGGAACCAGAAGGGTTCTGGCTAGTAACTGATACTAGTCCAGGCCCCTCTCCGGTAAAATAAATCAATCGTAGGGGCCAAGCCATGGCGCACGCCAGCGCCTCTTAGCCATACGCCACCTTTGGCTGTACGTGCACAGCTGGCGTGGGGATCATGAAGAGCTCATCTATTGCTCATTTCCTTTATGTCATCACCTTCTAGCATGCTAATAACCAGTTTATTACTTTCTGTATTTTAGAACTGTTCAAATGTAGCTTTCAATACTTGTATCTTTTTTATTCTCAAGGCCTCTAGGGTATGTCTGGTCATGTTCCAGAACCCAGATGATGTAAAACCAAACACTGGTTAACATGCAGGCCTGGCGTACAGTCCCCACGGGGTGGCGTACGGCATGTTTGATACAGACCAGTGCCTGGCCCTTACATCACAGTTCAATCCTGGCCTTTTGTTCCCCCACTCTGTTTATGGGGCTTCGCTTTGCTATTTCCTGGCTACTGGCCATTCCTTATGCCTGTACATGTTATAAACTGCGTGGTTTGCTCTGGGTGTGCACTGGTCCATTCCAGAGCCCAGAGGATCGAGAGTAGGAGCTGTGAGAATTCAGAAGGGTAGTGTACGCCAGCTTTTAGGTGGCGTGCGCAGGGTCTGTTGGCGTGCAGTGGCCTGGCCATTGCGTGCCAGCATGTCGCCTGCTCACGCACCCGACGGGCAGCGTACATCATCCCGTTGAAATTCTGGCAGTGCTTGTTCTCAATCTATGTTCTTACATTTAATTCCATTCAAGCAAGCAAACTAGCATCCATAAACATTCAATACTTGGCCATTCCATAAACATTTTTGTCATACAAACTGTAACTTGTTACCGTTTTAATCCCTATTAACTGTTCCCCCGCCCTAACTGGCCAAAAATGATCAAATGAGAGAAAAGTGCAAACGTTTTGATAAAATGCCCGAGTAGAGACCGATCTCCGGATTGGGCGAGAGGGGTGCCATAAAACCCTTCCCCTCTCGTAACCTGGCTCCCGAACCTCAGATATCGAAGGTGACGACGGACCAGTCTACGCCTCTTCAAATCAAATCAAACCTTTTTCAAATCAAAGCAAAACGTAGCAAACGTTCTCGAGTTCGGCTCCTTGGGTGTTCTTCCGCTAAAACCCGAGTGGCGACTCTGAATCGAAGCGTTTCGCCGCGCTATTTTCTAAAAGGGCCGCCCCCAAATAACATTTACAAACCAAAATCGGGCGATTTTTGGGGCGTGTGCCCACAGGTACGATCCCGGTCTTCCGGATTATTATGCTTCAAATGACGTATTAAGCCCTACGCTTGGGGCGTTATTCTTCTATATCGGAAGATTCGAAGCACTCATTAAAGGCTCATCTCGCTTACAATCGAACCGAACTGAGCCGAGCTCGAGCTCAAGTTTTAGGCTTGTTTAGTAAACTAGCTAAGCTCAAACACTACGAAGCTTGGCTCGGCTCGACTCGTTTACACCCCTATGACTACTTGTTCAATGTTTTATAGCTATAAATGATTTATGTCATCAGGCAAAACTCATTTTTGTCATCAGGCAAACAAAGATAAGGTGGTCAAGGCAATCATCAAAAACAAAAAGAAAACAAAGCCAGAAAATCTCCTTCGACCTGCTCCATTTGCAGAGCTGAAGTGCAAGGTCTAGAGCTTCTGAATGAACATAAAATGAAGGTGAGTTGTCTTAACTTTTAGGCCAACTTCTTGAAATTTGTCCAATAATGATAAGTCATTTGCAGAACACTAAATACTAAATACACAGAACATATTGCTACTGGCTAGTTCTAGATTTGTTGGTGTTGGGTCTGCTGATATGGCTATCCTGTCCCTTGTTGCCCAAGTGGCCTTGGTGTTGATTACCCTAAACTTGTTCATGCTGTTTCAGGTACACCCGCAGCCCCGGCTGCCATGAGCCCAGCTTCCGCACGCTAAAGTTGCACCCGTTTAGTAGACTAGGTAACTAGATAATTAATTCATATTAACTCTCAACAGGAACTACTCCAGCATTTGTTAGATGTTGCTGCTTAGTAGTAACTTATGCACATAACACATAATACTAGTTTTTGTATATTTTGAAAATCTGTACTCATACCCCTTGCCATATGGCTTGTCATATTGGTGCTACATTACGCACATGCTCTTTGTAGGCACTAGAGCTTCATCTATTGTATTCCCTGACTAGCAGGTTCAAATAAGCATTTCAATAACAACTATTGGAGTAGGATCTGTAGTAGTTTGGGGGGGGGGGGGTTAAGAACAATTAGTTTGGGAGAATGGAGTGTGTGTTGCTTTAGAGAGAAGTATATAAGTGCTTTAGGAGTAGTGTCTGTAGTAGTGCCTTAGCCAAATGAGACCACTCCTCCTTTTAAAGGCACTCATGGAGAGTGCTAGAACATCCTCTAAAACTAAAAACATCCCACTCTCTCAAATAGTCAAATGGATCCTCTTACCAAACGTGTAGAGGCTTCTTAGAATCCTCAAACACTTACAAGAGTTCTCTTGATTTTCCTTTTCTAGGATATTCTCCAATAGTGTACATCATTTAAGACTTCCCTAGACAAGTCTTGAAAATTTCATTTAGCCTCCATGCCTTGAGTTATTCTAGACATCGAATTACTAGTGTTATGGAAAAATTAGCAAATACCCGAAGTGCGCAAGACTGAGAAGTTGTTCGTCTGCCTTGCGCTAGTCATCTTTGAATAAAGAGGTAAGGAGTAAGGAAGAAAGGGTGCCAAGAGAAAGGGTTCACTACAAGATCTAAGTAGAAATATTTCCTCAACAGAGTCACCAATTGTGGTTGATAAGCACCCAAGATTGTACAAGTTTGGGTGCTAAAATCCTTCCGTGCATGAGGTTTCCATGACTTTTTGATCATTTATCTCAAATGTTGCACGTAAGGTTTTCTTTCAAGTGTTTCAGGTCATTTTTGCTAATACGGTGATTTTGAGCGCCATGGGGTACGCTGGAGCATTTGGGTTCTTGGAAAGCACTCCCCGTTAGATTCTCGAGCCAAGAAACGGAGAGCTGGATGAAGTCCAGGAGGCGAAAAGGAATTCAAGGCAGTCAAGCAGACTGGATCATTGTTCCAGTGCAAAAAGTTATCGATAACTTAGCCAATTGTTATCGATAACGTTCCCCTTCCGTTCCTCTAAGTGTTCCAACTGGCCCATGGTTATCGATAACTTACCCATGTAATCGATACCTGTGCGCTATCTTTGGCCAGAATTTGTCCAGAGGCAAGGAGAGCGATAACAATTTATTGAAGTTATCGATAACTTCGTTCCTGGGTGGCCATTCAACCATTGTTATCGATAACAATATGTTATGTTATCGATAACTTTTTGTCCGGGAAGATATTTTTTCTGCTTTTTCAGACTTTCCATTTGTGGAAACTTTCTTTTAATAGGCTACTTTTTGGGATTTTCCTGGCTTTTGAGGAGAGAGAATGTCACTTGTGTATATATAGGACCACCTCTCTCCCTCTTTTGTATCTAGTTCATTACGTACGTAGGTTTTTTCTCCATTAAAGCTCTTTAAGCTTTTCAAGTGTAATTTCCATTAAACTCAAGTAAGTTCTTTGTGTTCTTTATTTTCTCGTTTATTAAAGTTGATCGTGTGGTTTGGATCTTTATTAATCTCAAGTTTATTTTCATTTCTGTCGGTTAAAAATGTTGGTTAAATTTAGCACTTTTGTTAGTCGTTCAAATATGCGTGAGTAGTCGATTAGGCTTGGCTTCGGAATGATTAATGCCCCGGGATTTACGTTTATCTCATCTTTCTCAACTCTAGACTGAAGTTTGACAAGGAAAAAGAGCATTGTTCGGTTTTTATGTAACAAAACTAATCGATGTTAATCTCCGGTGATCATGTGCTCGCTCACAGGGTTCCGTGAGCGATGTCTCGGTTTGTGTTTGCCAAAAGATTGAAAGAACTCACTCATTTTCCAAGTCACACTTCAAGTCTATTTATTTTTACTGCGAAATCCTCCGGTTGATAGCCTAAGCCGTGCGATTCAACCGTGTTTTCTTTGAGAAAGTTGGATAGCTAAGTCCCGGGCGTTAATCATCCCAACGCCTTGCCGCTTGTCTTAATTTAGTAAAAACTCGTTTTCTAGTCATTTAGTCGAGCAATTTCCATTTTAAAGCAAAACCAAAAGTTGGCCGTCTAAACGCCGCAAACCTTTACACCTAAAAATCCTGGCAAGCTATAAGGAATTATCTCTGTGGGTACGATCCCGGACTTTCCGGTATTTATGCTGACAACGGTCTAGCCCTACGCTCGGGGTAAAACGACCCGTTTCAACGGTTAGGTTTGGATGAAGCATATTTTGGTGCTGTGCTTTCTCCAGTTGAACCCTCTTGAATGGTGGCTAGGTTGGTGTATCTTGAGCGTATTTGAGACCTGCACATTTAGCACCCGTGTTAGTGCCAAACCGGATCGTGAGGAGTCCGAGATAGGCACTTCGACGGTCAAGTGGGAGAATGTTCTAGTGAGGGTGTCCGACAACTTCAAGTAGGGCCTGATAGACCCTCTACTGGACATTCGCTTTCCCACCAAGACTGGCACGGCGGTAGATAGGCCTTACAACATCCCCTGAGCGTGGGGGTTCGCCGGCCATGGAGAAGCCCCTGGTATTACTTCTTGTGTCTTGTCTTTTTTTTACATTTGCTTCAACTCATACAAATGTTGCATTGTACTAACACTTCTCTACATGTAGATTGCTTCGCTCCGAACAAGGGACTTTACATCACCGGCAGGTGGGCTAACTTGATCACTCTCCTTTGGTGTGCCAACCAAGACGCACCTACCTTGCTCGGCTACCAACCCACCTACCACAGCTTCGCTCATCGCAAAGATAAGAGCAAGATGGTAAGGAAGCCGGTGGATCTCACCAGCATTGCCGAGGAGGCGCTCTGGGTCCAATTCACAGCCCAAGACCTCTTCACTTCCAATCTGCCCAACAACTTACAACAACAACCGCCAGAGCAACATCAGGAGCAACTAGTTCAGCCCCCTGCCACCATCACCACCCAGCCACCCTATTCCTACCACCGAAGACTTAGTAACACGGTTGGTGATGGGGCCAATCAAAGGGCTGAGTGATGGGCGCGTAAATGTTCACATACGCATCCCTTAATTTATCCTTGTTAAGTCTATTTTTATATTATTACTTGGAGATTTAAGCTTAATTTGTGTATTGTAGGTATTTGGAGGATTCGGTACAAAAAGCGCGAAATTAAAATATTATATGATGTTGGAAGCTGGCCTGTTTGAAGGTCATATGGAGTTTAGCACTGAACTAATTAGTCCATGGGCATTACAGAAAAATGATTTGCAATTTTACTGCGTGGGCCCAATGCTTATTGACTAAAAGGTGGGCTATAGAGTAAAAGAGTGATTATGGGCTAAAGAGGAGAATTAAAACTTGGCTTGTGGGCCCAAGTTTTACACGGCAACAGTGTAACTATTATAAAGGGGCACAACAACTTTTGGAAAAAAAGGAATTCTCTTACGGAAGACAATCAACGTAGAACAGGGCGGTCGAGCTTTTTTGTACCGAATATTGTGTATCTTTGTTCCGAATTTCTCCATCAAGTTTTGAAACTTTGTTTAATTACTTGCATTGAGGTAACTCGTTTTAATTTTTTTCTTAATAAAATTGTTCGTTTGTTTTTGGTTGGTTTGGATCTCTTGTTTATTTTCCGTATTGAGTAATAGAAGCATGTTTCAAACTAGGGTTTCTTTTGTTTCTTGTGCAATAATTAGTGAGTAGTTCTATAGGTAGGGTCGCGGGGTGATTAGCACGTTGTGACCAGTTTTGGTATTGCTTCTATTTTCAAAAAACGATTTTAGATTGGAAAAATCCTTCCCGTAGACGAAGCCAAGCATTGTCGGAGCCCATGTGAACGGGAGAATGGGGGTTCAAAACTCATTCTCCGCTGCGCATGGGTAAACGGCAACCATAGGGTCTCGCATCTTACAGGGTATCTTTCTCAATCTAAAGTTGAACGTTTTTAAGAACACCGAATGGAGTAGATAAGTCCGGAATTGGTTGTGAGTGCTATGAACCCTACGATCGTACATAAGTGCTAGAACATCCTCCTTTTAAAGGCACCCATGAAGAGTGCTAGAACATCCTCTAAAACTAAAAACATCCCACTCCCTCAAATAGTCAAATGGATCCTCTTAGCTAGCAAACGTGTGGAGGCTTCTTAGAATCCTCCAACACTTGCAAGAGTTCTCCTGATTTTCCTTTTCTAGGATATTCTCCAATTGTGTACATCATTTAACAATTCCCTAGACAAGTCTTGAAAATTTCACTTAGCCTCCATGCCTTGAGTTCTTCTAGACATTGAATTACACATAAGTTAACAAGGACTTATATAGCTCCATAAGTTCTAATTGTAGGATATTGTCAAGGTATGTTGGGTTATACTAGTGTTATGGAAAAATTAGAAAAAAACCCAATCCATAAGGTCTAATTGAAGACGTTAAATCGCCGACCTTGTCTTGTCTTAGCCCCTTTCCAAATCCAGTTTTTTGATATAAGATGTGGCATGTGTGGTTTCTCAATGAGGTGTTTGGGTTCTTAATCGATCTTTCGGGTGGACTTCTCCACGAGGACATGGGTTGAGGTGAAAAGCATAAGCGAAGAGAGGGCAATTTTTCTAAATTCACATGATGGGATGTCTATTTTGGCAATCAAAAACCGTCAAGGTGTAACAATTTTGGGAATAAGAAAAGCAATAAGTGATTGTCCTCAATGATGTCGTACGTTTAAATCTCACGGGGTCAAAGTGTTCAAACCCTTGAGCCACTGGAGAGTTAGTCTGATGGTTAACTTCATAACTCCGGAGTTAGTCGAGGTGCGCGTAAGTTGGCTACATCTGGTTATCCAAAATGAATATAAAAATAGGTGTACCGGCATCCTAATTTACGGGTCATAATTTTGAACAGTGTGATATTTGTGTGCCCACTGGGCTGATTAAAAATTATTGAAAATATAAACTGGCTATTAGAGCCCAACCTTCCCTCTATGTTAAATTGCGGGCACACTGGGCTTATTACTACTTCAATCAAGTCATTATTTTATGGGCCTTGTTAAGACAATTTTTGAAAATGGGGCCCATTGGAAGCTTGCTTTGTAAAAATTACAATAAGTTGCTTAACAGTTACTATCTGTAACACTTTCAAAAGAGAAAAATATGCAGATTTTTGTCCACTTGCCTCAGTTATCAAAATGCTAGTACGACTTGGTTTTGAAGGATTGCGATTATCGCTAATTTTTATTTTTTGACCGGCTTTTGATAATCGCTATTGTTGCATAATAATGTGCACAACATGTTTTTATAGTACACTTTTACATATAAGATATTATATTTTTCTACAGCTAACAAGGAAGTTTAACGTCAACATGTTGTTCAAATTTTTGTGTAAGATGATGTGATAATGCAAGTATTCTTTCTCATTTGACATACTTGCTCCGTTATTTCTTCTATTATTTTTAACCAAGGCCAATGAAACTTTTTCCATGTCATATATTATCAGAGATAGAGGAGAATGTTGTTGAGATTTCGTTATTGCCAAAGTTTCAATCAAATTTGGCACGCGATTTGACAATCGCCAAATTTTAGCAAGCGAGAGCATCGCCATTGGTGCTATTGTCTATGCCAACATCGAAAAGTTGGTGGCTACGTTGCACGCACGTTCACCTCCAATAGTACTGGAAAAGTTGGTGGCTACGTTGCACGCACGTTCACCTCTAATAGTAAGCCTCATCATTTGGCCCGACGGCCCACGGCCCGCCCTTAGCCCGCCCGGCCCATCGGGCTTTTACCCGGCCCGAGCCCGAGAAACGGGCGGGCTAGCCCGGCCCGTAATTTGTAATGGGCGGGCTCGGGCCTATGAATTTTTACTCGGCCCGCCCGTAGGCCCGGCCCGTGAGCCCGCCCGGCATACCCGTCCAAAAGCCCGCCAACGGGCCCGCCCGTTAGCCCAAAATCCCAAAAAATCCTTTCTTTTTTCCCTTACTTTTGTTTTGCCCAAGGAAATTTAAGCCCGCCCGTTGGCCCGCCCGGCTTTTGGCCCGCCGGCCCGCCAATTGGGCTAGCCCGTGGGCCGGGCTTGGGCTTCCATTTATGGTAGGTGGCCCGGCCCGCCCGGCCCGCCAAAAAGAAAAAGCCCGGTCGGCCCGGCCCGTGGGCGGGCTTGGGCCGCGCCTTGGCGGGCTGGGCCGGCCCGGCCCGGCCCGATGATGACCCTTACCTAATAGTATTGGCATGAGAAAAGGACGAATCGTTCTGAAAAGAGTACAAGGAACTGTATTTCCACATTTGGAGCCACATTGCCCAAATAATATCACTTTGACCTCGTATTATGTCTTGACATTATCATGCTGGCTCCAATCTGAGCAGGCTTCCATTACATTGGATATACTTTTAGCACAATTTATCTATAATAAAAAAAAATTATGATACGAATATGAAATTACCTTTGAAACCCTAGACAAAATTAGGTTCGGCCTTGAATTAGAATAATTTTACCTTCATTCTTCGAAATTTTTTGTTGATCTTTGCAAAATTCAATGAGATATGAATATGTGATTATTCTATAGTTAATAAACGAAATAATAAGATAATACCACGATAATATTATGTAACAAATTATACTATAATTGAATGTATAGAATATTGAGGGTGTATTTTTTTGGAATTTTTTTTATCGCTCATTCATAGCTCCTCAGCCTCCTCCTAAATCAAGATTCCGACTCAAATTCTTAGAGCATCTCCACCCCATCTTTAAACTTCTAAATTAGAGAATGAATGTGACATATTGGAGAAAGATTTTGTAATTTATTTTTACTTTTTACACTTTATGAGAGAATTTAGGAGGGACTCATACTTTTTAGAGATTTTATCTCCAAAAAGGGAGTAGGGTCTCTATATTTGGAGAATCAAAGGCAATTTGAAGACCTAAATATTTAAAAAGTACAATGGGTCTATCATAGATTCTCTTATAAAGTAATAAAAAAAATAAGAATAAACTACAAAATTTTCCGTCAATATGTCACATCGATCTATTCTCCATTTTGAGGTTTTAGAGATGGATTGAAAATGCGCATGATGCTCTGAATTAAATAACATTAAATAACCTTTTTGGTAAGCTTGCAATGGAATTGGAAGTCACATAGCGCAGCCTTTTGATGTAAGCTCTAATAAAAGCAAAAGAAATTAGAAAATGGAAACTTCAAAGCTCCAGCTGTGGTGAGGTGAGGGTTTTAACTTCAAAGTTCAAACTCTATAGAAGTTGGATCCAGCAGTGTTACACCCCAAAAGCTTTCAAGTTTCATCACAAAGTTGTATTCAGTCTCTTTTCACTAGGTGAGTAGGTTGGCTACCTTGTTTTCTTCTGGGTTTTTTCTTCTAGCCACCACTTTCATACAAAGACGTTTCATCCGTCCTCATTCGTTTGTCCCTTTTCATGATTAACAGATGAATTCTACATCTAATTATCCTTGCGGAATTAATGACTAGCAATAAAAAAGACAAGACTTAAAGGGTAAAAAGATTAAAAAAAAATTTAAAATTTGACAACTTAAATAATTATGTTCTCTTAATAAATCGAACTCCCAAAAGGGACCAAACAATGAGGACGGAGGATGTATATCCCAAGCCTACATAAGGAACAAATTCACAATATACTGCCTTTCATCATCAAATATAAATGCACTATATAAACATCAGTACACCCACTATCCCATATTGTCTTTCCTTTTCTCATAATGTTTGCTATTTGTTGTTCAAAAGAAACAATGTAATTTTTTGTATTTTGGGCACTAATTTGAAGAAGTAATTAAGATCTATAAATTTGCATGAAAATTCGATAATTATACACAAACGTGCTTTAATTTATTTTTTAATCACATGTACTCTCTCTCTCTCTCTCTCTCTCTCTCTCTCTCTCTCTCTCTCTCTCTCTCTCTCTCTCTCTCTCTCTCTCTCTCTCACACACACACATTTACAACATTACCTTTCAACGTGTGAAAAATTAAACCATGGGAATGGTAATTACGTAAATTCACATAAAAAATACAAAAATATTAAGTGTTAGTAATATGAAATAAAAGGATTGTGAAAATCACTATCCATCGTAAAACAAGTGGACACGTCGAATATTTTTTAGCTCATACTTTTACATAAAGAAAGTACAACAACCACGAGCTGGTTAATCAGTGCATGCCCTTGTCAACAAAATCCTACTGTACTTGAAACAGTAGTAAGACATGAGCATTTTGAAAGCATGCAGCTTGGACCATTTCTCCCCACTTTTCTCCATTCCTCACCCTACCACACAATGCATTGTAGATAATGCGTAGAGATGGACACAAACAAAGTTACGCTAGTGATTAAGTTATGCATCATAATTTTTTGGTTGTCATTATTTAATTTTTTTTTTACATTTGTTAGTTTTACGCATACTTTTATGTGATATGTGTGAGTAAGAACGAAACGAATTGGAAAAATAAAAAATTTTAACTTTTATACAAGTATTTTGGGAAATATCCAAAGAAAAGTTTAAAAAATTAGTTTTTGGACTTTTTCTTGAATATTTTACAAAACACTTGTTTAGAAATAAAAAAACATTTACTTTTCTGATTCCTTTCGTTTTTACTCACCCATATCACATAAAAATTTAGGGTAAAACTAACAAAAGCAAAAAAATAAATAAATAATGACAAAACCGAAAAATTGTAGTAGTGCATAAGTTAATCAATAGCGTAAACGGGGATGAATTTTGCATGTCTATAATACGTATATAGTTTAGAAATGGATCCCTTCCAATAAATGTCCATGAACAATTATTGGAGATATCTTCATATGTCCGACAAAGACAAGATAGTCATGTAGTGTGAGAAAATTTGGTTTTTCCAGGATAGCTCTTGCCTCTTCGAGAATATGTACATTGAATTGTTGGAATTTATGAATCAACATTTCCTATCGTTGAAGTTGTCAGTCAATTTATGCATGAGCCACGTACAGTGCACTTGGATGTAGTTTACCATATTTTGAGATATCTCAAATCGGCTCCAGGTAAAAGAATTTTGTTCTCCAATCATGGGTAAATTTGGTGAATATGTACGCAACCCATTAATGATTCATAAACTTCAACGTTTTTTAGACGAGAATATGTTTTTTTGAATGGCGAAGAAGTTTTATGAATAGAAATTAAAGAGATAAGAGAGATGTAAAGAAAGGCATCACAATGCAAAAGTAACATCCCAAACATCTATAGAAGAACATATACTCAAAGGAGGTGGATGCATGACAGACAATTTTAAAATAGAGTTTCGAATTATTCGATAGAGGAGATGACTAAAATTTCGTGCCTCTTAAAACCCTATTAAAGTGCCTAAACATGTTTTGATTTTATGGCTAAAAAACTCAAAAAGTTGAAGAACTTCCACTGAAAACTATTTTATTAGCGTCCTTCCCTTAAATGAAAACTATTTTACCGTCCTTGTGGCTAATTTTTCCATGAACCAACAAGGTCGTTTGGCTGGGTTGTTAAATTAATTACCAGTTTCTCGATCGATCAAACCCTAAGAAAAACCATGGCAGACCTCACACTGAAAATGCAAAGAACAACAGAAAGGGGAAGACCGGAATCAAATATAGCTTTTGTCCCGTTGTTGCTGAAGGGTTCGACCTACTTTACCAACATCAACAGAAGGTAGGCTTGCTCTCGATTTGTTTATTCTGACATGTTCAGGTAGGCTTGCTCTCGATTTGTTTATTCTTACATGTTCTATGTAGTAGTTTGAAGAGAGAGAGAACAATTAGTTTGGGAGAATGGAGGGTGTATTGCTTTAGAGAGAAGTATATATATAAGTGCTTTAGGAGTAGTGTCTGTAGTAGTGCCTTGGCCAAATGACACCACTTCTCCTTTTAAAGGCACCCATGGAGAGTGTTAGAACATCCTCTAAAACTAAAAACATCCCACTCCCTCAAATAGTCAAATGGATCCTCTTAGCAAACGTGTGGAGGCTTCTTAGAATCCTCCAACACTTGCAAGAGTTTTCTTGATTTTCCTTTTCTAGGATATTCTCCAATAGTGTACATCATTTAAGAATTCCCTGGACAAGTCTTGAAAATTTCACTTAGCCTCCATGCCTTGAGTTCTTCTAGACATCGAATTACACAGAAGTTAACAAGGACTTAGCTCCATAAGTTCTAATTGTAGGATATTCTCAAGGTATGTTGGGTTATACTAGTGTTATGGAAAAATTAGCAAATACCCGATCCATAAGGTCTAATTGAAGACGTTAAATCACCGACCTTATCTCGTCTTAATCCCTTTTCAAAACCAGTTTTTTGATATAAGATGTGGCATGTGTTGTTTCTCAATGAAGTGTTTGGATACTTAATCAATCTTTCGGGTGGCCTTCTCCGCGAGGACATGGGTTGAGGTGAAAAGCATAAGCGAAGAGAGGGCAATTTTTCTAAATTCAAATGATGGGATGTCTATTTTGGCAATCAAAAACCGTCAAGGTGTAACAATTTTGGGAATAAGAAAAGCAATAAGTGATTATCTTCAATGATGTCACATGTTTAAATCTCACGGGGTCAAAGCATTCGAACCCTTGGGCCACTGGAGAGTTAGTCTGATGGTTAACTTCATAACTCCGGAGTTAATCGAAGTGCACGCAAGCTGACTACATCGTCCGGTTATCCAAAAAATATATATAAAAATCGGTGTACCGGCATCCTAATTTACGGGTCATAATTTTGAACCAAAAAAGCTACAGGCACAGCAGTTGCTGCACAGCAGCAGTGCACAGATCACTTTTGCGCCCGTCTCGGGTCTCGCAAAGATGATCGGAGCCGCTCATTTTGTTGGCTAAATTTTGAAGCAAAGTTGGATGATTCATAAATATCCTTCCCGATATCGGATTGAGGTGATTTTTTACAGGGACCCTAAACGACGTATTTTGAACAAAATGAGCGGCTCCGATCATCTTTGCGAGACCCGAGACGGGCGCAAAAGTGATCTGTGCACTGCTGCTTTGCAGCAATTGCTGTGCCTGTAGCAGCTCTCATTTTGAACAGTGTGATATTTGTGTGCCCACTGGACTGATTAAAAATTATTGAAAATATAAACTGACTATTAGAGCCCAACCTTCCCTCTATGTTAAATTGCGGGCACACCGGGCTTTACTACTTGAATCAAGTCATAATTTATGGGCTTGTTACGACATTTTTGAAAATGGGGGCCATTGGAAACTTGCTTTGTAAAAATTCCACTAAATTGCGTAACAGTTGCTATCTATAACACTTTCAAAAGAGAAAAATATGCAGGTGTTTGTCCACTTGCCTCAGTTATCAAAATGCTAGTACGACTTGGATTTGAAGGATCGTGATTACCGCTATTTTTTTTTTTATCGGCTTGTGATTATCGATATTGTTGCATAATAATGTGCACAACATGCTTTCGTAGTACAATTTTACATATAAGATATTATATTTTTCTACAGCTAACAAAAGTGTAACGTCAACATATTGTACAAATTGTTGTGCAAGATGATGTGATAATGCAAGTATTCTTTTTTATTTGACAGACTTGCTCTGTTATTTCTTTTATTATTTTTAACCAATGCCAATGAAACTTTTTCCATGCCTTATATCGTTAGAGACAGAGGAGAACGTTGTTGAGTTTTCGTTATTGCCAAACGTTCAATCAAATTTGGCACGCGATTTGACAATCGCCAAATTTTAGCAAGCGAGAGCATCACCATTGATGCTGTTGTCTATGCCAAAATCGAAAAGTTGGTACATTTGGAGCCACATTCCCAAATAATATCACTTTGACCTCGTTTTATGTCTTGACATTATCATGCTGGCTCCAAACTGAGCAAGCTTTTGGATATACTTTTAGCACAATTTATCTATAATAAAAAAAATTATGATACGAATATGAAATTACCTTTGAAACCCTAGATAAAATTAGGTTCGACCTTCCATTAGAATAATTTTACCTTCATTCTTCGAAATTTTTTATTGATCTTTGCAAAATTCAATGAAATATGAATATGTAATTATTCTATAGTTAATAAACGAAATAATAAGATAATAACATGATAATATTACGTAACGAATTATACTATAACTAGTGCTTGTCCGTGCCTACGGCACTACCCACCCCAATTGGAATTTTCCTTTGAATCTTAATAGTGGGACGTTTTTGTAATATATTTGTAAGAATGTGGGTGCTTTGTTAAGAGAGTTGGGAGCACACATCATCCTTTGGATCAAATGAATTTAAGCCCTTCTAACAACTTGTGTTCATATGGGGCCCACACCCTTGTGTTTTATAATAGAGATTGAACGTATAGAATATTGAGGGCATATTTTTTTGGGAAAAAAAAATTTATCGTTCATTCATAGCTCCTCCTAAATCAAGATTCTGATTAGGATTCTTAGAGCATGCCCAACCCATCTTTAAAATTCTAAAATGGAGAATGAATGTGACATATTGGAGAAAGATTTTGTAATTTATTTTTACTTTTTCCAGTTTATGAGAGAATTTAAGAGGGACTCATACTTTTTAGAGTTTTTTGTCTCCAAAATGGGAGTAGGGTCTCTATATTTGGAAAATCAAAGGCAATTTGAAGACCTCAATATTTAAAAAGTACAATGAGTCTATCCTAGATTCTTTCGCAAAGTAATAAAAAAATAAGAATAAATTATAAAATTTTCCTCCAATATGTCACATTGATCTATTCTCCATTTACCATTTTGAGGTTTTAGAGATGGGTAGGAGATGGTCACGATGCTCTGAATTAAATAACATTAAATAACCTTTTTGGTAAGCTTGCAATGGAATTGAAAGTCACATAGCGCAGCCTTTTGATGTAAGCTCTAAAAGCACAATAAATTAGAAAATGGAAACTTCAAAGCTCCAGCTGTGGTGAGGGTTTTAACTTCAAAGTTCAAACTCTATAGAAGTTGGATCCAGCAGTGTTACACCCCAAAAGCTTTCATGATCACAGAGTTGTATTCAGTCTCTTTTCTCTAGGTGTGGGTAGGTTGGCTACCTTGTTTTCTTTTGGGTTTTTTCTCCGCCGCCACTTTCATACAAAGACGTTTCATCTGTCCTCGTTTATTTCTTCCTTTTCATGATTGTTTCATATTTTTTATCGTCTCGAAATGATTGTCTGATCCCTTTTGAAAAATAACAGATAAAAGTTTATGGATATACTTTTTTTTTTTGAAAGGTTTATGGATATACTATTACATCTAATTATCCTTGCGGAATTAAAGACTATAAATAGAAAAGACAAGACTTAAAGGGTAAAAAGATTTTAAAAAAATTTTAATTTGACAAGTAAAATAATTATGTTCTCTTAATAAATTGAACTCCCAAAAGGGACCAAACAATGAGGACGCAGGGAGTATATCCCAAGCCTACATAAGGAAAAAAAAATTCACAATCTACTACCTTTCATCATCAAATATAAATGCACTATATGAACACCAGTACACCCACTATTATTGCTATTAGCCATACTGTCTGCCTTTTCTCATAATGTTTGCTATTTGTTGTTCAAAATATACAATAAATTTTTTTTATTTATTTTGGGCACTAATTAATTTGAAGAAGTAATTAAGATCTATAAATTTGCATGAAAATTAGATAATTATACACAAACGTGCTTTATTTTCTAATCACATGTATCTTACTTCTCTTCATCTATTATCTCTCTCGAATTTACAACATTACCTTTTGAAGTGTGAAAAATTAAACCATAGGAATGGTAATTACGTAAATTCACATTAAAAAATACAAAAATATTAAGTGTTAATATGAAATAAAAGGATTGTGAAAATCACTATCCATTGTAAAACAAGTGGATACGTCGAATATTTTTTAGCTCATGCTTTTACTTAAAGAAAGTACAACAACCACAAGCTGGTCAATGAGTGCATGCCTTGTCAACAAAATCCTACTGTACTTGAAATAGTAAGCATAAGACATGATGTTTTGAAAGCGGCCGGCATGGACCAATTCTCCTCACTTCTCTCCATTCCTCACCCGACCACACTATGCATTGTACCATAATGTGTAGAGATGGACCCAAACAAAGTATATATGGCTGTCCATGAGAGACTTGATGTCCGCGAGGGACCATATATATAGGAGTAGTATATATATAGATTTACTCATCATCCATTTTGCATGTCTATAATACGTGTATCGTTTAGAAACGGATCCCCTGCCTTCCAATAAATATCCATGAACAATTATTGAAGATATCTTCAAATATGGTCCCACAAAGGTAAGATAGTCATGTAGTGTGAGAAAATTTGGTTTTTCCGGGACAGCTCTTGCCTCTTGGAGAGGAGCCCAACCCTATTGTACGTCATAGTATTAAGATTAAGCTTGATTGAATTTCTTTTCAACTTCTAATAATGTCAATTTTCAGTCGATGCCGTGTATCATGAGAAGTAATTAAAGATGCATGGTTACACTTAAAAACATAATATCTAATGTTCATGCTCGTGAAAGTGCATGGATGTTTTGATAGTTTTCATACATTAGGGAAACAAGGGTGCTTATGTAAAAGGATAAATGAAAGATATCATGAATTCGTAAGGGCCTATGTATGTGTAATGTGTAAGAGTCTAAAATCCAAAAGAACACGTATAGTGAACGTCCCATGGTTCTTAGCTGGATCCGCCCTTGCATATGTAAAAAAACAAACGGCCATAAAAAAAACGTACGGCAACATTTGGTACTTTGGCGAAAGCTTTCAAAATCGTCCGTGCATAGTATTTTGACAATAAACGATCGACTGTCATTTTCTTAAGGTTATACTTTCTTAGCTTTGAAACTTTAGGTACCCAAAAGAAACGTCTAAAATCCAGAAACAAGTGTGTACGCATATGGCACATATTCTTACTCAGTCTGATACAGGCCACCTTGTTTAATTTTGAGAAAAACAATAAGAACACAAATTTAATAATCCAACTGTTGACAAAAACAAGGTTAATTTCTTGAATTCCCAGATGAAAAATTACAAAATAAAAGCTGTAAAGGAAACAAACAGGGGAGCATATATTCTACATGTGAAATGCTTTTCCCAAAGATGGGCGTTTCGTATATCTGCTGGACTGGAACCATCATTTTCCGGAAAGTGAGATTCGGGGGCTGTGAAATATACTGCCGTGTTCAATCGTAGTCTTCATTCTTGAGCACATGACCCCATTCATTTTGGGATTTGAACTTTGGACTTATTTTTCTGTGCACGGTTCTTAATAATTTTTTTAATTATTACTCTCATTTCTTTTTCCATTTATTACCTAAAATTCAAAATCCAAATCCTAAAACGAACAAGCCCTTCGCCCTTGTACGGTTGTGGGTTTGAAAAAAAATTTCCAAATCCAAATCCGCTCATTACCTAGTATATTTTCAATCATTACTTTTATTCCTCTCTCCACTCATTACCCTTATATCCGATCATTAATCTCATTTCTCTCTTTATCTCTCTTCACTCATTATCCATATCTCAAATTATTACCCTATTTTCTCTCCTCACTCATTACCCAAAAATAAGAGACGAAAAGGCGTGCCTGAGCGTGAGCAAAAATGTAAAAGTCTTCTTCGAAAGCATCCCAAATTATTGAGAAAACGAGCATTTACAGCAAAAGTGTAGTGCCAGAATTGATAGCAAAATTAGAGAGGTGGCCTACCTCACTCAGATTTACGCGACTACTTATGGCCCTGTTTGATAACAGGTTTGAGACTTGGGATTTGAGTAATAATCCCATGAGAGTATTAATACTTTGTTTGATAACAAAAAAGGGCCGGTCCAGATTATTAGTTTGTTGGGATGTCCAATCTGGCCTGTAGGGGTATTAGCAATATCCCTTGGGACTTGGATTCGTAGTCCAATCTCAATCCCTCCTCATTACCAATCCCTTCTCATTCTCTATTTCTTTTATCAATTCAATTCCATCTCAAACAAACATGATATTAATAATCTCATCATTAAATCTCATCCCAAACAAACATAATTACACTTAAAAACATAATCTCTAATGTTCATGCCCGTGAAAGTGCATGGCTGTTTTGATAGTTTTCATACAATAGGGAAACGAGGGTGCTTATGTAAAAGGATAAATGAAAGATATCATGAGTTCGTAGGGTACTCCGATGTACTGTAATGTGTAAGAGTCTAAAATTTAAAAGAACACGTACAGTGAACTCCTGGTCCTTAGCTAGATCCGCCCTTGCATACGTACAAAGTACGTACAGACACAAACGGCCATAAAAAAAGCACAGTAACGTTTGGTACTTTGGCAAACGCTTCCAAAATCGTTTTCTTAAGTTTACTCATTCTTAACTTTGAAACGTTAAGTACCCAAAAGAAATGTCTAAAATCCAGAAACAAGTGTGTACGTATATGGCACATATTCTTATTCAGTCTGATACAGGCCCCACCGTGTTTAATTTTGAGAAAAATAACAAGAACACAAATTTAATAACTGTTGACAAAAACAAGAAGGTTTCTTGAATTCCTAGACGAAAAATTACAAAATAAAAGCTGTAAAGGAAACAGATAGGGGAGCATATTCTAGATGTGAAATGCTTTTCCCAAAGATGGGCGTTTCGTATCTCAGCTGGAACCATCTTTTTCCGGAAAGTGAGATTTGGGGTCTGTGAAATATACTGCCCTGTTCAATGGTAGTCTTCTGAGACTTTTCGTTTTGGAATTTTGAACTTTGGACTTTTTTCTGTGCATGGTTTTTATTAAATTATTTAATGATTATTACTCTCATTTCTCTTCACTCATTACTCAAATTCGAAATTCAAATCCTAAAATGAACAAGCCAAGAGACGTAAAGGCGTGCCTGAGCGTGAGCAAAAACGTGAAAGTCTTATCTAAAGGCATCCCAAATTACTGAGAAAATGACCATTTAGAGCAAAAGCGTAGTGCCAGAATTGATAACCCAAAATTAGAGAGGCGGCCTACCTCAGATCAATTGAGTGCTACTAGAAATTGGCCGATCCTACAAGCACCAAGCATAAAAATTGGACGCACATTCTTAGACAACTAGGCTTGTTCGTTTGGGGTCTCACAACTCCCGCACAAGGTCTCAATAAAAACTTATTTCATTTATCTATCTACACTCATTACTTTCAAAAAAAAAATCTCGAAATCCAAACCAAACAGGATATAAAGATCCATTCTCAAAATAAGGGTCTATTTAGTCACCTTTGATTCGTATTTTGTGTCGTGCAAGATTGTTGTACAAGCCATCGCAAAATACATTCTGATCAAAATGCATTGATATACAAAATAAATCGAAGAAGAATGCAGAATCTAAAAATCAATGCCAAACACCTCCTAGTGTGGAGTGGAATAGTACTGGTTCTCGAGTACCGGGGGAGGGGTGCTTGAAACTTGGAAAGTGATATGATCTGATCCAGCCCACACCCCAACCCCATTGGCTCTGCTTTTCTCAAAATGCCAGCTCTACTCTTTTGTTGCTTAGCTACTCCACAATCTCAAACTGTCTGTTTTTCCCTTCCACACACGACCAACTAGTACCAAAATCTGGCTTAACATTCTTGGTTTTCTCCCCCTTCTATAACATACTAGTATTATACAGTATTTTCACACTGTCACCATTTGAGGTCAGATTAGTACTGCACAAGCTGATCTGGTCCGTCGATTCTCAAAAAATTGGTGGGTTATTGTGACAAGTCGTATTTTGTATCACATGAGAGATCGGCAAATAAAATGATGTGGATTTGAATTTTTAAAAAAGTTTAGTTGCAGTGTCGATAAATGTGTCAAGGGCATGCATGTGGAGATTGCGCAGACGATACTTTTAGTAAGATTTTGACAAGACTTCACAAGATAAGGGCCAAATAACCCCTCAAAAATGCCTTCCAGAGAAGGAGAAATTTTTCACTTCACTTTTATTTAACCGTGGCGAAGAGACAGCTTATTTTATTTTTTACCCTTTATTTTTGTCTTCTTTCATTCAATTTGAGTATAATTTAAGTGTTCGGATCAATTTACGTGCATCACTTAGCAATTATTAGGAATATGATAACAATTTTCGCATAGCAGATGAATATTCTCATTTTCATGTTACCTAGGAAGCCTGTTAATTGGTGTCTTCATCAATCATCATCTTTGGGAGAATAGTTGCAAGCGTTTGGATGAATCAGAGCATCAAATAGTTGAATTGGTTTCCCATATTTCTTGTCAAATTTGGGTTTAGGTCTCGGATAAATATAGGATTATCCTTAATTTTATAGCTCTTGTATAGGTCTCTGGTTAGAAATATGATGTTATCACTTCTTGTTCTATTAATCTTTGTAACAATTTCAGAGATTAACAAAATTTTCTTTTGCATTTCAAAAAAGGAAAATTCTAAAATCAGCCCAATGGACTGACAATAGTTAGTATGTGAATGTGTATTAATGGGTATAAAAAGTACACAAAAATACGTATTTTTATTGACTTCTAGTGTGCTTATCGTCAGCTTAGTGGACTGACAATAGCAACATCGTTAAAAAAAATAGTTGAAAAATGTTTAGCAAAGTTGGAAGGGTATATGTGTTGCATTTACCCTAGCTCTTTCCACTTTGATCCCTCCATTTTCGTGTTTTATAGTCAATTCCAACCACACTTAATAGTTGTAGACTTGTAGGTGCAATAACACTCATGTCTGGCTATGTGGGTCGGATGTCGCTCAACATCCGCTTGGTAGCATCTCTGGATCCGTTAAGATTGGCTAGGGGTATGTTCAGAAGTTTTGGAAAACAAGGGAACATAGGAGAAAATGTGAAAGAAATTAGGCTCATGTTTACTAAGGTTCTTATTTCTAAGTACTTCATCCGTCTTTTTTTTAGAGTTCAATATTTCACTTCACTTTTATTTAACCACTTTTGTGGCGACGAGACAGCTTACTTTATTTTTTACCCTTTATTTTTGTCTTCTTTTGTTCAATTTGAGTATAACTCAAATGTTCGTGTCAATTTACACACAACACTCAACCATTAGGAATAGGATAAAAAATTTCCCATACCAGATGAATATTCTCATTTTCATGTTACCTAGGAAACCGTTAATTGGTATCTTGATCATCTTTCGGAGAATAGCTGCAAGAGTTTGGATGAATCAGAGCAAATAGTTGAAAGATGGGCCTTGTCCCATTTGATTTCCCATGTTTGGTTTCTTGTCAAATTTGGGTTTGAGTCTCGGATGAACATAAAATTATCCTTAATTTTGTAGCTCTTGTATAGGTCTCGGGTTAGGGATATGATGTCATCACTTCCTGTCCTATTAATCTTTGTAACAATTTCAGAGATTAATAAAATTTTCTTCTGCCTTTAAAAAAAAAAAAAGTTGAAAGATGGTTAGCAAAGTTGGAAGGGTACGTTGCATTTACCCTAGCTCTTTCCACTTTGATCCCTCCATTTTCTTGTTTTATAGTCAATATACATACCAACCGCACTTAATAGTTGTAGACTTGTAGGTGCAACAACACTCATGTCTGGCTATGGGAGTCGGATGTCACTCAGCACCCGCTTGGCAGCATCTCCGAGTCCGATAAGGTTAGCTTGGGGTGTGTTCAGAGTTTTGGAAAACAAGGGGACATAGGAGAAAATGTGAAAGAAATTAGGCCATTTTGCCCCTAAAAGTACAGTATATTCTATTTTGAAAAATTAGTGAGTAAAAGTGTAATAATAATGTCTCAATAGAAGATAAGTAGGAAAAGTGGAGGCCAAAGTTAATGTGAAATGTATAATAATAATGTCTCATTAATAAGTTGAAGTTACGAAACTAGACACTTAAAATAGGATGGAGGGAGTACTTATTTCTCGTTGTACGAGACAGCTCATTATTTCTCTCTCACAATACATCACCTTTAATTCAAAAAATAAGTACTTATATTGTTTTCAATTCTTTATCATATTAGTATTTAATTTCTCATCTCTTTTTTCTTAAACTAAATAAGAGCATTTTTTAAAAAGAAAAAATTATCCTGCCTTCCCTCATTTTTTCTCATATTCCAAACATACCCAAAAAAGAGATATGTGTGTCACATGGGACAATTTGTATACCAATTAGAAATGAAGGGACCAAAGCAGATTAATGAAAGTGCATGACGCTAAATCAAAATTTTAATTCTGGGGGAGCAACCACGGAATACTAAAAGTTATTGACTAGCTATTTCTTTTAGTCTAAAAATGTCAAGTTGTTTCTACTAACTCATAAGTTGTAGTAGGTGGTATGTGGACGGGTCAAAAGGAAAATTAGAGGGGGGAACTAGAGTAGAAAATGGAGAGAAAAAAGTTGTCAGTTAGTATGACCAACTTAACAAAAAAAAGGACAAGCCTATGTTATAGTGCAAAATTGTTAGCGAAAACGGGGCCTAATTTAATTATCTTGTGATGGCAGGCTCCTCCAATCTCGGTTGGGATATGAGGCGAAACATGTATTTTCAAGAAGCAAAAGAAATCAGTAGATTTATTTGGAATTGGTCCCATCCTCCTTCTTTTTGTTGTAGATGAAGGATGGAACAGCAAGAAATCATCAGCAGTTTGAATATTGGCGATATATGACCTTGACAGAGAAGCTAATTCTAGTATTTCCTCTCCCTAGCTAGTATTGCAAATCAATGTTACATAAAAATAATTGGTTAAATAACCCAAATCGATGATTGTTTGATTTTTTTTATTTAATTTGACAGTCCGTTTTACCCCAAAAAAAATAATAAAAAATGAGGCAGCTTAAGGGTGTCGTTGAGCCATTGGGCCACCGTTAATCGTCCGGTACATGTGAGGATATATAAAATGAAGCAGGAAAAATGCCATGTGTTAGCTACATACTATATCTATCATCATTAAAATACTAGTTTGGTGCTGAAAGTGGGTAGGTTTAAAGTGAGATTTTCATTTAATTAACCAAAAGATGAGTCGATAATAGTAAAGGTTATAATAGGTGGTTAATTAAAAAAAAAAAAGTGGTTTATTAAAAAAAGTGGTTTCGACACGAGGAAATCATTATTTAGAAATGATGGGCCACATGCTGCTAATGCCACGTGCTTAATTAGATGATGAAAAGGATGGTTAAAAGGGAGGGTTAATTAGTGGAGTAGTAATAAATTGTCAGTAAATTTTTGGAAACTGATTTTTGTGCTCAATTTTTTATTGATGGCGCTCAACTTTATGAACATAGCGGAGCGCCATCAATAAAAAGTTGAGCGCGAAAATCAAAATCCTAATTTTTTTTTAATCAAAAACAAGATCGTCTCAATCATGTGAGTGTCGGGAATGTAACGGACCGCGGTGCACTTTCAGCTTCGCCGGCAATAAAGATCCGAATGGGGTTGTCTTTCTTACATTCATGCATCCAAAGACGGTGGACCCCGGTCCCCACTATCAACATGGGAACGCATGAGGCTTTACATGAATAAGTAAGGATCCGAGATAGACGGCCGGATCGGTTGTACTACACGGTATAGTGTTGCAGCAACCTCCGTTTTAATAAGTTGTCGCGATCCGCTCCTGTTCTGTACAATTTGTCCGTTTTGGCCGTCCAAACTCCATTAACTTTCATGTAGGTCATCCATTCCAACATTGCTGCAAGACGAACACGATTAACTGTGAAGTGTGAGCAGAACCCACTAGCTAGGACTCAAATGAGTTTATGTGTTTGTTTTGTACTAAAGTGTAATTAGCTTAATAAGGCAGCTGAGCTGGCCTCGTTCTGATTGAGAGATATATGTAACTTGGTAAAGGCACGATCGGGGATTCAGTTGAGAAATAATCAAGAAATGAAAATCTTCTCTCTCTTCTTTCTCTTACGTCTGTTGTTAGGGTTTCTTCTATATGGTATCAGAGCTTGCGACGACAGTCTAGCGATCTAGCGATCCAGAGGACCGCTCTTCTCCGCTACTGCTTAATCATCTTCGATTCACAAGGTATCTGAACTTCACCATGACTTCTTCTCAAACTGCACAGAATTCTCAGTCTTCGCAAACTGTAACTCTTCCTCCTTCTCTAGCATTCTTAGTGTCGAATTTTAATTCTTTGGTGAACATCAAGCTTGATAACTCAAATTATCTGTTATGGCGAACACAAGTCGAAAACGTAATGAATGCCAATGGTTTTCTTGGCTATTTGGTTGGATCTGTTGAAAGTCCTCCTTTTCAAATACGGAATGCTGAAGGTGAATTGGAATCAAATCCAGCTTTTGCCCTTTGGAAACTCATTGATTCTCAACTACTGTCGTGCTTGACTTCTACGCTGTCTCAAACCACTTTACCCTATGTTTTAGGGTTACAACATAGTTTTCAGGTCTGGAATTCTCTGAATAGGCGATATAACTCCTTATCTCGAACACATGTCCATGAGTTGAAAGATCGTCTATATAATTTCAAAAAGACTTCTACTATGGAGGAGTATTTGGACAAGATTCAAGAATATGCACAAAAATTAGAGGCGGCTGGTAATCCCTTGGGCGATGATGATCTAATATTTCATACCTTACGTGGATTAAAGAAAGGTTTTAAGAGCTTTAAAACTGCGATACGAACTAGAGGAGATACTATTACTTTTGAGGACTTGGTGACAATGCTAAAAAGTGAGGACAATCAAATGCTTAATGATGATGATGATGAAGACTGTACTCCTAGTACTGAACATGTTTCTGCATCTGCTTTGGTAGCCACTCAATCTTCTGTGCCAGGATCATCGTCTACACAACATCTTTTACCTACTCAATCTAGTATACCTATTCAGTTTGATGTTCCAATGAGTTTACCTATGGTTTCCCCTTCTCAGAATACTTTTGGATCACACGCTCAGGTTATGTCTCCACAAATGATGTTTTCAAATCAGTTTCAAAGAACTCCAAGAGGTTTTAGTAGAGGGCCTAGATTTCCGAGGAGATCTTGTGATATTTGTGGAAAAACCAATCATATTACCAATTTTTGTTACTATAGACCCTCTATGTTTGATCAATTATCTGGATTCCAGTGGAGAGGACCATCTCAGTTCTTTGGGGTGTCACACTTTGGTATGCCTATGTCTCCATATGGGGTCCCTCAGTATGGCATACCTCAATCTGGTGGAATCCAGTATGGAGGACCTCAGTTCTCTCAGTTTGGCATGCCACCAACTAGTGGAATACAGTATGGTGGACCTCAGGTATCTCAGTTTGGTGGATCTCAGTTTGGGTCTGGTATTCCAATGCACTCTTCTGGATATTCAGGAAATTCTCTGGGATCATCTAGATCCCAGCATACTTTAACACCTGGTTTGCTAGGAAGTTCTCCTGTTTCACCTACTGTGTTTCCTGCTCAAGCACATTTTACTGGATTTCATAGTGATTCTGATCACACTATTGCATCTCCTGGTTCTGGATCTCTCACTCCTATGTCTGCACAAGGGTTTTATGGAAATTTTAATCCTAACAATATGGGCAGCACTGGTGCTTCTTCCTCCAATCAGTGGTACTTTGATAGTGGAGCCACAAACCATATTACACATAGTCTGCACAACATTGCTCATCCTCAGCCATCTGCTTTGTCTAATGGTGTACAAGTTGGTAATGGGACTCAACTTCAAGTAGCTCATACAGGTCAAGGTTTGTTACCCACTCCTTTAGCTCAATTTAGATTATCCAATATTCTGCATACTCCTAACATAACTCACAATTTACTATCTGTTCATCAATTTTCCAAAGACAATAACTGTGTTCTGATTTTTGATTCTTCTGAACTTGTCATTCAGGACAAGATTACTCATCAAATTCTGTACAGGGGTCCCTGTCACAGGGGCCTCTATCCTCTTCTGAAATCCTCTAAAGCTGATGTCTCTCAAGGTGCTGCTTTTGTGAACATTGCTGACAATACCATGCTTTGGCATAGAAAGCTTGGTCATCCTAGTACTCCTCTTTTTCACTCTTTAATAAAGCAATATAATCTACCTGTTACTCGAATAGGTAGTTTCAATTGTTCTGCTTGTAATATGGCTAAAAGTCATAAGCTCTCTTTTCCTTTGTCTGAATCTAAGACTTCTTCTCCTTTTCAACTTGTTCATATGGATGTATGGGGACCATCTCCTATTCCATCTAATAAAGGATTTCGATATTATCTTCTTGTTATTGATGATTTTAGTAGATATTCTTGGCTTTTCCCTCTTCATTATAAATCTGAGGTTAAACATGCTATCTCTCATTTTAAAGCATATGTTCAGACTCAATTTCATACTTCTATTCAACATGTTAGAAGTGACAATGGTGGTGAATTTGTAAACAAGTTTCTTTTGTCCTTATTCTTGTCTAATGGAGTTATTCATCAAACCACATGTCCTCATACTCCAGAACAAAATGGTGTGGTTGAACGTAAACATAGACATTTGATTGAAACTACCATTACTCTTCTTATTCAAGCTTGTCTTCCTTCCAAGTTTTGGCTTGAGGCTCTCTCTACTGCTGTTTTTCTAGCCAACAGATTACCTCATTCTGCTTTGAATTTTCAAATTCCCTATGAAATATTGTTCAAATGCAAACCAGATTATATGGCTCTAAGGCCATTTGGTTGTAGTTGTTTTCCATGGCTCAAACCATATACATCTCACAAATTGGAACCCAAGTCTAAACATTGTATTTTTTTAGGATATTGTCCAGCCACAAAAGGATATCGCTGCCTGGATCCTATGACCTCCAAAGTCTATGTTTCAAGGCATGTAAAATTTGTAGAACAAGAGTTTCCTTATCTGTCCTTGATAACTGATCCACCTTCTTCTTATTCCTCTGTTGTATCCAAATTTTCTGTTCCACTCACAGATTTCACAGACATATCTGTTTCTGTTCCTGTTCCTCTTTCTTCTCCTTCTTTCCTTTCATCTTCTTCTTCCCCTATGCTCGCTGAGTCTGTTCATTCTCCTCTCTCTCTGTCATCTCCTTCTATCCTTGTTTCAGACCCTATTACTGTACCTATATCCTCTCCTTATGTACCACTTTCTGACCACGATACAGCACCTGTGTCAATGCCTGATGCTTCCTCTCCTTCTTCTGTTCTTTTGGATTCTGTTGTTCAATTACCCTCTCGGTCTTTATCTGTCCCAGCTACAACTTCTTCTTCTATACATACTGTCATTCCTTCTCAGTCTCAAACTCATAGTATGATGACCAGATCCAAACATGGGATCTACAAACCCAAACACCCTTTGTGTCTAACAGCTCTTACTCTGCCTGAGTCTACTCCTGAAGTTGAGCCCTCTCATTACTCTGACGCTGTCAAACATTCAGTTTGGAGACAAGCCATGACAGAGGAATATAGTGCTTTGGTAAAACAAAACACCTGGGATTTGGTTTCTCCTCCATCTAATGCAAATGTTATAGGTTGCCAATGGATTTTTAAAATTAAACGTCACTCGGATGGTAGCATAGCACGGTATAAAGCCAGACTTGTAGCAAATGGCAATCAACAATATGAAGGTTTTGACTTTATTGAGACTTTCAGCCCTGTCATCAAACAGCCTACTATTAGAATTGTACTTAGCCTCGCTGTTCATCATAACTGGAAGCTATGCCAATTAGATGTCTCCAATGCGTTCTTGCATGGAGTCATTGACGATGAAGTTTATATGAAGCAACCCTTGGGTTATAAGCACTCTCAGCATCCAACTTTTGTGTGCAAACTCAAAAAGGCATTATATGGTCTGCGACAAGCTCCACGAGCTTGGTTTTCTATCTTATCTGGCTTTTTAATTCAACAAGGCTTTCAGAACAACAAGGCTGATGTGTCTCTCTTTACTCTAAAGAATGATCAAGGTATTACTCTAGTTCTTGTATATGTTGATGATATTATTGTGACTGGAAGCAATCCTGAATATATCACAGATCTTGTTGCTGTTCTTGGTAAACGATTTGTTATGAAAGACCTGGGCAATCTTAGTTATTTCTTGGGTATTGAGGTCCTGCGACATGGTTCTTCTCTTATACTTTCTCAAGCCAAATATGCTACAGATTTGTTAATCAAAGCTGGTATGCAGGATTGTAAACCAAGTGATTCTCCCTCTTCTGTTAAACCAGCAGTCCTAGAACCAGATCTTCCATTGTCTGATCCTAGCTGGTATAGGACAATTGTGGGATCACTCCAATATCTCACTTTAACCAAACCTGAAATTTCTTTTGCTGTTAATGTTGCTTGTCAGCATATGCATGATCCCAGGGAAAGTCACTTTGTGGCGGTAAAAAGGATTTTACGGTACATCAAAGGAAGTCTGCATCAAGGTCTTGTTTTTAGTCTAGGTCCTCTTCTTCTTACTGCATATTCAGATGCAGATTGGGCAGGTAGTCACATGGATAGAAGGTCTACTACTGGGTTCTGTTTGTTCTTAGGATCAAATCTTATCTCCTGGTGCTCTAAAAAACAACACACTGTCGCTCGATCCTCTACAGAAGCAAAGTATCGAGCCCTTGCTCAAACCACTGCTGATATTCTTTGGGTTCATCAACTGATGCTTGATCTTCATCTTACGCCTTCTGTTCCTTATACTTTGTGGTGCGATAATCAGTCTGCAATAGCTCTTGCATCCAATCCCATCTTCCATGCAAGGACCAAACATGTCGAAGTGGACTATCACTTTATTAGAGAAAAAGTTCTCAATAAACAAGTTCTTATTCAACACATTGGGTCCTTAGCGCAAATTGCAGATGTTAAGGAAATAGTCCCACATTGCTTGGGAGTGGAATGGGTGATCACTTAATAACATTGGGGACCTCTCCACTCATTGTCAATTGGTTTTGAGATGGATATAAAGTTTCTACATGGTATCAGAGCGGGGCCCGTTCCACCCCACATTTAAAAAAAAAAAAAAAAAAAAAACTTTACAATCCACACCCCACGATGATAGACCAGCAAAAAGGCTGCACGATGATAGGACCCAAAAGTGGCCACACGTGACAGACCTCAAACGCGGCTGCACGTGAGGGGGGATGTTAAGGAAATAGTCCCACATTGCTTGGGAGTGGAATGGGTGATCACTTAATAACATTGGGGACCTCTCCACTCATTGCCAATTGGTTTTGAGATGGATATAAAGTTTCTACATGAAGTTCATGTCCTCACGACTTTAAAAGACCTTGTACAAAATAGGGGCATGATCTATTATACATACCACTGAACGTCGCATTCGCCAAGCGATGTGGGACACGTGACCACCCATCAAGATGTCTACCAGGTCTTCTCTACCGGAGCCCGGCCTCAACCTGACTATGGAGCACCACGTAAGTCCCTTAAAATTGTATCGTGACCCAAGTCACATAATTAATTCGTGTACGTGTGCATGAGCGGGCATGAAAACGCCTTTTAACACTCGATTGAGAGCCCAAACGTAAGGCATTCTCAAGGATTATTATTTGACTAATAAGATCTAACACTCGATACTTCCATATTTATCTAACAAATGTAA
This sequence comes from Rhododendron simsii, assembly GCA_014282245.1. Taxonomy (NCBI): domain Eukaryota; kingdom Viridiplantae; phylum Streptophyta; class Magnoliopsida; order Ericales; family Ericaceae; genus Rhododendron; species Rhododendron simsii. The sequence continues at coordinate 29,517,158 of CM024962.1, forward strand.
TTTTTTGCAATTTGATTGTGGCATATTGATTTGTGCAACCATCCCATCATTATGCATGTGATTCTGCATGTGATTCAACATCTCAACGAAAACTTTGAATGCCAACATGCGTCTAGTATTCAATTCATCCCATTTGAGAGCAGTCATCTGGTGAATGTCTGGTGCCAAACTCACTAAGGTGCCGTTCTAGATGCGCCGTAAAAAGAATTTTAGAAAAAGAAAGGTTTTTTAAACTCAAAAATCATGTGTTTACGCAAATCATTTTTCTACTTATATGGATCTTATTTGATAGATCTTATTGAGATCTTTTAAACAATGCAAAAAAAATCAAAAAATTATTTTTCATTTTCATAATATGTGAATTTGAAAAACCTTCATTTTTCTAAAGTTTTTTTTAAAGCTCATCCGGAACAACACCTAAATAGCATGGGTACGTAGGTCACCAATCTCAAAAATTGACTGTAGACGAGAATATGTTTTTTGTTTAGTGAGCTACAAGCAAGCGCGGATAAAAAAAAAAGCTACAAGCAAGCATTTAACATAGGCTTTTAATCTAAGTTTGTTTAGTTCCTGTAGACGAGAATATTTTTTTTTAACGGTGAAGAAATTTTATAAATAGAAAAGAGATATAAAGAAAGGCATCACAACGCAAAAGTAACATCCCAAGCATCAATAGAAGAGCATATACTCCAAGGTGGATGCAAGACAGATAGTTTTAAAATAGACTTTCGAATTATTCGATGGAGGAGATGACTAAATTTTGTGATCTGTTAGCCTTTTTTTTTTGATGTTGGAAGAGTTAGAAATTATTGATGACTAGATAATTTAACCTATCAGGTGTAACTAATACAATTGAAAAAAACTATATTGCACACATAAAGACAAATAAACAACCAAATTCAACGAAGGATATGTCCACCGATAAATTGATCCGACTGTCAAATGTCAGAGAACTGCATACAGACTGTCGTTGAGCAATTACCACGATAGTCCCACTATTAACGAGGTTTCCATATAAAACAGACCGATACACACGATGTGACTCTAGCTATAGCACCTCGGGTGAGAGAACTGTGTGCATGTTTAGACATCATGCAACTAGAGATGACCGAGACCAACTACAGTGCTCTAAAATCGGTGAATGGAATATTGCCTGGAAGATCCGTTAGCCTTAAGCCTTGACATTCTCTACGAGTCGAAGATGGCCTAGCCAACATGTTACGAGCTGTGTCTTTTAAATTCCCCGAAAGCTCGGATCGGTATTGCAGTAACTGTATTTAAATCAAACTCTTCAAAACAGTACGTGATTTTTCCTATTACGAAAAGTCATGTTAGTCAACGGGCTTGTAGCTCAACGGCACTTTCTCACCTCTTTCATATGAAAGATGAGGGTTCGATTCTCACCAAGAGCGAGAGTGCTTAATAAAGTGGTTGATACCCTTTGGACTTGACCCGGCCCACTTGTATACCACTTAGCGGTACTCCATTTCTCTCCCCTGAGAAGTAGACTAAACATTTATCGAGTGAAAAAGAAAAGTCATGTTAGTGTACATACTAGGGTTAATTACACTTATTCACGGTGTGATTATTTATTAATTAATTTGTATCTTAACCACCACTCATGGCTATTATTGTTGCCATGGGGCGACGTTTAAATTTGAGTAAGGGGTCCGGTCAAATGGGATTAGCAAATATAAAATTCATAGCAGTACTTATATTAGCTCTAATGGACTTAATTAAGGGACGTGCTAAAGCCAAACAATGGCCCTGTTGCTTTATCATTCTTTTATGCTGTACAAAGTGAAGAATAAACAAATGGGTTCATATCCTCCCGGTCCAAATCTGAACCATATATTAATATAATCAATTATTCAGATTTGCTCATTGACTCTCACCAATCACCAATAAGAGTTTTTGAATAAATTTGAACCATTAATTACAACAATAAACAATCCAAATTTGAACTATCTCGTCCAGAACAATAGATGATCCAATTAACAAATACACCTACGAGTGGACTCAATAAACAATGGGATTTTTTTTGTCACACTTTATACATCAGCTAGGTGTTAGTATGTTAGTTAACAGAAAATTTAGATGATGTTTATTGCCTTGAACCACAAACCCGCTTTTCATGAGGCTCAAACTTCAGCCTCTACTGAGGAAAAATGAGACAACCAATTGAACTAGTCTGGTTTCTCATGACTATGCCTGAAAATATGTGAATGCTTGGCGTTTATAAATTGAGGCAACTGTCACTTGTAGGAGAAAGTCTTATTTTCAGAGGTGCTGTAAACACATGTTTACGGCATTCAATCGTGACCATCTAAAATTGCTTTGGACGGTTGAGACGTTAATGAAATTTTTCCGAGGAAGATCGAGTTAAACTTTTCCCTGAATTTTTTTTATTAAAATTCAAACCGTCCAAAATACTTTTGAACAATTACAATTGGTTGATGTTATAAACAAACTGTTTACAACACCTCCGTAAATAAATACTCCGTATTTCTCCACCACCAGTAGTAGTGGTTCTCGATCAGTAGTACCGCAAGGAATCGTAAATGCTTCATTATGAGGTCCTGGCACTAGGTTAGATTTTTTGTTGCTATCAAATTCAAATTGCCTTTTAATGGGATACAGAGTTGGCAGCAATTCATGTGGCTCACAGTGGCCGAAGCTAGTACTCCGTAGTGATATTTTCTCTCTTCTCAAGCTCAAATTTAAGTAGCTCACATGCACCATGTCCCCATTGCTTTGTTTCCAATTGGCTTCGTGACAAGAGGGAACCAAAATCATAGGACGCACGGGCAATCTAAAATGTTTATTGGTATCATTACACCTTCGTAAGACATTGACTTTACTTGGCCAAAAATGCTAGGGGTGGTGGCCAAATAAGCATAGATAGTGAATGAAAAATTGGAAGAATGAATTAAATACTTAGAGCTATTCGATTGAGTTACTTCCTCCGTTCGTTTTTAAGAGTCCTGCTTCGTAATTTTAATTTATTAAAAAGATATAATCATTACATCTTTCACATCAACTTTTACCTCCACTTTCCCTCATTACCCTCTATTAAAACATCATAATTACATTTTTACTCACTAACTTTTCAAAATGAAATCTACTTTTAGGTGCAAAATGGAAAATTCACCAACTTTTATCCACTAACTTTACAAAATGGACACTTATTAAGGGACAACCCAAAATGAAATACAATACTCTACTAAAGGGACGAAGGGAGTAATATTTTATGAGACTACTTGTCTAAAGAATTTTTTAAAATTTATCAATGGATTGAATCATTTGTATGGGACTCCGGAATGAGTCCCACACATCTATAAGAAGGATTTAATTGGTCGGTACCCATAGTTAGGTTGTTACTTGGCATCACTTGAAATCTATTTTTTAATTACAATTAAAATGATTCGGTTCTCGATTTCGACTATATCTCAAGTTTACTTTGATGATCAAAATCATTAATTTCTTGCAAAAAATCTTTATTTTTTCTATAGAAGAAAATTGAAGGGAATTCGTAGATTATACTTTTTGACATTTGATTTTTTGGTTTTTTTTAGGAATGCAGACTGTCCCAAACTTGTTTGCGTGCACATCAGACTAATCTCTGCAATTCCTCCCATAACCGATTCAAACACTAGCGCGTGAGGTGAGTTAGTATTTGTTTTGCATTTTACTTTCAAAACTCTTTCGTGAATGTTTCCCTGAAAATAATTGAAACACTATGATTTTTTTTTCCCCAAACTTTCGGAAAATATATCCATAAAGCTATGCAGGAAGTTTTCCGATATTTATAGAAATTATCTTCTTATACAACTAAAAACAAAAAGCCATTGGCAACCAAATTTTTTTTTCCATTCGTTAATCCTAATTTAAACTATCTTATGGGAATTATGAGAAGGGATGGAGCCAGGGACGGATGTACATGGGGCACGTGCCCCGCTCGAAATAAAAATATTTTTTAAAATATTTATGTATAAATTAGCATAATTATGAAAGTTTGCTAATTTATAAACACACACTTGAATATATTCCGAAAATACATATATAGAATTAGTTTTATGCTTGCATTTCATCATATGATGCATTTATACTTGTTACTTTACAAACTGTTTGTCTATTTGGAGCTATTCTTTCTTGATTAACTTTATTTTTAACCGTCTCAGAGAAATATTTTAAAATAAAGACATTAACAAAACTAACTCGATCATTCTAAAATTTGTTAATGTTCATTTAAAACATACTTTAAAAATTTTGTCTGAGATTTTATGCTCATTTTTACCTAATTTAACTTAAAGTATACTTTATTAATTTTTGTAATTAGTAGTGCATGCTTTAATTTTGAACGATCTTACTATAGTTGAGTAAAAAAATAAACTTTCGTCATTACAATTAACAGGTGCCTCCAGTAAGATATATTCCTGAATTCATCTCTGGATGGAGCTTACGGAGATTAAACTCTGCCCATGTGCATGGAAGTATGTAGGGACGCATTGGCAACGAAATTAGTAGAGTATGAAATTAATGGAATATCATTGAGAACAACAACAAAACAGTCAAAACTTCCACTGAAATACTACTACATAATATGTCCTTATAATTAACTAGTACTAGTAATATGTACCGTCCATTAAAAAACCCACTGTATGATATAACTTTACACTCGACAACAGAGAAGCACATCCCACGTGCTCCCATACCTCACAGCACCGATCTGCTACAATCAGCTCTACCGAAACCCACTCTCCTATTGGCCAAATCATACTCCACCCACATGTTCTGCTGATGAACGTTCCCGATTATGTTCCCGGGGATCCCAAGCGAATCCGACCGTCCGATCCCCAGGCAGTGGACCCCACCCCCAACATCACCCAACACCCTCTCCTTCTCGATCACAACCTCCACTCCCTTCTCGTACTCGAACACCAGATCGCCTATCAGCCGTCCGATCGAAATCGCGTCCCCGTCGAAACACATGTCCAGCACGCCTTCGTACACGTACCCCTTCTTGAGCTTCGCCCCCACCGATTCGAGGATTGCACCCCTCACCTTGGTGTAAGCCTCTTCCACCAGGTAGGTGTACTCGCTGCCGGAGTCGATCATCGTCTGGCCGACTCCGCCAGCGTTCGGCCGGAAAGCTGCGGCCGATACGTTCAGTTTTCTCGCGCCGAGTCGGATTCCGACCAGCGGGAGGGTGAAGGCCAGAGGGTCTAAATTCGGCATGCGTTGACTATCAGAGAAAGTCAAAATGTTGACGTACTGGAATGTTTTCGAATTGGGGTTTTGACCCAAGTAAAACCCCCCACTCGGCGGAGCTCCATCGTGACTGGGGCGGAGCGGGGTGCAGTAGGAGAATTTAGTAATCTTGGCTTGGGAGGCGAACGACAGCCGTCCGAGATTCATTCCCAAAATACCCTGCGCGTCGGAGGTGTCCGTGGCGCAACCGAGGATCAAAGGAGGGGTGCTCTGGGTACTCGAAAGAGCGAATTTTTCCCTGATCAAATTGCCCTCGGCCAAGGTCCCGTCGGCGTAGAAATACGAGTAGTGACAGAGCCGGTTCTGGTCGCACGAGGTGGGGAGGGTGAAATCGGGAACCCGGGGCTTGCATATCGGGTGGTTGCAGGGGAGGACAGAGAAGGAGGAGGAGAGAGAGGGGTCGAACGACGTCGTCGGAGGGGGTTTCTTGGGAGGCATTTTCTTGTTGCACTGGATCCACGACAGCTGGCTGCCGGTGTCGAGGACCATCTGCTGGGTCTGCGGTGGCGTCCCTATCGGGAGGGAAACGATGAGGGCCATTGAGTACTTGAACGCTGATCTATAGTTGTAGGGTGGGGCGTTGGTTGTGATTGGGGCGCGGTTGGGTTGGGTTGAGGAGAGAGAGGAGACGAGGTTTTTCGGGGTGGGGGGAGGAGAGAGAGGGAGGGAGGTGAGGGGGAAGGAGAGAGAGAGGGAGGGGTCGAGTGGGGTTTTGGTGGGCTTTTGGGTTGAGAGGGGGATGGAGGTGAAGAAGCAGAGGAGGAGGAGGATTGAGTTGAAGAGAGCCATGGGAGGAGAGAGAGAGAGTTTTCCTCAGAGAGGGATGGGGTTATAGACGGGGTAAGTGTGGGCGTTTAGAGTGAGGTGGGTGGGGTATTTATATATGGGGTTTTGAATGAGAGAGAGAGAGAGAGAGAGAGAGAGAGAGGCGGGACTGGGGAGGGTAGGGAATAGGACAAGAAACCAGAAAAGGGTAACGCGGTTTCTGATTCTGATGATGGAGCGGTAGATGCTACTGTAACCTGACTGAGATTTTAAACGAGTAGAGTGTAAAATGAGAAAACAGAGAATCTTAAATGTTCAGTTTAGTAGCTGTTTAGGTTATACAGAGGCTCCTTCCATTGGATTCATTATGACATTTCTAACCTTATCTTGTACTCGGTAAGTAATTTTACAGCACTCGTGGAACAAAGTCCAGTTGCGAACTTGAGAGTATCAGAGCAGAGTATAGTTCTCAACAACGGACTCGAGGGTCGGGGATGGGGGTGCTGTAGTGCGTCCGGCATGATCCGGCCATCTATTTTGATAATGAACGGTTCAAATTTGAATTTCAATAAGAGACGATTCGTATCTGAAGATGCTTAGATAAAATTTAAGTCATTGGTGCTGAAATGAATAGCTATATTGAACACACTACAAGTTGCAGTGCAGGCTAGGAGTGCAATGCAGATTCCCCAAACCCAAGGATTGGATATAGTTCTCAACAACCGACATGAGGGTTGGACAAGTCTGAACGACTATTTTACCCTAATTTTTAAAAAACCGGTAGAGTGAAAGTATTTTTTTTAATTAAAGAAGTTAAAATTAATTAAATTCGTTGATTCAACATCTTCAAGGAAAACCTGATACCTGTCCATCCAAGTAGTTTTTGAAGAGTTTTAATAATCATTTTCCTAAGATTGTATGTATCTATAACAGATTAATACTACAGATCTGAAACGTCTCTTATTTGATGTGAATATGTGTCTGTCATTGAAGTAGCATACGTAAAAAATTATGGGATGTTTAAAATTCGAAATCAAGAAATTCATTTTATACTTCTCTGTCTATCTACCACGTCTTTATTTAGATGTCCAATGTTTTGTAGACTAGAAAAATATTAGAACAAGAGGAGAGAAAAAATGTCCAATTAAGTGTTTAAATTATTTTGATCACATGTATAAGAAAAAAAAAACGTGCAAATAAAAAGGCAGCGTTAAAATTGTTTCTCTTCAAGTCTTTTTTTTCTTTTCTAGTAAATATTTTTTTGTTCTCCTTCAAGTTTATAGCAACATGCTAATTTTGGCCTCAACATAAACTTAACTTAAATCTGAAAATTTTGTCTTTATTTAAATTTTTCTCGCATTTTTTAGTTTTGCACCAAACTTTTTTGGGTTATTGATTCGTCTCGACGAGAGAAATCGAAAAATAAAATTTTGGCACTTTTACCCAAGTATTTTGAGAAATTACCAATTTTTTACGCAAAATGTCATCAAAAAGTTGTAATTTCTCAAAATATTGGGATAAAAGTAAAAATAAATTACTTTTCCGATTTCTCTCATCGAGATGAATCAATAACTCAAAAAAGTTTGACGCAAAACTAAAAAATGAGACAAAATTTAATTAATGACAAAATTTTAAAATTTAAATTGAGCTCAAAAGAACACATCCTAAATCTTCCCTATTGGAAAGTCAAGGACCCAATTAACAATTTCACCCAAAACGAAACCTAGTTAGGTAAAAACCAAGCATTATTCTCGTTTCCCATGTCGTTTTTGGATTGCCAATAATGGGAGAGGCAGCTGAGGCCTGCCTACGTCTTTCTCTTGTTGTATGGTAGAGGCTAAAAATAATTGTACACGATCCCCAGAAGGAATGTGTTGTACAGTGCAGATTTCTAACCTTAGCCACACGTTACCCCTCTCTCTCTCTCTCATAAATATCGCTTTTAAGTTGTCAAGAATCAAGATATGTCACCCGTATACGTCAAATGTCATTATGGATTTCTCACTGTAAATGATGCTGACACTCATTCGATTAAATAAGTTAATTGATTTTTTTTTTATATTTAATTTTTTTTAGTATTTATTAATTTTTCATCAATTTTTTAAAATTATTGTATTGTTATGACAAGAGTAATCTAAAAAATAAAAAATTACGATTGAAATCTAATTTTTTTGAATAAAGACAAAAATAAGTCAATAAGCCAATTTTTTCGTCTTTATTCAAAAAAAATGGATTTCGATCATAATTTTTAATTTTTAGATTCCTCTTGTCATAACGATGTAATAATCCCCAGAAAATTAACAAAGACAAAAAAAATTTGAAACATTTTTTGTAATTCAGGCCTTGTATTGTTGTAGAGTAATATAAGAGCTTGACGCGTTTGGTAAATGAACCGAGCTTAGTTCAGAGCTCAAACAATTTGAAGGTTGGCTCGATTTGTTCGCAATCTTACGTGTTCATATAAAATTATGGAACTTTAATTACTTTTTGATTCGCCTTTGAGGGGGTCTGGCCATATATAGGCAAAATTTGTAGAGGAGGTGACCGTGAAAAACGGACATACTTGAAGAAGTGTCTAGATAATTCACCATTTACTATTTTATGTACTTTACATATATGCAAATAAAGACGGAAAAAAAGAGGGAAGAGAATTTTAAAGGGGATCGAATGCAGATAATATTAGTTTTGACATCCCTCTGATTTAGAACAGGTCATTTTCCTTTTTCGCCATACATGTAAATTCAATAAAATACTACATGCACGTAATAAGGAATAGGTTTTTAAATTCACATGCAAGCTGCCAAAAAAGAAAAAGAGTTTGATTATCGAAAAGATGAGTGTGAAAATTACATTGCGAACTTCTCTCTCAAATTGTTTAAAGTCCATTTGCGAAAAGAGCAAAAATTGTGAGCGCTCGTTTGCAGAAGACTTCAAATTTTGTTTCATAACTTCTAATGAAAATGGAAAAAAAAAGAAAAGAAGTGTGTGAACTAAGGTAGTTTTTCTAGTCTTCCATTATCCTCAAACAGAGAACACAATATTACCTTTTTTTGTGTGTGATAGGAACACAATCTTGCTTTTGTCTTATGATATATATTTAACTGCAATGAAAATTGCGGTCCCTGCCAAGCACCTTACCGAGCGGATGCAGGACACATTCAAACCGTCCAAAAGTGTTTTCAGTGGTGCGAATTAAAAAGCGAACTCTTTTTGATTAATACGGAGTATATCCGTTGGAGATTGATCACCAAACCTACCAAAAATTGTTGTTAATGCTCTAGCCTCTAGGCCAGCTCTTTCGGCAGGATCTCCCTCGAGGAAATTAGTAATAAACAATCATTATAGTTTACATCTTACGTCTTTAGTTTTTGTTTTTCTTTGAGTAACAAAAAACACTAAAAACTTAATGCATTTTATTATCAGAAAGTCTATTGGCACAGCAATTTGTGCACAGATTGTGCACAGATTTTTATGTGGGCCCCACTACGGATTCCACACAAGTGATCCGAGGCGTTCATTATGTTTAAAACATTTTTTCAAGGGTCCCCGTGAAAAATCAGCTCAATCCAATACCTATAAGTATTTGATCTAATTGTCTAACTTTTCATTCTCCAAAAACTTGAATGAAAAGTTAGATGATTAAATCAAGCACTTATAGGTATCGGATTGAGCCGATTTTTTGCGGGAGCCCTTGAAAAAATGTTTTAAACATAATGAACGGCTTGGATCATTCGCGTGGGACCCATAGTGGACCCCATATAAAAATCTATGCACAATCTGTGCACAAATTGCTGTGCCAGTAGACTCGTTGTTTTATTATTTCGTTTCCACTAACAAAAAACTTGTCAACAAGAACTTTTTTTGCTACACTAACCCTACTCATAAACCCATCAACAACTTAGTCATTACCGGAAACACCTAATAACTTGTTAACCACAAATAAAAATCTACAAATTTTTCACTATCAGAAACACCCCATTAGACCTCTTCATAAATTCATAACGTAGACCATCTTTTCTACTGTATCACCATACTGTTTGTTTGTGGCCCAATCCTAGATCTGAAAAGAATATCTAAATCGTTAATCTTGTAAATGTCATAGGAGAAAACATTATTAAAAAAAAACATTTATTTTAATCGGACATTAATAGGCAAGAGAACAAACCCCGTTTCGGTGGAAGGCAAATGCAATGTTCAATATAAACCGTCCATTTCAACCAAAATAAATAAAAACATATTTTGTTTTGTTTGCGCCTCTAACCATGTCCAATCAACTTGATTTTGCTCAATAATATTATTTCCAGCGGCGTCTCCTCAATGAGCAATTTAGATCAACTTTTTGAGAGTGAGCTGGGACTTAAAAAGTTGCACTTGTTTTGAGCGGAACTTGAGAGATGACGCATAGAGGTGTATTGGGAGTACATCCGGCTCCTCTCCAATTCCTTTAAATGGATTGTAGAGAACACTCTTTACAAAGTTGCCCATGTTCTCTCCAATGATTAGAGCGGAGCCGGACTCGTGTGCTGGACTTGTTGGTCGATCCCATTTGTGATGCAAAAAATTATATATGCCCAAGACCAGCTCTTTCGGCTGGATCTTCCTTGCGGATTAAGAAAATCTCAAGGAAATTACTTGAAAAATTAAAGTTTGCATTAGGTGTTAGGTTTTTGTTTTTTTAGTAAGAAAAATTAGAGTACTTTATGAATTTTTTTTTTCACATTATCTACAATTTAGACCGACCATCTTTTCTGCTTTGTCACTCCAAATAAATAAACCACATTTTGAATTCCAATGTTGCGTTCACACAAGCTTTCAAGTGATCAGTGATTATCAAATACGTGGCACCATTTGAGTAGGAGGTGGGTCCATGTAAACTAAAATCACGTTGATTATTAATGCGTACAATACATAATAAGGGGGTGTTTGGCGGAATCTAATTTAGAACCCACAGTTATCGTCGTAGGAGAATTGCTTTCCATCATTGCACCGCACGCACCATTGCTGCCACTGATGAATTGTTTTGTTCCATGAGAATAAATTCTTTATACCGTCGGTGTAAACATTTGTTTCCTCCAAATCAATTGCATTACGATACGTGTCAAAACAGTGGTCCCAATTAATAAAACATGACGACGTGGCACAATACAATTGATTTGGAGGAAACAAATGTTTACACCGGCAGTGTAAAGAATTTATTCTCTTGTTCCATTATCATTCCTAGCCCCAAAATTAGAAAGAAATCATTTCACTATATCCATGCAATATTATCGAGAAAATTTTGGGTACGGGGAGGGTATAGCCATGTGGTGCCGGACGCTAGCTCCATCCGAGCCGTCCAATACTCTTTTGGACTGTTCGGATTTGCGGGGGATGTTTTGGATATTTTGCACTTAAAATTTACCCTCTCAAATCTGAGTCGTCCAAAAGTATATTGGACGGCTCCTATGGAGTGCCGGGCACCACGTGACAATACCCTCTCCGTATCCAGAATTTTCTGTTGAGTTACAATATTCGTCTTTTTTTTTTGAAATTAATTGAGGTGCATATATAAATTACCCTAAACACCCCTAATTATCAAAAAGAAAAAGAACATTGGAACACAAAATTAAGAGTACTTCTCTAATAACCCAAAAAGTCCGTCCACACAGACTATTATTGCACAGGTTTTGTTATGGGCCCATCACGGGTCCTACACAAATAACTCGAGCTGTTCATTAAATGTAAAATAATTTTTAAAGGGTCGCAACGAAAAAATCAGCTCAATCCGATATCTATATATGCTCGATCTAATCATTTAACTTTTCATTCAGATTTCAGAATAATGAGAAGTTAGACGATTGGATCGAGCATTTATAGGTATTGGGTTGAACTGTTTTTTTTTATGAAAATCCTTGAAAAAATGTTATACTTTTTATGATTGGCTTGAATTATTTGTGTTAGACCCGTGGTAGGGCCCACTATAAAATTTGTGCACAGATTATCAGTGTGTAACATGGTTCTTTTGAAACTCATATCAGCGCCACCACAAGCGACGCACAAATTTTTTTTTTTTTTTTTATATTAGGCCACAAACTCTCCTAATCCAAAAAGTCAAAAAAAACAAAAAAAAACAAACAGACACATGCAAAGATTAGAGGTGAGCAAAAAATCCGTCAAACCGCGAATCCAGTCCAAACCAATCCAAACCGGATGGTTTGGTTTGGGTTTTTAGTAGTATGGTTTGGTCATGATTTAAAAAAATTAGAAACCGCGTTATATGGTTTGGTTTGTGGATTCACATTTATGGTTATGGTTCCAAACCGATCCGAACCGAATAATATATACATATATATATATATATAAATTAATTATGATTCACACAATAAATATGGGAGCTTTTAGTTAACTACTTTATTAATTTATTGATCCCATTAAATTCACTACAATATTTAATTTTCCTTCACTGCCAAGATAATGATATGAACCTTGATGTAGAGTGATATCACAAGTTGGTTTCTACCATGCTGTTACTATTGCCCTTTTGCTACCTTTATTTCAATTCAATAGTTTTAGAAATTATTTTTGGCCTTTTATTTGGTTAAACTATCTTAAGATATTTAGTAATTGGTATTCTTAGTTGGTTCATTTTAATGACTTACCAGCATTTTATTTTCTTAGTTTAAGACTTGAGGCAATTTTTGGTATCCTACTCTTAATTAGTTGGTTAATATTAGTGTGTTTTAATAATTTGAATGGAATTGGTTTAAATATATGTATTTTTTTTAATTTATCTTCATAATCTTAAGTACTTTAAATATTTTTTGAAGACAATAACTTGGTTCAAAGCAAACCGTGGTTTAAAACCGAAACCGAACCGTATTTAAATGGTTTGGATTGGTTTGGTTTTATGCCTTTTGTGAGCTGGTTTGGTTCTCCAAATTCATAATCCGTAAGTATTGGTTTGGTTCTTGGTTTAGTATGAAACCGAACCAATCCGGACCATGCTCACCCCTAGCAAAGATGGAGTAAAACAGATCGATTCGGACATGATGTGTGACGATCTGAATTTTTACATTGGCTCAAAATGAATACATCTCCAATAATTATAAGTCCTCAAGATAAATATACATGATGGGCCCTAAAAACCTCCAAAATGCTACATATTTTCTAAATAATCTCTATCAAGCTTAATCCTTCAAATACTCCAACTCAGGTCCCATTAACTTTCTCTGTACCTGAAAAATATAAAACGCCCGGGTAATATATGCAATACGATGGCAATAAACATGGCTAGCGTTAAGAATATGATCATAAATGAGGATAGCAAATCAAGTAGGATCATTCTGAACCTTTTTTTTTCATCTATAGCCTCCTACCCGGCTCATCTGGGTAACATGCCAAGCACCAGCCAGATCAAAATCTGTATAGCCACTTGGGGCCCATAAACATTCTAGACTCCCCGTACAGCAATCAATCATACATCTTTCATACTTCTGTGACCTGGTGGATTTGTACACGTATCAATCTGTTTCACGGCTTTTAGCCAAACATTTTTCATGTCACGATACAAGAAGTGACAATAATCGAGTCAATTAACTTAGAGATCAAATGAGCCAAAGAGATTTAGCTAAAAATGTATTGCATAAATGAGTATCGTATGATATATGAACACCACCTCAAGAATCGACTCCATAAGTCGTACGACTAGTGGACCTCAAATCACCAATGATTTTCTTGCTCCAAATGATGAAAAACTCACGGGTTTGCGTGCGTACAAAAGAACTCTATGTGAAAATGGGAAAGAATCAATTTACTATCTAAGAAGAGGACAAAGATCTTTCACCTTACAAATTAGGGGAAGACTACAATATATACCCCTTAAAAGGGTGTATCATATGCACCTATTTTATGGTTCATTCATAATATTTTAGTATTTTTCATAACTTTTTTTTTTTTAGAATTCATAACCTTTCAGCAGTACGGTTTGTAAAAATTTTATTATGATTCATAGCATTTTAGTATATCTCATAACCTTTATACGATTCGTAACATTTTAACAATACGATTCATAACATTTTCTCTATAATTCATAATATTTTTGGGGTGCATATGATATATACCCAAATAAAGGGTGTGTATTGTAGACTTTCCCTACAAATTATGCACATAAACATGTAAAGCCACAAAGGTATGCCACCTGCCCATGGATTCTATACAATCACCACGTGTATGACACACCGAGCTTCTCTCACCACAACCGAATGCCTTCTTTTACTTTTTTTTTTTTGTATTTTGTATTTTGTATTTTGTCTAAAGTAAAATTAGTAGTTAGGAAAATACGGGATGTTACATGATGAGTTCGAAATCGTTCGATTTGTGTAAATTCTAGATATATCGTGTTAAAAAGTCACGTGCATCAAACGATTTCGGACACACCCGCGGTCTGAAACATTACTCTTTTGCCGTAATATCGTGGGCCAGATCCCACACTCCTATCCACGCCTAAGGTCCCACGGATACGTTGGCAATAATATGGAATTTGTGTTGTTTTGTGCACGGTTTAAACAAGTACTCCCAACAACCTAGCGTTGGTTTTTAAGTTTCCAAGCCAGACGTGCATGACATCAAAATCTCAACAGAATAGATTGCAGGATAAATCAGTACCGCACAGCACACTCATTTGTGGGCCTGAGCAGTGGTGGGGTTGGGATTTGACCCGAGGGGAGCAGGCCGACTTAATAGGCATATTTTTTTTTATTTTTATCGTAATGTAGTTTAGGCTACTTCAACTGTTACGTGCTTATTTTTTATTTATGAAAGAAATTGAAAAATAAGAATATAAAATAACCGATTTTTTTATCAATTCAAACTTAAGGTGGTGGGTCATGACTGGAGCATAATTCTGCTTCAACCCACCAAGTTTGGGCCCAATCCGAACTCGTCTTGGGCATTCTGCAATTAAAACCTTCTTGGGCTAAGGCGGTCCCATTAATCCAAGAATTCAGTGGCCCTTGTTCTACATAGAATTGGAAGTTTGTTTTGGCAGAAAATTATTGATAGGGGGGAAAGAAAAATGGGTTACGAGAGGAGGAGGGAGTGATATGTTTGTGTTCCTAAAAAAAAAAAAAAAAACATGGGGAAATTGGTATGAGGAAGATGGAAACAAGTTTGTCGAAATAAAAGAACCACTAGGGCGTATTTGCAAACCTTTTCAATTTTTTGTTTTTAAGAAACTAGAAGTAGAACCAGGTTTATGTTTTTTATAAAAACAAAAACATGTTTGGTAATATGTAAAGATGAAAAAGGAGCTATGCCATTCATTGATTTGGTAAATGTGTATATTGAGCCATCAGATTATCACAAACAGAAGAAGTGAGATGCATGTTTTGGAAGGTGAAATTTTGAGAACCCTACCCATTATCTCTTCACATGTATACACAACAACAATGCTACACACATAACAATTCAAACACAACACCAAACACAAACTCTCACATACATGTGGGACCCACACACACACTACTATGTGTGGATCTCACATATATGTGAGAGGTTGTGTTTGGATTATTTTGTGAGTATCATTTTTGTGTACACAAATATCTGAGACTATTTGGATCGGTGCGATTTGGGAACAAGAGAAACTGAAAGAAGAGTGTGTATTAGCATAAATTGATAGAATTGGAATTTTGTTTTGGCAGAAAATTATTGATAGGGGAGAAAGAAAAATCGGTTATGAGAGGAGGAGGGAGTGATATGTTTGTGTTCCTAAAAAAAAAAACCTGGGGAAGACATCTTTTTGTAGTTTTCGTAATTTACAAAAATTCTAAAAATGTTTATGTAAAACAAAAAAAACTAGAAACATGTTACCAAATAAGTTTTCTTCATTAGTTTTCAAAAAAACAAAAACCAAAAACTGATCGAAAACAAAAAGATTACCAAACGCCCCCTAAATCATGCTTTCTTGATTTCTTGTCATTATTCTTGTTGAAAACTCATCCTTTGCGTTTGCATTAGCAGAGATCAAAATCACCTCAGAGAGGAGATTTATCCAGAAGGATTTTGACATAAAGTTTTGAGTGATGGTGCTGGTGTGGTGTGCCGGTGCTTCTGTTGGTGTCCGTGAAGTGTAAAACATCCCAAAACTAACTGACGTATGACAATTAACCAAACCCACAATATAAAAATAAGTAAAATAATTTTTGCACCCTAATTTTTTATAAATGCACTCCAAAATTTACTAGTATCTTTTAGTATATTAGTGTTGGTGTGTATAATTTTAATCTTTAAGCACCAATAGACAAATTTTGGAGTGCATTAAAAGGAAGGTAGAGTGCAAAAATCGGTACCCTAAAAACAATGAGTATATGGGTATCGATCCATAGCCATAGGTACCGATTGTAGACCGATGGGTTGTATAGCGGGCTCATCTCGGATTCCAAACAAACCATCGGAGCCATTGATTTTCTAAATGATAGTTTATAAAGCATTTAGTTAAAAAATCTTCTCAATCCAATATCGTTGAGTACTTGATCCATAGATGAATTCAATTTCCTTCCATAATTTGACTACTGTGAATTCTGAACAAAATATTTGACAAACTATCCAATTGCTTACCAGTATCCGATTGGGCTCACTTTTTACCAAGATGCTTTAGAAGCTAGTCTCTACAAAATCAATGGCTCTGATCATTTGTTCGAAACCTGGTACTGCCCCACACAAGCACGCCTCATCGATACACAATTTGTATAAAAAAGGTAAAGGACCCATCAGATCACATGTACTAAAATTCATTTGTACCTTTGTTTCCATACATTTTTATCCGATAAATTTACAACAACTGTACGACAGTATCTTACCTGTAATATACATGTTGTACTTATTTTGATCAACAAAAAATGCACAAGAACACAGATACAGAGAATTTCGGTACAGAAGATTTGAGCTTGATAAAGAAGTAGTAAGTAGATCAACAAACATTAATTAAGACATGAAAGGGAGATAAAGTTTGAGGATAAGGTGAAGCGTTCACGGATATTGATAGATAATCTAAGGAAAAGGATGTGATGATTCACGAGATGAAGGGTTTAATCTAGCTATTTCAGGACAATCAATGAATGGAAAAAACAATTAACACAACACGACACAGGTGTCAAACGTATAGCTTAGTGACCACTGACCAAAGGCCACTCACTTTCAAGGTTGGTTTTTTTTTTTTCTTTTCCAATCTTCAGTGGAGTAGTCAGTAGATGATGATATTGATAACGTGCATTCGCTTTATTTTAATGTACACAAAACTATGTGTCGGCATGTATTTAAGAGGGAGTTGACAAAAGGCTGGTTGGTCGAGCAAGAGCATGATCATGAACAGCAAGTGGGAAAGTTATATCTCTAAACTCGAAGCTTCGACTCTTGAGATCGTTTAAAATTTGTCCAGTTATTAACATCAGAATTGAAGAATTAGTCGGGTGTTGAAGCATCCATGGATTTGATTTATCAAAAAATGTTCTTAATATGGAGTTGGCTTCTCCTCGGGTGGTTATTTGGTAATTAAATACAGTTTTGATTTTATTTTTTATCGGGAAAAATAATATTTTTTTAATAGAGGAAGGGGAAGGGGATTTCAACCACCAAGGGTTGAAAAACACAGTCAATTAGGAACAAAACACAAACACTTCTGAGGGACAAAAAGCCCAAAACACTTATGGGCCTAAAATGTCTAGTTCAAACAATAAAACCCAGTCCAAAAAAATCAAAAATCTAACCCTAATCTTTTAGGGAAAATCAACACCCCGGCTCACAAAACGCCTCCAACGCCGCCTTCAGATAGAAACAAACCGCCACCACTGGACCGTCACATACCACCATGCCACCGATACAGGTTTGATTTGTGGTTAAAGCTAGTTGAACTGATCATCTTGAAAAGGGAAAAAAAAAAAAATCAAACTCGATAAACTTAAAATTAATAGTCACGCGAAATAAATATTTTTATCTTGCCAAAAGTTACAAGGTAAATATATACTACCAATCATTTTTACATGTATGCTTCATCCACGCGAGTGCCAATTGCGATCAATCTGAATTTTACATAAATGAAGTCGAAAACGAGTCCTTAATTGAAGTTTTTTTTTGACAAAATTGAGAAGATCATATTAGCAAAAGTGCTTGATTTTGAAAGTGCAATCTTACAAAGTGGAAAGGAAAACATATGTAATGAATTGCACATGTTGTAATTAATCAAGGAGAAGGTTTAGATTTATCAATCGGCCTATGGGCCAACTATTTAGACCCGAAAAAAGAAAGAAATTATCCTTCGTCCTATAATTTTAATTAGTATAATATGAAATTAAAATTGAGTTCTTTTAATTGGGAAAGTTATAAAGTTCATTTGTACACGTGCATGTATAGTTTTAAAGTGTTTTCACCATTTACAAATTTAAGTGCCGTTCTTTAAATTGGTGCGAAAGTTTTGAAAAAAATTATACATGGCTGATATTGTTTTATTATATGATTTGAAAAATAAAACGACTTTTAGTGCAAAAATCTTACGGACGTCAAACATTTTAAACCTTGGAGCCATTGGGGTCTGGGAGTTATACTCATGAGTTGTTAGCTTCAGGATCCTGAAATTTGTAGAGATGTGCGCAATTAGCTAGGTTGATTCGGACATCCGGTTATAGAAAAAAACTAAGACACAAACACTAGCCTTCGAAATAATTTGTTATTGGCCTTCAGACCACCTAGCTAGCAAACGAACTATTATTAAATTATGCTACAGTGTTTGCGCTCTATTATTTGAACTGATCGAACAATCAGGGACAATAAAGAATAGTCTATTCATCTGGTCTTGTTTTTTTAGAAAATCTATAGGGACCGACGGGTCCCTTACCGAAACGGTATTGACGGCCGCGCCGAGACGTACCGGCCAATGGAGGGCCGATCTAAGCCATCCAAAAATTATAAAAAAAAAGAGGGGTCCACGCGGGAATCAATGGCATCCGATTTGTGTAGGGTGCTTAATTCAAACACCTTATCTTCCGTTGATTCCCGCATGGGGCCCTAGGTTTTTTTTTTTTGAATTTTTGGACAGCTTAGAACTGTGGTCGGAGACTGCCCGGCGCGGCCGTTGGTACGATTTCGATAAGGGACCCGTCAGTCCCTATAGCAGGACTGTTGTTTTTTTAGTTAATTTGTTCAAGTTGGTACTGAAATTAATAAATAAAGAATGTAATCTTTGTTTTGATCATTGGGTTTTTTTTGGAATATGGAGTAATTCATTTGCCAGGCATGCTAAATTTGGCTTGTGGGATTTGGACAAATGGCTTTCTATTTTCATTTTTCGAGAACATAAAAGCCACAGAAATATAGTACTACACTAGCTGACCAAGATATTTATTAGGACATACATGTGATACAAAACAAGGTGGTGGCTGGGCATGCACAAGTGATCAAAAATCAACCCATCCCATCGGTAAGCTAGCTAGGCACACCACCGTGCAAAACTCACCCTCCACCTTATGAGCACCTCTATTAAATTCTTTGGGGAGACTAGCACAAGAATCCACCATCATGGCTCATGGCCCTCCACTTAAATCATGGTTTGCTTCCGTATACTATCGTATTAATTTCTCGATAATAAAACTGATGAACAAGCTACAGAAGTTATCGTACAACCGTCGACAATCCCATTCTAAAACAGTTGATATATAATTGAATTTAGGGTTCGAGTCTTGCAAAAAGCATTAGATATATACAGGGAGGAGAATGTATTTTTGAAGAAGCTAGAAAGGGGCAGAATGAATGTTTGTCCAATCGGAAATATTGTTCCGGCCCTTCATAATACAAGAATAGAAAGGGGAGAATCAAATTATGTTTGATCTACTAAACTATATTCCCCTGTCTAGACCTATGCTTTTATTTGTTTTTATTTCCTTTTCTCTTCATTTTTTATTTATTTTTGGTAAGATGTGTTTATATTAAATCCATGGTTCCACTTCATTTATTTTCAAGATGTCCGTTGTATATACCATCCACGTGTCTATCTGCATGAGTGTTAAAGGAATATCATGAACTAGATATGAATTGAGTGGTCGTTGGATATAACATTGGGACCTCTCCACCTAATAGATATTCTTTCGTTGATTAATTATAAAATTTCTACATGATATCAAAACAGACCCATTTAATTCCACATTTCAAAAATTTACGATTCACCCGTTGCGATGATAAACCTGAAAAAGACTGCAAACTAGCTAGTGATCAACTTGGGTTTTGGACTACAGCTAGTTTTCTTGAAAAGGTGACTACAGCTGGTTGAGGTACATTAATGCGGTACGCGGGTTCATCAACTTGGGTTTTGGACTATTACTGGGAACATCAGTTGACCAAACCAGTGATTCTAGCAAAATGGGGCGCCGAGCTCTGCGCCAAGCTCAGTAGCGTGGACATGTAATTAAGCGGAGCACCAAGATATTTGGACGGAGGTATTTACGGCAAAGAAAATAAGAAAAATAAACAAATTGGCGCTAACTTAGTTGGCCAGACTCTTGCATTTCATTAGGTAGTCAAGAGTTCGAGTCTTTCCACCTGCGTGAGGGTGTTGTTCTTTTGTTGGTATTATTTCTCCCCCTAATGGGAGCTTGTACTTGGATTGGGTTTATAGTGGGTTTTTTTTTTCCCCTCGAAAAATCTGGGGATATTATTTCAGTGGTTTAGTTGTTGGGCTTGGTTATGTCGTGAACTCTCATACAATTAATGTAGTGTACCCCATAATTTGTACTTATAAATATACATAATATAATGATCTCTTAGAAAAACTAGTGATCCTAATTTATTACTGCTTCTTTCGGGCAAAATTGGTTTACTATTGAAAGATGTGTATAATTGCAAGATTTGGACTTCTTGGCCATTAGGTCTTATGGGTTTTAATGGTAACATCTGGACATTTTAGGCTATCGGGTGTAATGGATTTGTCTCAGATGTACTTTCCAATCTTTGGTTGGAATCCACTTCTTTATCTCCTCCTTAATAAAATGTTACTTGTGCCAATAAAAAAATAGATGTATACTTTTGTGAAGAAAAAAGTACTTCTATACACAATGCTTAAAAAAGACTTCAATTAAGATACATTTAAAAGACTTAAAAGAGATCTTCAATTTGTTCAAAAAAACGTTGAAATTTTGAACGAAAAATTGCCATCTCTTAAATGCATGGGTCGGGTTCGATACCCAATCATGATCTGGTTAATTGGATTGTAAATGAATCAATGACCAATTGAAGACCCAATCTATTTAAAACTCATCCAAACTCACCCAATTTAACCTTGAAACAGTCCTCAAAACCATATACAACAATACATGGATGAATATATTGTTTAAAAAAGTGGACCCGATCAATAAATCTTGCAAAATCTTGTTCACTAACTTGGTGTAGCTTGTTTGACCAATCTTGTAGCTAATTATTGTCCTCTTAGATTCATTATTTTCCCAATGATACAGAGACTAAAATCCAACCATCCATGGGTTTGGGCCAAATAGTTGTAAGAAAGCAATAAGTCATTTTTCATGAGAGGTCACAGGTTCCATTCCCACGGAATTCAAATATTTCAAATCTTGGGCTACTAGGGGTTATGCCTGGTCGTCACCTTTGGAGCCCCAGAAGTAGTCGAGGTGTGCGCAAATTAGACCGGACATGTGGCTATATAAAAAAATGATACAAAGTCAAGAGAGTAAAGACCAAGTCACTGAAAACAATGGGAAGGTGAAGGGAACTTGTGTGCATGAATTATGATGGGTCTCACTAGATAGAGAAAGCCCCTTATAGTCAATTGCAGTCATAGTTTTGGACCCCATACAAATTTAGCAAATGACAAATAAGCATCAAAGGAAGAGGCCGAAAGGTGTTGGTGGTGGCATCAACATCAACCCGGCAACCAACCAAGGTCGGCGATATCCTCAACGCGTTTTTTTTAGCCCATGTTTTAAGGCAAGGTTTTTTTTTTTTTATAACCGGATGTCCGGGTCTGCTTATGCGCACCTCGACTAATTTCAGGGTCCGATAATGATCGGGCATAACTCTCAGTGGCCCCAAGGTTTGAAATGTTTGGCGTATGTGGAAATGGAACCTGTGATTAAGTACTCTCATAGTACCATGTGACATTGTTATGTGATACTCCTTGCAAATAAAAGATCCTCACCGCACCATGTGGGTCACTATTATAACTGGATGTCCGGGCCAGTTTGCGCGCACCTCTACTAATTCTGGGGTCCGATAACAACCGGGCATAACCCTCAGTGGCCCCAAGGTTTGAAATGTTTGGCCTCTATAGAAATAGAACCTATGATTATGTACTCCCAAAGTATCATGTGATATTGTTATATGATACTTCCCGCAAATAAAATATCGTCACCTCATCATGTGGGTCGCTATTTGTCTCCCAACTGCATAATATTTCTACCACATAATTTGTTGCTACATAAACGCCAACTGGTACCCCGGAAACGCTAAACAATTACTCTATTTCTTAAGTCGTGAGTCAATGCGTGCCCATGCTCTATCTCCTAATTCGGACCACATAGGATTCATGTAGTCATGTGTAATTGTAGGTCACCAATATTTATGTGCAATATGTAGCCTTATTTATAGCCTTATCCAATAGAATCCCATTGTAGTCATCTCAAACTTGTATGCCTATCTTCGTCTTGCGGGGAATATTTGTTTTTAATTGGTTCGTGCAAATCTATGAGCTTTCTAATATTACCACTAAACTTACTACGGGAGAGTATTCATTATATGAATTTTTTGACTCGTTTTATGAATTTTTTGTGGTTGTTATATTTTGGGCGTATGGTACACCCTTTACAAATTGTGTAGCTCATTTGATGAATTTTTGTGGCCCGAGATATGAATTTTGTGGTGGTTCAGTTACTTAACCTCCAGTTATAGAGAGGAAAGGGTGGGTTTTTTATGCTACGACTTATTTAACCACACAGTTTAAACTTATATTTTATTTTTAACTTATAAAAAGCTACACCAAGTTTGCAACTTATATAAAGTCTTTTATTTAAGCAAATAAGAAAGAAATCACCGATCAAAAAATCTAAGCAAATAACTGGATTTGGAAACATAACATGCGTGGAAAAGGCTTGGGCTAGTCCACCACAAAAACAAAAAGCAGCCCAAACATATTTTAGTCATATGGGTGGCTGAAAGGAGGGTATTCGGCTGAAAGGATCGTTGGGTTTGGCCCAATGGTCGTTTAGCGCTAATATGGAGAAAAGAAGAGTCGACAGAAAGTGACCAGAAAGTTATCATGGTCGATTTGAATATTCACCATGTTCAGAAATATGTTTTACGGTGCATAAATAATCTATAAAAAACACGGTCGATTTGAATATATGCCATGCTGTGAATAATATCTTTCATGATAATTTTGTAAAAATAATCCATAAGAAACATGGAATATTTTGAAATGGATCATATTCATAAAATTGGTTGGTATAAGAAATGATTGGTAATAAATGAATTTCAGAAATGGACCAAGGTACACTAGATGGATGTTTATTAGGAAGGCGGCGGGTAACGTCGACTCACAAAAGAATTTCAAAATCACTGTTTGTGTGAGGGATACTCACGGCCCTCCAAATATCCATTGCACGGGGGCAATCGCGGAGGACATGTAGTACATCCTCGCGGACTGAAGGGCAACAATCACAGTGATCAGAAGCTAAATTATGCCGGTGGTGAAGGTTATCTTTGGTAAGAAGACGCCCTTGAAGAACCAACCAGAAAAAAATGTGCTTATAGGAAAGCCTTTTGTGATGCCCCGCCGTGTTGGGGATGGCAGAGAGCAACGTAAACTTTGGAGATTATATCTACCACGAATTAACCCCGCGACCTCAGAGCTTGATCATCATTGTGCAGTCTCCAAACCAGTTTCGTCATGGAGACCGAAGTGACAAGATTCGATCTCCTAAGACCCAACCCGCCCAAATGTTTATCTTTGGAAGCATTGCTCCACTTAACAGCATGACATTTCTTATTTTTCGGGGCAGTGCCCCAAAGGAAATGACGACTCAACTGGTCTATTTTCTTGGTGATTGAGGCTGGGAGAAGGTTGCAATGCATAACATGCGCCGGGATGGTTTCAATCTCAGATTTAGCCAGGGTATGTGTTTATACCCGTTTTTGGCACCACGGATCGGGCTTGCCGTGATTGAAATTCTTTTAATTAAGATTGGGCCGAGAGTTAATTAAATTGATTGGGTGGTTTTTGGGCCATGGGTGTTTTCCCATTTGGGCCCAAGAAACACGTAGCCTATGTAAAGAATTGCGGCCCAAGAGCTTTTGGAGGAGCAGCCCACGAAAATCATGGCCCGAGAGATGTAGCCCATGAGAATTTTGGCCCGAGGACCCTTAAAGGTGCAGCCCACGGTTTGGCCCATGAGGGAAATGTTGGTTCGACCCATGGAGTGTAGCCCACGGTTTTAGGCCAACAAAAAGGTGCTGAAATGAAGTGCGGAGCAAGGTCCACTTTTATAGGAATTGGTTATGATTCTGGCAGTTGAGTTTTTCCAATTCAAAGGCCAATTGACCAAGTCAATTGGCCATGTGTCATGAAGAGCACAAAAAGGGGGGAAGTTGGGAGATATTTCTTACCAACACATGGGACACGTGTCACCGCATGAGAAGCCCACTACCCATGATCAAATATAACTGCTGTAAACATCTGGAAACTGCCCATGATCAAACATGCATGAAAAATGGAGCGGTTGAGGGACATGTGGCAGCTTGTGGTGCAAGGCTGAAACCGGATTCAGTCCTGAATCAGCATACTGCACTGCCTATAAATAGCGGAATTGAAGACAGAAAACGGGTCCAACACCAATCAAAGCTAACGCTTACAAACAAAGTCTTCCCAGCGAAGCATGCTTTCCTACTTTCAGCAAAGTAGCATATCGAGTACTCCGTGCTCAAACCCCCATTCAAACTAACTTCATCAAGTAGTTTGGATTTTATTTTCCTTGTAATCATACTTTATTATCCTGGTGTAATAAAGTCTACGTTTTTCACGTTCCATTTCCTATACGACTAGGAAATTTTAAGTCCACAACCGTGTGGCAAACCACGAACCTTCTTACGATCTTTAACCTTTGGGTCGTACACAGTCGTTCTACGATAGAAGTCAAAATTCACGGGAATCTTCACAACAAGTTAGGCGCTACAAGTCTTGGCACGCCCGCGCTCATCGCATTCACGCCTGCTGCCAAAAACGCGAGTTTTCATTGGCACGCCCGGTGGGACCCTAGTCGTTGAAAGGTTTCAAGCATGCCGGCAAAGAAGGCAACAATACCACCACCACCACAAGCGGATCCACCACAACCGGACCCTCCAGGCAGCCCTGAAGGAGTTGCTGTTGATGTACCGCTATTCGAGGAAACCGTTCCTCAAATCAGTGCACAAGATCTCAATGACGCCACGGATAGCGTCAAGAATTATATGTTTTTTGCAGGACAGGAGATTTCACGCACCGTGTCACAAACAATGTCTCAGTCCGTAGAGCCTTTGACCCTAGCAATCAATAATTTGATTGCCTCGATGGCAGAGAGGCTGCCAATTGTTCCTCAGCAACAAGTCCTACCGCAATTCGGAGTTTATGGCAACGGCCATGAACAAACAGGTCTGAAGGACTCATTCCCGCCACCGCCGCAGGTGTTTTATCAAGCTTCTTCGTCAAACAGCCCTGCACCGGCAGGAGAAAGAGGCAAAGGAGTTGTTATTGGGAAGGAACCGACGCATCCAACGAACAAGGAACAAAGGGCCGTTTTGCTGGAAAATCCAAACAGGCCTGAAAAGACTGACAAAAGGCCTCCTCACGGAGGACAAGGTGCTGTTAAGGACAAGAACACTTCTCACGCTCATTCAGCCCCAGAGACTCGGGGGGCAAACTCAGGCGTGAATCTGCAGGCACAAGAGGCGCGTCCACAGCCGCCTCCGGTGCCAAATATGATCGGAAGGGAACAGGTCCTGGATTTGCTCCAAGAACAGTTAGGGCCTGGATTCAGGCCTGTGGGCAGACCCATGTACAGGAAGCCTCACACGGTGGAGGTTGATGATGAGAACTTTCCCAAGGGATACCGAGTCCCTGAATTTCAGACCTTCACAGGGGAGAGTATGCAGTCCACGATCGAACACGTTGCCCGATTCCAGGTGCAGTGTGGGGAAGTTGGAACGAATGACAAGCTCAAGTTAAAGCTCTTCCCAAATTCTTTGACTGCAACGGCTTTCACTTGGTATATCAATCTCCCACCCAACTCTGTTCAGACCTGGGCTCAGCTCGAAGAGATGTTCCATCAGCAGTTTTATAGGGTGGAACCAGAGATAACGATGGCGGATTTGTCTCGCTACCGTCAACTCCCAAAGGAAGGCGTGGAGTCTTATCTCTCCCGATTCAAGACAGCACGTTTCAAGTGTAAGATTCCTTTGCCTGAGGCCGAATAGTGCGTTTAGCACTGAACGGCCTAGACTTTGAGTTCAAGAAGAAGTTTCATGGAACAGAATTTCGAGACTTGTTCGAACTGTCCGCAAAGGCCTCGCGGTATGAGAAGCTTTTGGAAGAGGAGAAAGATAGAAAGGCAGCCTCTAAAGGGACCTACTATCAAGACCCTAACTATGACGTCGCTGCGGTTGAGACTGAGGCTAACCTTGATGTTGATGTGGCTGAAATCATCAATAGGAAGCCTTATGTCTGCAAGGCCTTTGTTAAGACAGAACCCACGAAGCAAACAGTCCAAGAAGCCTCTAATAGGCCTACCAGGGCCTACACCTTTGACATCACCAAAGCGGAGGCTATTTTTGATCAGCTCTTGACGGACAAGTTATTAAAGCTGCCCTTTGGCCACAAGATCCCAGCACCGGACGAGCTTAATGGCAAGGAATATTGTAAGTACCATAATTCTTGGAGTCATTCAACCAATAATTGCTTTGTGTTCAGGAATGACATTCAAGATAAGATTGATCGGGGGGAATTCAAGTTTCCCGAGAAAGATAAGCAAGCCATGGGTGTGGATGGAAACCCATTTCCTTCAGGCCTAAGTGCAAACATGGTGTCAGTGAATACGAAGTTCATGCCTAGAACCACACCAAGGCCTAGAGTAAGCTTGGGGGCACCGTCAAGAGCAGCATTCAGGCCTAAATCAGACGGCTACTGGGATCCACCCTATGAGGAAGACTCCACTCCCGAAAGGGTGAGGAGGTTTGAGAAGAAGAGATCCTGGTGGTCAAGGCCTGAAGGAGTCAGAAAACCAGAAAAACCAAGTTGTTCATTGGTTTGTACTGAGTGTGGACATCATGCAGTCCCGTCCAAACCTG
The DNA here is from genome assembly GCA_014282245.1 of Rhododendron simsii. Taxonomy (NCBI): domain Eukaryota; kingdom Viridiplantae; phylum Streptophyta; class Magnoliopsida; order Ericales; family Ericaceae; genus Rhododendron; species Rhododendron simsii. The sequence continues at coordinate 29,544,539 of CM024962.1, forward strand.
TGCTGAAAAGTATAATCGTGGGCAGATCGGAGTTCAGGCCTGAGGAGGTACGCCGGCCAAAAGAGAGATTGGTCAGGCGAGAATCGGTCTTCAGCAGAATTCAGCCAGGTGTGATTGAAATAGAGGACGAGCTCAACAATCTCAGAATTTCAGCTCCATCTAAGGGGAAGCCTAGGACTGTTAAGCCTCCTGTCATTCCTCCAAATGAATGGCATAAGGTTGAGCATCCTAAGTTTCCCACTCCGCAGCCACCTTTGTCCCGATCCCAGAAAAGGCGCCGCCAACGGTCTAGGCGGGCGGAAAGAAGGGCTCTAGAAGAGCGAGATTCAGTTGAAGACGTGATGGATATAGACAACTCTAACGGAAAAAAGCCGATGGAGTTAGTCGCGGAAAAGTTGAAGGGTGAACCAGCCAAGCCTAGGCGTGAACACAAGCCTCTGGAAAGAACTTACACGGAGGTTGTTGCTAGTTCGTCTTCAAAGCAGTTTTCTCGGATTGAAAAGAAGGCCTTACTGGAGAAAACCCTTGAGGAGGCTAGGATTAAGCCTCCTCCAAGGCAGGTTACTTTGATGAAGAAAGGAGTTCCTGAACCAAAGAAACAAGACTCGGGGGGCAAATCGCGGTTGAATCCGCAGGCCAAAGAGTTCAAGCCTGGGCAGGCCTCAAAGATGCAATGCAACATGGTGGTTTTCCTTCCATCTGAATTAGAGGTGAAAGATAACAAACTTACTGCCATGGAAGGCGATATGGTGGAGATGGGTCAGACGGCCGAAATACTGAAGGAGTCCTTCAATTCAGGCCTGAATGGAGATGGACCTTCAGTAGTAATCTTGAAGGATGAGGATGGAGGCAGCACGGAAGATCAGGCCGCAAGCGTGATATTTGAAAAGCCTACACCCAAGATGACGGGGCATATCAAGCCTTTGTATATTTCAGGGTGTGTGGATGGAATGCCAATTAATCGACTCCTTGTTGATAATGGCTCTGCGGCTAATCTCATGCCTAGGTCTACCATGCTCAAGCTCGGGAAAACAGATCAAGACCTGGTCTCATCAACGGCTACTTTAACCGATTTCACTGGACAGGAAACAACTTGTCAAGGGATTTTGATCATGAATTTAACGGTTGGATCAAAGACTCTCACAACTCCTTTCTTCGTTGTAAATTCACGGTCTTCGTTTAACATTCTGTTGGGAAGGGATTGGATTCACGCCTGTCTTGCTGTGCCATCAACATTGCATCAATGTTTGGTTTTTTGGAATCAAGACGATGTGGAGGTAGTTTGGGCGGATCGCAGGCCTTTTCTTGCTTCAACCAATCATGCCGAGGCAAGATTGTACGATGAAGATGTCGGCCCAATGAAAGTGGCAGGCCTGGATAAGTATGGCCGCCATAAAATCGTACCTGTTTCTGCTCATAGGTCGGTAGAAGAGGTGAAGGCACTGTATCGAGAACTAATCGGCCCAATGATCACGGAGTCAAATAGGCCGATTATAGCTGCAACCAAACGATTGTCCCAATGTTAGCAAGACCTTCAGAGAAAGAGAAGGACATGGCCTTTTTGGCCATGTTGGCAAGGTTTAAGGCGTATTGGTTAGAGAACAGGCTAAAAGAAGAACAAGAGCTGGAGGAAGAGGGTTATTCGGCCTGTGCGGCCGAAACAATCAATGAAGATGAGACTGCTGAGGAAGACTTGGATGAGATTCGGATGGAAGACCTTGATGCAGCTCCTGCCAAGTTAGATGACTTGAAAGCTGATGTTCAAGATCCTTTGGAAGAAGTTAACCTAGGAGATGAAGAAAATCCTAGGCCTGTATATATTAGTCAGCTTTTGCCAGAGGACGTGAAGAAAAAGCTCGTTGAGCTCTTGACCGAATTCAAGTCCTGTTTTGCCTGGAACTATGACGAGCTTCCAGGCCTATCCAGGGATTTGGTGGGAACACAAGTTACCCATTCAAGCGGGTTTCAGGCCTTTCAAGCAGCCACCAAGGAGGATGTCCAATGAAGTCTACTTGCAAGTGAAAGAGGAGATCGAACGCATTTTCAATGCTGGGTTTATACGTACAGCTAGGTATGTTACTTGGCTTTCTAATGTTGTGCCAGTCCTCAAGAAGAATGGCAAGATTAGAGTATGCGTGGACTTCAGAAATCTGAATTTGGCCTCTCCAAAGGACGAGTATCCAATGCCAGTTGCAGATTTGTTGGTGGATGGGGCATCCGGCCATAAAGTTTTGTCCTTTATGGATGGCCATTCCGGGTATAATCAGATCTTCATCGATGAGGCCGATACGGCTAAGACTGCTTTTAGGTGTCCCGGAGCTTTGGGAACCTTTGAGTGGGTTGTAATGCCATTCGGCCTGAAGAATGCAGGTGCTTCGTTTCAGCGAGCAATGAATGCAATATTCCATGACTTCATTGGCCGGTTCATGGAGATTTACATCGATGATATAGTGGTCAAGTCCCAAACCTATGAAGATCACTTGGAACACTTGAGAAGGTCATTCTTGAGGATGCAGCAATTCGATCTGAAGGTTAACCCCTTAAAGTGTGCCATCGGAGTGTCCGCAGGCAAGTTCCTAGGGTTCTTGGTTCACAACAGAGGGATCGAGGTCGACAAGAATAAGGCCAAGGCCATCATGGAGGCTAAACCTCCTACAACCAAGAATGAGTTGCAGAAGCTTTTGGGGTCACTCAACTTTTTGAGAAGATTTATATCAAATCTAGCAGGAAAGGTTCAGGTCTTTTCTCAACTCCTGAGGTTGAAAGATCACGACACTTTTGTTTGGGAGGCCGATCATCAGAAGGCCTTCGATGAGATCAAAGGCTACTTGGCAAACGCTCCAGTCCTCATGCCTCCTATCAAGCACAAGCCTTTGAAGCTCTACATTTCTGCTGCAGAAAGTTCTATTGGCTGCCTTTTAGCACAGGACAATGAGCAAGGGAGAGAGCAAGCTGTGTATTATTTGAGTAGGTTGTTAACTCCTTGTGAAAGGAGATATACTCCTATTGAAAAATTGTGTCTTGCTTTGTACTTTGCAGCAATAAAATTGAGGCACTATATGCTTCCTGTTGTGGTTTATATTATGAGTCAGACAGACCTTATCAAATATTTACTTTCTCGGCCCATTATGCGAGGCCGAATAGGTAAATGGTCTTTGGCTTTGATGGAGTTCAGTTTTCGCTACATCCCTCAAAAGGCTGTAAAAGGCTAGGCTTTGGCAGATTTTCTTGCCGATCATCCTTGCGTGGATATCGGCGAGGAATCTGATACAGGACTGAGCGCATTCGAAATCTCACTTACGCCATGGACACTTCTGTTTGATGGTTCAAAAACTCAAATGGTCTCAGGCTGTGGAGTTATCATCATTTCTCCTCAAGGCCTGAGAACAGAGCTATCTTTTCAATTTGATTTTCCATGTACGAACAATCAAGCTGAGTACGAAGCAGTGATAATAGGCCTTGAAATCCTTAGGGATCTTGAGGCCAGAGAAGTAAGGGTGATTGGAGATTCAAACCTTGTGATTAATCATTTGGCGGGAACGTTTAAATGTTATAGTGAGGAGTTGGCCCCTTATTATATGGCAGCGATGCAGTTAATTCAAGACTTCGACAACGTAATAGTTAAACATGTCTCAAGAAGTATGAATACTGAAGCAAACAGTTTGGCTCAGGCCTCAACAGGCCTGAAGCTTTCGCCAGAGATTCTTCACAAGACCATTACCGTCCAAAAAAGGCTACTCCTTTCTGTCAGGAGAAGGGGTTTAGGCCTAGAAGTATTTGCCTCGGACCTTCCAGCAGAAGAAGAAGAGGAGGGTAAGGAGGACTGGCGTGATCCTATTATTGCTTACTTGAAGCGGCCTCATATGGGGGCTAGCAGGAAGGTCAAGAGAAGAGCAATGAGCTATGTTCTCCTTGGAGATGAATTGTACAAGAAAGGCCTCGAAGATGATTTGTTGCTGAGGTGTTTATGCCATACCGAGGCCATGAAGGTAATGGCAGAAGTCCACGAGGGGATTTGTGGAGCACATCAGTCCGGTATCAAGATGAGATGGCTAATAAGAAGGTATGGATACTATTGGCCTACTATCTTAGAGGATTGTATACGTTTTTCCAAGGGCTGCCAGCCATGTCAAGCCCACGGCCCAGTACATCACACACCTGCAATAGATTATCAGGCTGTAGTGAAGCCCTGGCCTTTTAGAGGCTGGGCTTTAGATATAATTGGGATGATTTACCCCCCATCATCAAAACAGCACAGGTTCATCTTGGTAGCCACAGATTACTTTACGAAATGGGCAGAGGCCATCCCATTAAAATCTGTGGATCAACAGGATGTGATCAAAGTCATGAAGGAAAGAATCATTCACAGGTTTGGAATACCGGAGCATTTTGTGGCAGATAGAGGCTCAGTGTTTTTTGGTGCACAGGTCCGGGCCTTCACGAGCCAATTTAACATACAGCTCTCCCATTCAACTCCCTATTATGCACAGGGGAATGGCCAGGCCGAATCAACCAATAAGACCTTGATTGGAATTATTGAGAAGATGGTGGAAGAAAATCCAAGGGATTGGCATGAACTCCTTTCTGATGCATTGTGGGCTTATAGGACTTCAAAGAAGGAGGCCACGAATGTTACTCCTTACATGTTGGTTTATGGCCATGACCCCGTACTTCCTATGGAGGTAACGGTTAGATCGGCCAGGATCGCATACCAAAATGGCTTGAATCATGCTGATTATAGTCAGGCCATGTTAATGGAAATGGAAGACCTTGATGAGGTAAGGTTAGCTGCCTTAGATCATATGTTGATCCAGAAGCGTCAAGTGGCCAGAGCCTATAATAGAAGAGTGAGAAGGAAAAGCTTCATAGAAGGAGATTTAGTATGGGAAGTTGTTCTACCTTTGGGCGCACAAACCTCAAAATATGGGAAATGGTCTCCAACATCGGAAGGGCCTTATCAAATTTGCAAAGTGTTCGAAGGTAATGTTTATCTTTTAATGGATTTGGATGGTGGAATGCATAAACATACTATCAATGGAAAGTTTTTAAAACATCATTATCCTACCATGTGGGAAATGAGAGATTTTAATGAAAAACTGCCATCAAAACCATAAAGGAACAAAAGGCCTGAACTTGCTTAGGCCACCAAAAAGGCCTGAACTTGCTTAGGCCACCAAAAAGGCCTGAGATTGTTTAGGCTACCAAAAGCATTCACAGTCAAAAAGCCTCAGGATCAGGCTATGCAAGCATCAAAAGCCCTATGGATTAGAGTTCAGGGCTAAACAGAAACACTACTTATTACAAGGCCAAAGTAGCCTACAGTTCGTCAAGAAGGCTGGATCGGACATTATCCCAAGAATGGGCAAGGCCGTTGAGTTGAACCTCTAACCTGTCTTTGGAAGTTTGGAGGCTTGGCTGATTGGAAACCAAGGGTTGAAGCTTGATCTTAACAGCTTTGGAAGTAGCAAATAGTTCTTTCTGTTGTGTTTCCAGGTCTGATTGTTGAGTCACCAATAGCACCAGGCTCTTTTCAGCCTTCTCTTGCTTGTTCTTCAGATCCTGGATTTGATCCTCCCAGTCCTGAATGTTCTTGGCAATGGTGATTTTCTGCTCTTCAATGGTACTGATCTGGGCCTTGAGAGCTCCATAGCCGTCCACGCATCCATTCATTTCTTGGCGAAGGTCCCTGATCTCGGTAAGGCTCGATTCGACCTTGGAGAGTTCAAGGGCCGCTCCGTCGAATGACTTTTGCAAATCTGGGAAGTCTTTGTAAAAGTTTTGCAGGACTGATTCGGTAGCTTCACTGAAGACTTGGGCTCGAGCCAAAATGCTGAGGGCTTTCTTGAAGGAGGAAACTCTACCTGGATGAAGGGCCATCTTGATATCCATCTTGATCAGGGCCTTAAAGGTTTCTTTGGCCTCAGCAATCTCTTCGGTGGTTGGGGGCACCTGGGTAGAGCTTGACCCATCTCCAGAAATGCCTGAGAGGGATACTTGAACAAGGCTAGCTGCCGTCTTGAAGAAGTCCTCCATGTCCTCGTCAGCAGCCTCTTCAACAATTTCTTCTTTTTGGACAGGTGTTGGGTCAGGGTTGATTGGAGAAACCTTGGACTTCTCTGGGGTCTGTGATGACGCCTCATGCTCAGGGTTGATTGGAGGACCTTCGGAGGTAGCCTGGAGGGGAGACAGGTTGATTAAAAGGGCCTTACAAAGAATGGAGAAGGTCAAAACTAAGGGATGGCGTGTTACCTCTAATGAAGCGGTGGAAGAGTCACTGGAGGCAATTGAGACACTTTTCTTCAATTCTGCCTTCGAGGCCTCTTCTGCTTGTGGCTTTTTGGACATGACCGTCTTGGTTTTCGTCTTTTTGATCTCTTTCTTTGGAGTTGATTCAGCTTGGTGAGCAGTCTCTTTTGATTCGGCCTAGGAGTTGTGAAAAATTCAGGTATGAGTATTCAGGCCTTAACGAAATTAGGTTCAGGCCTTGATATAATACAGAGATACCTTGGTAGAAATGTTAACCTGTTCAGGGGAGCTGGTCTTGGTGCTGCTTCGGGTTCTACCAGCAATTGCAGTGGTCTTTTCCTGCGATGATAAACATTTAGGCCTAGATTAAAATGTTCAGCAAGAAAAGGAAGAGTTGATCTGACCATACCGTGGTGTGCTTCTTGTCAGCCAGCTTTTTGAGCCTTTTCTTCTGTGGATTTTCTGTTGGTTCAGGCTTGCTAACTTCTTGTGCACCTGAAATAGAGTTCGCATAAGGAATATATGGTAAAGGCCTGAACAGAAGCAGCAAATAGGGGAAAGAAAGTGAATTCTTTGGACGTACCTTTTCTTTTCAAGCTGGCAGATGAAGAGGGAGCTTCGGAGCGAGAGTTTTTCCTTTTGGTAGGATCACCATCCTTTACAATTATAGCTTCAGGGGTTATTTTTGCCAAAACCTCATCTAGGTCTTTGGCGAAATACCTATCCACATGAGCTGTCCACCATTTCTCAAATCGAAGAGATTTTTCTGGACGTTCGGGGTAAGACCTTAACTGAAAGGTGGCCTCATCTTTCGCAAATTGGTTCCGAATGGCTTCTAGAGTTTTTTCTGGCACGATGACTCTATCAATGAAATCCTCATTACACGACTGGTAGGGAGGAACAGGGATCAATTGCATAAGGCCGAATTGGCGAGCGAATTGGGCAGCGTTATAGTACTCTGTCCCGCATCTATTATTGGCCGATGACATACCCATGCCATACAACAGGTCTCTAGAAATGAGGAAACTAGCCCAAACGGCCTTGTGCTCATCAAAATCCTCTCCAGGCTCTCCAGCAGGGTTTTTCAGCCACAATGGTACGGTTTCTCTCTCAAAAGGCATATAGCCCTTACCCAGTGTGGTTAGTTCACGATAGAAGTAAGTGAAGCAGGAGTTAAAGCTATGCTGCTGAAGTTCTTGGCCTGCATAGTGACGGCCGTAACAGGCATGGGTGGGATTCTTGTTCATTTTTGGGGCTAGTGTGGGGAAATACGACCAAAGCCAAAGTGTGACTATCCAAAGTGGTCCGGGGGCAAAAACGAAGCTGTTGGTCAATAGTTCCTGCATGCCACGGTATAGATGTGCGAGGACTAAAGGGGCTAGGGCTAATTTTTGGCCCGAAGCCAAGGCCTTGGCAATATCTGTGAACTCCTTAGTGATTCTATTTGAGGATACACAAAAAATGCACTTATTCAACCAATAAACGAGGAGTGCCACGTGTTCTTCCTCGGTGACTTCATTTCCCTCCTCACCAGCGAAATGTTTTAAAAAGTTGGAGTAGGCCATCTGGGCCGACTCGGGATACGTAAATGATGGAGTTTTCTGTGAAATGAAACAATCGGCCTTGACCCCATGGGGGCGGAGGCCAGTAAGAAAGGAAATGTCTTGCATTGTAATGCCCATCATACCAGTATGAAAATGAAAGGCGTTGGAGGGAACAGACCAGAACTGGGCAGCGGCCATAAATAGGGCTTTATCCATGTCGATGAGGTGGCGGCTGAGTATGATGGCTTCGTAAATCCCTACCTCCTTCCATAGCCCTTCTTTCGTGGCCGCTACTCGGTTGACCCATTGGACATATTGTTTGTCTGGTCGGTGCCAGAGCCGATTTGGGATGTCTCTGGGGTAGGCGGTCCAGTCGGCAGCAATACAATCAAACGGTAGAGCTTCTTCCGCAAGAGGATAGAATGGGTAAAGAGATTCTGGGTAATCGCCATTGAAAGCAGGTCCAAGCGCCATTTTTACAGTGGATGAACGAGGTTGGGTCCGGTCGATTAGGATTTCGGAGTTAATGGAAAGATTCTCGGCTTTGATGATCCTCTTGATTTCATCGGTGTAGGAGGTTGGGCTCTTGGCCGGTTGTTTGGCTCTGAAAGACGACATGATTCAGAGCTTTCTGGGTTTAACAATGGTGGCTAGGGTTTCTGTTTCGGCTCTGGATGAAAGAAAGAGAAATGGGCGGCAAGATGTGAAGATAGAGAGAGAGAGAGCCCGGCTTTGATGATGAGACGGCTAATGTTGGGAACTAGGAAGTAGAGTTCAAAAGTTTTGGGGATATGCACCGCCTCCTTTTTCCTCTCCACTTTTTGAATTCTTGGTTCTATCTTAATTAAGGCTGCACGTACATTGGTGGGAAGTTGGATTGGAAAGAGATCTTTTGGAGGCTTTTAGAGTTCCAAGGAAGGAGGGAGACTTCTTTTATGGATAATTACCCCACATAAAGATCCGGTAATGATTGCAGGCGGTTTCAAAAAGGAAAAATATTAGGCCACGTTTGGGCCTGATACATTATTATTTATATTAAGATCTGTTTGGATGCCAAAAACTGTGTTCTTCCAAACGCCTTAATCTTAACAGAATCAAGGCGTAGGGGGGGCAATGTTTATACCCGTTTTTGGCACCACGGATCGGGCTTGCCGTGATTGAAATTCTTTTAATTAAGATTGGGCCGAGAGTTAATTAAATTGATTGGGTGGTTTTTGGGCCATGGGTGTTTTCCCATTTGGGCCCAAGAAACACGTAGCCTATGTAAAGAATTGCGGCCCAAGAGCTTTTGGAGGAGCAGCCCACGAAAATCATGGCCCGAGAGATGTAGCCCATGAGAATTTTGGCTCGAGGACCCTTAAAGGTGCAGCCCACGGTTTGGCCCATGAGGGAAATGTTGGTTCGACCCATGGAGTGTAGCCCACGGTTTTAGGCCAACAAAAAGGTGCTGAAATGAAGTGCGGAGCAAGGTCCACTGTTATAGGAATTGGTTATGATTCTGGCAGTTGAGTTTTTCCAATTCAAAGGCCAATTGACCAAGTCAATTGGCCATGTGTCATGAAGAGCACAAAAAGGGGGGAAGTTGGGAGATATTTCTTACCAACACATGGGACACGTGTCACCACATGAGAAGCCCACTACCCATGATCAAATATAACTGCTGTAAACATCTGGAAACTGCCCATGATCAAACATGCATGAAAAATGGAGCGGTTGAGGGACATGTGGCAGCTTGTGGTGCAAGGCTGAAACCGGATTCAGGCCTGAATCAGCATACTGCACTGCCTATAAATAGCGGAATTGAAGACAGAAAACGGGTCCAACACCAATCAAAGCTAACGCTTACAAACAAAGTCTTCCCAACGAAGCATACTTTCCTACTTTCAGCAAAGTAGCATATCGAGTACTCCGTGCTCAAACCCCCATTCAAACTAACTTCATCAAGTAGTTTGGATTTTATTTTCCTTGTAATCATACTTTATTATCCCGGTGTAATAAAGTCTACGTTTTTCACGTTCCATTTCCTATACGACAAGGAAATTTTAAGTCCACAACCGTGTGGCAAACCACGAACCTTCTTACGATCTTTAACCTTTGGGTCGTACACAGTCATTCTACGATAGAAGTCAAGATTCACGGGAATCTTCACAACAAGTTAGGCGCTACAAGTCTTGGCACGCCCGCGCTCATCGCATTCACGCCTGCTGCCAAAAACGTGAGTTTTCAGTATGGCGCCCGGCCAAGGATAAATGCTTCTTCTTCCAACCAGTGAGGTTCTTTTCAATGTTCTCTATGACAAATTGGAAAGATTGCTTGGTTGGTCTAGAGTCGTGGATAGGGCATCCGAGGTTATTTACGAAAAGTGGAGGTTTGAGGGATACCAAGAGCAGAAGACAAAGAACGCCTATCTTCCTCATTGACATTGTTAGAAAAGAAGACCTTCGATTTGTGAAGACTAATTTTTTGACCCGAAATGGAGCAAAAATCCTCAAGATAGCTGAAAAATGGTGTTGCAATTTTGTCTGGAAGCTTCGGCGAAAAACACAAGGTCGTCAGCAAAGAACAGGTGGGAAATGGACGGCCCTCACAATGAAGTTTTGATAGGCTTCCAAAGATTCTCCTCACAGGCATGAGCGATTTGGAGTGACAAATATTCCATGCAGAGGATTAAAATGTAGGGGGAAAGGGGATCGCCTTGACGGATTCCCCTAGAAGGGGTGAAACTTTCACTGTTGGATAAAAAAATTCACATGTGGTACAGAATTGACAGATTATTGGTCCGCTCCTAGAAAATAGAAACTTATCAGATCATTGCCATGTCGTACTTGTGGAGGACGAGAGAGATTGGGAACCAAGGCCTTCCAGATTTGTCAATGCATGGTAATAAATGGTTGGGCAGGATTTCTAACTCCAACGCAAACTGGAAGTGCCAAAACCAATTCCAATGTAGTAGGAAAGCAGATTGAAGAGTTGGACTAGGTTTTAAAATCTAAGGAATAAGGGAAAAAATGGAAGTCAATTTACGGGCTTTGGTCACAAAAACCAAGACTGGACTCGCGGTTTTAATTCACACATGAGTCGGACTGATGGTCCTAGCCGCGAGTAGCTTATATCAAGAGCATTGATCGATGTGTAAGTTGTAACGGGAATCGGACACTACACCGACACATGTTGTAACCGTATGAAAGGTAATGGAAATTACAAGATTTCACGATTCAAATCCAATGGTTTGATTCGAATCACTTGTCACTCGATATAAACCACCGGTAGTAATTGCAAATCATTACGATCGAGTGTTGAATTGCACGAATTGAATTAAAAAATCGAGCATATTCTGAAGAGTTGTAGAATTGGATCTTGGGGAGGGTTTCATGACCAAATAGCTGTAACTCTTTAATCATCCATCCTTATCCGCTTTTTTGAGGAAAACCCCAGGTGCCGGCAGCTTTGAAGCAGCATACAGGGATCCTAAAGCCCTTCCTCTTTTCTTTAAGGCTGTCGACTACCCTTCTTCCTTCTGAGGTTGTCGACTACAGGGTGCTGGATTTTGATAGTTCATAAATTGTTTATTGCGAACGTTATTGAAGCCTTACAAGTTTCAGGCTTTAAAATCCACTTGCAATCTGTCTCGCCCGAATGAATTAGTTGGTGGCCTGGCCTATTAGATTTAGACCGCACGATCATCCATTATTGGTCAAGGCATAAAATCTATAATATACCTCAAGTATCTGCATGCATTAAATGATTTTCAATGTTTTCTTGGAAATCCTGACCAAATCGAAATGACTCCTGTCCCCGGATCCGATCCGATTAACGATTCCAAAAAGGACCTTTTCAATCCTCAATTTGACAACCTTTGACCTTATTTATAACACTTTGATTATTTTCAGAGGTTTTCACTATTATTCAACTATTGCAATTAACTTAAGAGTGAATTAAAAGCTGTGTTTTAAGGCAGTAAATACTGGTATTTTCAGAGAAAAGGAGTCTTACTGTCTACGAATCGAGGAATCATACTAGAATAGCTATTTCTCTATACAATAAAGAAAGCAAAGGCTGATATCCAGAGTTACATATATGCAACTACCATAAAAATAGCACATCCGTACATTCATACATAAGTCACATACGAGTCATAACGACGATCTGAAGCATTTGCTTTGCTTTTCTTTTTTGTTCGAAAACTGGTTGTTTGGATATGAGAGTTCGAATGTTTTCACGTAAAGAAGTGCAATAACCCACAAAGATACAAAATATATACTGTAGACGAACACAGCATGTCTTTGAAAGGAAGAAGAGAGGGAGAATTTGTTTTCCTCTTCCACAAAGATACAAAATATATACTGTGGAAGTATCGGCCGACACCCTTGTCATTTTCTGTATCAACGTTATTCCACACACTAACTGAAACAGACCCGAAAATAACATTACACAACAGCCGTACCAAATATAACAAATGTTTATAAAACCATGGCTGGTCTGAAATCTTAAAAGGTGACAAAGTTCGATATTTTCTCTTTGATATTTTTGTTGCATCGTGATGCCCTTCCAATTTTCTCCATTCACTGATGCATCGCGACTTAACTCATTCTCTGTATGTTCTCTGTACGGTGGCCATGGCCCAACTTTTCCCTTTGTTTGTGTGTTCATTATGCATTGAACAATGTAGTAGGAATATCGTGACATTAATGCTCTGCCTCGTTGAAATATAGAGCATCTCCAATGTCCTTGTCGCAAGAGCGCTTGGATTTTGAACAATAAAGTTCCTAGGGGAAGAATTGAACAATGAAGCAGGTTTCCCCGACCATCTGCCCACAAATGCATATTGCACTTTGCTCACAATTTGGTCTCTGACTGCCTGGATAAATTACTATGTACACACCAAATGAGGTGAAATGGAGATTAAGGCAATGAAGGAGGTAGGACCCCTTGCTAGATTTCCTTTTTGGGGTCGCTAAGTGAAAATTTGCATGATGTACCGTTCAATGAAGTGCCAGCGTTTCTTCACAAAAAGAAAGTTGAAACCGTCAGGCGTTGCCCTCACCATCTTTAATTGACTCCCAAACCTCCTATCTTTGAACCTTTGCACAAGTACCAAGACAACCTCATCACGATAATATTCATGAAACCTCCCAAGAATGTAAGTCTAATTGCTCCTGACCGCAAAGAATTGCTTTTGGCCTCAAGGAATTGCTCTTAGACTCGTGGCCGCAATTTCTTGTGGCCATGAGTAATTCTTTATGGCCAGCAGTAATTCTTTGCGGCATAAATCACAAATATTACCATCTGTTAACTTCGATAATCACATTGCACTTTGACTTTACAAAGTGAGCGTATAGTTATAGTTATTTATCTCCGTTCATAGTAAGGACAGCAGGTTCGGCTTTGGTTATGCACTGAGTTTTGTCGTGGCTTTAGTTGGCTCACTTGTTTACTAATTAAGACTCACGAGGCTGCTCAGTTTCCCTTTCTACTTGGCAAACTCATGATGCTCTCTACACTTGCGTCTTGTGTTTGGGGAGGTGTGTCATTTAGTATTTCTTGTTATTGCGATTAACTCCGAATCATTTATCTGAAGGGTAGTATTTCGGTTGCATTAGGTTTAGCCCAAGGTTAATAGGGTTAACCTATATAGAGCATCTTAGCTTTGTATATTCGAATTTTCTTTTTCAACATAGTAAATCTTTGGCTGTTCTCAACATATCGTATCATGTACAAATATATATGGTGCATAGGACCACGTCAAATAATTATTCATGTTAGAATATTCTAGATTTGTGTATTTTTAGGATATTCTAGAATCGATGTGTATCTCTCACAAGATCAAATCATATATTATTATGATTTGATATGATTCTGATTTTATATGATTGTAATTGAGATTGTGATTGTATTTTCCTTTATTGCATCATGGCTCACACTATATATATGAGCCCTCTCATTTGTACAGAATATAGTGAAATATACAATAATCTCTCTCTTCTTTGTCTTATAATATGGTATCAAAGCTAGGTTCTCAAACCTAAGCTTTTTTTTTGTTCTTTTCTGCCTAGCCGAACCTCAACATCCTACACCGCAACCCCACATCCATTTTCTTCTCTCCACTGACGTACAAACCTATCCTACCTTATTTTTTTTTCCCACCTTATTTTTCTACTGCTTCATCACAGGAGCAAAGAGAATTGCTCCACCAATTTCAATTCTGAAACCCACCACCGACGTTTTCCGAAACCCACGAGCGCCAGATCCATTACTGTCTCCATTTTCAATTTGCAAACCACTCATGATCTCTTTTGCGTTACTTATGGAGAAAATTGACGCTGCTCAACCTATTTCCATCACTCTCGATGGTTCCAACTATATTCTTTGGGCTTAAGCCATGACTAGCTTTCTGAAAGGGAAGAAATTGTGGCGTATAATCACGGGTGACGTGATTAAGCCTGTCAAAGCACCAGAGGAAAACCAATCAAAGTATGAAGAACGTCTTGAAGATTGGGATAGCAAAAACCATCAAGTTGTTACTTGGATCCGCAACACGTCCGTTACCTCCATTAGCCTGCAATTTGGCCGATTTCAGAATCAGAATGCTCCGGCCAAGGCTATTTGGGACTTCTTAAAAGATCGCTACCAAACTACCGGTCTCTCTCATCAGTACCAACTCCTAAGCCAACTTGCTCGAATGCGACAAGAGCCCGGGCAATCTATCAATGGCTTCTTATCTCAGATCTACGCTATTTGGGATCAAATCTCTCTCTCAGAACCTTCCTGGACAAGAACTATTGATGCTGCGTTGTTTGCCGCCTATCGTGATCAACAACGTCTCATTCAATTTCTTATGGCTCTTACCACTGACTTTGAGCCTGTGAGAGCTTCACTTCTTCATCGTAATCCACTTCCCACCTTGGATTAGGCCATCTCTGAACTTCTTTCAGAAGAAACTCGTCTTGGAACTCTCAAATCACAAAGTTTGGATTCTGCTTTTGTTGTACATCGCCCGCGCAATGTCCAACCATCCCAGTCTTCTGGCCCTCCATCCCACATTCCAGGCTCTTGCACTTACTGCCATAGTTTGAGCCATGAGTTACTTCGATGTCCTGTTCGTACCTGTACACATTGCCACAAGACTGGACCAGGGCACTATCAGAGTGATTGTTGGAAGAATCCCAACAAACAGTCACATGGGTCTAACTCTCGCGGGCAGTCACGCACAACCTACCCTTAAGGAAGCCAATCCAAATCCAATTATCAGTACAAATCCAACATTGCTTCTCGCCCTGCTGCTGCTGCCACTGAGGATTCTGATTCTACTTCTTTTGATTCCGTGCCTACTCCTCTGACTCCTCAGTTCTCTATGACTGATGTAGAGGCTATCATCCAACAGGTTCTTGCCAAATCTGGTACATCTCACTCTACCGCTCTCTCAGTCACCTCAGGTACCTCATCTTGGTTCTTCGATTCTGCATGTTGCAATCATATGACTTCTGACCCTACCATTTTTTCTTCCATATCCTCTACTTCTCATACGCCTATTATTCATACTGCTGATGGTTCACACATGCCTGTTACTCATATTGGTCATGCCTCTACATCTCACATTTCTCTTCCGGAGACATATCTCATACCTGCTCTCACCTTAAATCTAATTTCTGTTGGACAATTGTGTGAACTTGGTCTCACTATTATTTTTTCCTCTTCTGGTTGTCAGGTGCAGGATCCTCAGACAGGACAGATCCTTGGGATAGGCCGTAAGAGTGGACGCCTGTTCGAACTCATCAATCTCCGTCTCCCCTCACACTTAACCTCCCCTGCTCGGTCAGCTGCTTCAACTTCATCTACCACCGCTTCTAATCTTTGGCACTCTCGTTTAGGACATGTGTCTTTTGGTCGTTTGCAGTCTTTGATTTCTAGTGGTAAATTAGGTCATGTCACTTCTCAAAATATTGATTGTATGCCATGTCAACTTGCCAAACAGCCGGCTTTAGCTTTCAATAAAAGTGATTCTATTTCAACTTCTCCATTTGATCTAGTTCATTCAGATATTTGGGGTCCTTCTCTTAATACTACTATGGGAGGATCAAAATATTTTGTAATTTTTGTGGATGACTATTCTCGGTTTACATGGATATATCTTTTGAAAAAACGGTCTGAACTACCCCAAACTTATCACGACTTTGCAAAAATGGTTCAAACTCAATTTGGTCGCTCTATCAAAGTTTTTCGTACTGATAATGCTATGGAGTATAAGGAGGCATCTTTTTTGAATGTTCTTCGTCAGCACGGTACCATCACCCATCGTTCTTGTCCTAGGACCTCCCAACAAAATGGGCGTGCTGAACGTAAGCATAGACACATTCTCGACACTACTCGTGCACTCCTTATCTCTTCTTCATGTCCAGAAAATTGTTGGGGGGAAGCTGCTCTCACAGCTGTCTATACCATCTCTCACAGCTGTCTATACCATCAATCGAGTTCCAACCCCAGTCATTGGAAACCTCTCTCCTTATGAGAAGTTATATGGCACCTCACCCAATTATCACCATCTCCGAGTCTTTGGATGTGCTTGCTTTGTTCTCCTTCAAAAGCATCAACACACTAAGCTAGAACCTCGTTCTCGCCTCTGTTACTTCTTAGGGTATGGTATAGAACATAAAGGGTATCAATGTTGGGATCCTGTTTCCAAACGTCTTCGTATATCTCGACATGTCATCTTTTGGGAACATCAAATGTTTTCTAGTTTGTCTAAGTTCTACCTCCCACCTATCTCAACCACTCCCTATTTTACTGACTCTTCTATCGACATCTTCTCTGATGAGTTTGATACAGGTACTCCCAATGATAGTTCTTCTCCAGCTCCTCCCGAGGCGTCTGTTCTGCTTGATGATCATGCACTTAAACTAGTAGAACCTACTGAGTCTCCTCAACCCTCTACCACTTCTCCTACTGAAACAACTACTTGCTCTCCAGATACCAGTTGTTCTTCTGAACCACCACCACTTCTGTCAAAAAGGGTAACTCAATTACCTGCTTATCTTCGTGACTATCATTGCTATTCTACAGTGTTTTCATTACATGAACCTCACTCTTATCGTGAGGCCAGTACTAATCCTCTTTGGCAGAAAGCAATGGATGAGGAACTACAGGCCTTGGATCGTACTCATACATGGGATTTGGTTGACCTTCCCCCAGGGAAATCTGTTGTTGACTGCAAATGGGTTTACAAAATTAAAACCCACTCTGATGGCTCCATTGAACGATACAAAGCCCGTCTTGTTGCAAAGGGCTTTACCCAGGAATATGGCATTGATTATGAGGAGACTTTTGCTCCCGTTGCCCGTCTAACCACTGTTCGGAGTTTACTTGCTGTTGCTACAGCTCGCAAATGGGACCTTCATCAGATGGATGTAAAAAATGCATTTCTTAATGGCGATCTTAGTGAGGAAGTCTATATGAAGCCACCTCCTGGTTATGCTCACTCTCCGCACCAAGTCTGTCGCCTTCGCCGCGCCTTATATGGTCTTAAGCAAGCTCCTCGAGCTTGGTTCTCCAAATTCAATACCACCATTGGCGATTTTGGTTTCACTTCTAGTCCTCATGATTCGGCACTTTTTATTCGCAAGACTGAGCATGGCACCATTATTCTTCTTCTTTATGTGGATGACATGATTATCACTGGAGATGATGTCACTGGTATTTCTAGCTTCAAACAATATCTTTGCCGTAGTTTTGAGATGAAAGACCTTGGCTCACCTAGTTATTTTCTTGGGATTGAAATTTTAAAAGATTCCAATGGATGTTATCTTTCTCAAGCAAAATATGCCTCTGATCTGTTAGCACGAGCAGGTCTTACTGACAATAAGACTGCATCCACTCCTCTCGAGCCGAACACTCGTCTTACTCCTTTGGATGGCACATTATTGACTCATGCTACACTCTATCGGCAACTTGTTGGGAGCCTTGTCTATCTTACTGTTACTTGCCCAGACATAGCCTACGCCGTCCATCTTGTCAGCCAGTTCTTATCTGCTCCTCGATCTGTCCATTATGCAGCAGTTCTTCGCATTTTGCGCTACATTAAGGGCACTTTGTTCCATGGCCTTTTTTATTCCGCTCACTCCTCTCTTACTCTCCATGCCTATTCTGATGCTGATTGGGCTGGAGATCCTACTGGTCGTCGTTCTACTACAGGCTACTGCTTCTTTCTCGGCGATTCGCTTATCTCTTGGAGAAGTAAGAAGCAAACTCTTACTGCACGATCCAGCACCGAGGCTGAGTACCGTGCTCTTGCTGACACTGCTCAAGAACCCTTATGGCTTCGATGGTTACTGGAAGACATGGGTGTCCACCATTCTACTGCCACCATACTTCATTGTGACAATCACAGTGCTATTCAGATTGCCCATAATGATGTCTTTCATGATCGCACGAAACATATTGAGATTGACTGTCATTTTGTGTGCCAACATGTCACACGTGGCACCATTCGACTCCTCCCAGTCTCATCCCTAGAGCAAACAGCTGATATCTTCACCAAGGCGCACCTACCAGGAGGATTTCAAGACTTGGTTACCAAACTCAAGTTGGTATCTGCTCTCCCACCTTGAGTTTGAGGGGGGCTGTTAGAATATTCTAGATTTGTGTATTTCTAGGATATTCTAGAATTGATGTGTATCTCTCACAAGATCAAATCATATATTATTATGATTTGATATGATTCTGATTTTATATGATTGTAATTGAGATTGTGATTGTATTTTCCTTTATTGCATCATGGCTCACACTATATATATGAGCCCTCTCATTTGTACAGAATATAGTGAAATATACAATAATCTCTCTCTTCTTTGTCTTATAATAATTCAAAGTAATCATGTATAAATTATTTTAGTTTGAATCAAAACCATGAAAGCACTATGAAAGGTAGAAAAACAGGAGTACGATGGCTAACTCCCATCCAACATGCAATACATACACAGAAATAGATGGTACCCTTTTAATCTTTCAAGTAATCATCAACTCAGATTTTGTTAGAGACTACTGGCCGTCTCTATTTTGATCAACTTCAATTTGGTAACGTGAATCTAGAATCAAATGGACCATAAAAAGCCAAACATAGGTTAGAAACTGCCCTCCGGTGCCCAGCTGTTCTGCATGACACTTTCCCTTGCTATACTTTGCCGCGTAGGAGAGCACATCAACCCATACTTGAAACAACAGCTCCCATATATTATTATCACGATTTTCTGATTGTTGTCTGCCCAAAACCATGAGCTTATGTGCAACTTGATACCCGTCTAGCAACAAGAAAATTGGCCCCTCTCTTGGTTCTTGCTGAGTTATGTTGTCTATCTGTTCTAGCTGCCAGTAAACTTCTGCTCCAGTACCGTTCCGTAATTGCTCTTTGTAATCCATATACAGTTGGAGAGAAGCCGCACATGCTTTTCGGTAGCTAGTGAGTTCGGTTGTTGCTACTGATGAGACAGTGGAAGGATCCACTGTCAGCAAGTATAGCATGTAGTCGGAGATGAACTTGGCATCTTGAAGTGGGACTGGCCGAGGTTCATCTACAGTTTCAAAGCAAAGATGTGTGGCGAAATGCCAAATGAGAATGCACTCCTCGACTTCTTTTTGGATATTTGCCTGGAGTTCAGCCCTCTCCAATTTTGATTTCACACTGTCACTTACGAGAGTGTGGAAAATATTGTAGTCGCCCTGGGATCGTTCTTCTGCTAATCTTCTTCTCACTTCTTGAAAAATACGATCCTTGCACTGGTGATGAGAATCGTCATCAGATGAAACATAGGTAGTATAGTGGTACTCATCCCAAAGTTCCTTTAGTTCCAAAAAATCGAGCAGCCGCTTAAACCAGATGCTTGATTTTGAATCAGAATAACAGTATCTCAACACACTGAACTGACCAATGGAATTGGGCTTTGGACGCATAATTCCTTTTATTATTTTTATAAAACTGTGAAACCTACGAATGATGGCCTCTACACGCCTCCAATTATATCCTTCCAGAAAACCCACTTGAATAATGGTTTGATTTGATGTAAGTGATTCCAAAAAGCTCAACACCTCGAAGATAAATGCTGCAATGAGTAAACCATAGGTGATCCACACATCCGGCTGCTGAAATCCGTGCTTATTGATGTGAACAAATAAGACAGTGGCGATACTGATTGAATTCAGGCTTAGTATTCGAACAAACCAGCCCCAAATGGTGTGCGTCAAGGCAGTTTTGGTGTAAAAGAGGTCGTGTGCAAAACTGAGCTCCATTTCCATAATTTTGAAGGCGTCGTCAGCATTCATATCTGCAAAACGCTTTCCCTTATCGTCTTTACCTCTATACATGAAAATAGCATCAACGTAAAGGCCTTTGTATTTGTTGAAAGATTGATAAGCCGCACACAATGTTTTCACATCCTCCTTTGTTGAACATGCTACTAGCTGAGAGGCACTGTCGTCGCCAACGTCAATAGCATTATGGGGACCAAGTTGAAGTTCTACCTGACCTTGTCTGTTTGCCCGGAGTTGCTTGCTCGAAATACGAACCATGTCTTGGACTTTTAGACCGGGGTCCACTTCCTTGAAAGTGGAGCTTCTCAGTTTTTTCATGCTCCCCCGTTTAAGTGCTAAAATTCGTTCAACAAATTTCAGCGTGCCAATGATGAACAAAATGATGGACAGATAACCAAATGGTCTCTCTGTGGAAGCTAGGAAGCCTAGGATGCATATAACTAGAGCTGTCACTTCATGATAAATAAATCTGAGTATATGACTAAGCCAAAACTCGTTGTCCGCCAAAGAGAATGCCGTCATTTTACTGTGACTCCCGAGGTGCAAAAGAATGAAAGGGGACCATAAGGTCAACAGATACTTCTGTTTAGCACCGTCTTGGCTTGCGTTTGGATTAATGTTCGCATGAAAAATGGCCCCCAGAGAAAGAGTAGCTGCAAAATCTGCAGCCATATAAGCAGCAAGCCACATTATTCTTCTCACAGGCTGAGAGGAACTTCGTTTTCGTTGGTATGTCCAGACAATAAGACATATCTGCAGGAGAGTGCTTATTATGATGAAGACACGTAGTTCCAAATTATCAAATAGACTCCTAACATCTGCCATGTGATAGGTGAGAATTTTTTGCTGCAATGCCAGGGAGAAAAATTGTGAGGTTAGAAAATTAATCGCACAGAAAATATGTAAGAGTTTCAGGTGAAGACGGTGAATTAACATTTTAGTACGCTAGCCATAGAGAAAGCGAAGGGCCGAAGGGGATCATAGTAGAATAGTAAAACAGGAAACTGGGGTTTTTATGTGGAGGTAGAAGTAAACTTACTAAGCACTAATAAGAAGAAAATAGGTAAACAAAAAGGGCCCAGGAACATAGTATTCATCTCCTTACGTTTTACATGAACCACAATATGACAGAATGTTCAGACTAATGTTTTTTTTTGGTTACTTTTTGTTTTTTGGGCTGAAAACATATTTGTGATTGGGTTAGATTTGTTTATGTTTTGTGTTGGGCTTTTTTGTATTTGTTTTTTACAAATTAGAAGCCGGTCCCGTTTTTTTGGTTCAGTTTGAACTCAACCCTGAATATGATTTCCAAATCTAAATAGGCTCGGTTACGCTACTTGACGACTTTCTTGCCCTCAAATATCCAGTCCATAAACCACTCCCGGCAACACCACAAACACCTCTCTCTATGTCTCTCCCCCCACCGATGGAGAAGCTCCAACCACCGCCGCCACCGTCTCCTCTCTGACAACGTCATCGTCGCGCCGCCACCACCATACCAGGTCCTTCTTTGCCACATCACCGGCGGAGGTGGGCGAGACCATGATCGGCTCATAGAAACATTCTATGAGAAAAATACACAGTTCTCTATGTATATTTTATTCTTTCATTTCATTCCGGCTCCACGAGCGGCGGCAGAGTGGCGCCTGCAGGAAGCTCGGGATCAAGCTGAACCACGGCGGCCGTGGATTTCTACTCGTCAGGTCGTCGACGCAGGCGATGGTTTCGCCCGTGTCGACGCTGGACGAGTTCGCGCGCGGGAGCCCGAGGACGCCGCGCTCGCTGGTGGACGAGGAGGAGAGGGCGATCGCGGAGAAGGGGTTTTTTTCTGCATCCGATTCCGCTCAGCACGCCGCGAGGTGGGTCGAAACCGGAGCTGTTGCCGTAATTATTCCCTTGATTTTTCAATTGTTGTTTTAGAATATATACATACAGAAAAGCTACGTGCACAGCTGTGCACAGCAGCTGTGCACAGACTCCATTTCCTCCCGGCTCGGGTTGTACAAACATGATCAGAGCCACTCATTTTGTTAAATTCTGAAGTGAATTTGGGTGTTTTGTTAACATCTCTAACGATATCGAACGAAACTCATTTTTTACAGGGACCTTAAACAACATATTTTGAACAAAATAACCGGCTCCGATCATCTTTGTACGACCCGAGCCGGGAGGAAATGGAGTCTGTGCACAGCTGCTGTGCACAGCAAATTGTGCACGTAGCACTGCTCATATACATATAGGTGTTTGTAATGTTTCTCTAATGAGTTTTATCACGGAGTATTTGATTTTATTATTGACTATGTTGTTT
This sequence comes from Rhododendron simsii, assembly GCA_014282245.1. NCBI lineage: Eukaryota > Viridiplantae > Streptophyta > Magnoliopsida > Ericales > Ericaceae > Rhododendron > Rhododendron simsii. Next base: position 29,566,934 of record CM024962.1, read on the forward strand.
AGTGTGTATTTGGATTATGTGAATTCTGTATTAGTGTGTATTTAGGTTATGTGAACTACGTAGTGGATTATGTGAATTGTGTTTTGGAGTTATATGTATTTTAGTGAATTAGGTGTATTTTTTCTATGAGAATTGTGTATTTTTTTTATGAGAATTGTGTATTCTCTATAAGAATGATCTGTGAGAACTATATATTTTCTATAAGAACTGTGTATTGTTCATGAGAATGGTGTATTTTTTATGGGAACTGTGTATTTTCAAGGAGAACTGAGAACTGACAGTTCTCATAGAATGGACTATGAGAATTGACAATTCACATAACCGAGGATACTTTTATCCAAAATAATATGAGTCAGAAATTAAATCTAAAAATATAAATTTTACTAAAAATGAATATATACACAAAAAGTTAAAAAAAATTGACAAAATAGTAAAAATGCATAAAAAGTCAAGAAAAAAAACTAAAATAAAGAAGAAATATTTTGTCAGGACTATTTAAAATCCAAACCTAAAAAACGGGATCGGCCTCTAAATTTCCTTTTGTTTTTCTGGTAAAAGGGCGTTTTATACCTGGGCCATTGACGGCCCGGTACAAAAAAGGAAAAACGGTTTACTTCTAGGTCCAGCCCAAATTAAAATTTTTCAAAATTTTCCCAGTAAAGTCATCTGCAAGTCTTCTTACCGGAATTACAAATGCCAGTGAAACTATTCACCGACAGCGTCGATCGCGATCCCAATCCCAGAGGTGACTCTGCATGTATGGTTCCATGGTGAACTAAACACCCAAAACAAATTTTTTTATTTAGAATACATGTAAAAATTTTGGTTTAATCTTACTTTGAACACCTAATTCAAATGTCGATGAACACCCAATTGTAATAGTCTTGAACACCTAATCCAAAACCAATTAAACATTCAATATCCAATTACAGCCCATCAATTCAGGTAATTCATATTTGAACACTTAACACATTAAATCAAATACAGTTCACAATCATAATAAAAAAAACAAAAAAGAAAAAGAAAAAGAGAAAGAAGAATCTATAGGGGTAAATATTATCTTATACATTCTCTCTCCATCCATATTGTTAATGGTTTAAATGTGTTAATTTTGCATTTATGACAATAACTATATTTTTTTGTTTAATTAGCTTATAGAATTACAGATAAAAGCTTTAAAAAATTTAACTACGTTGCAAAATCCCATTAATTTTCTAACATTCCTTCAAATTATGACTACGATAAAAAAATCTTATCATGTTATCTTATTGAACAACATATTTTTTAGAAGGTCTGCCAAACATACTTGCTGCAATTTTATTCAAAAGGGTTTTAGTAGATTAATACGTTGGTTAAACGTTGATACAAAGTATGAAAACTCGTCTAAGACAATTGTAAAAAAATTATACCCCCTCATTCTCGAAATACTGTCTAGTACGCAATACAACAACTTACAAAAAAAATTAATTTTTTTTGTAAAAAATACAATATATATTTTAGTTCTCATTTTATCTTATAGTTAATTTTTTTTAGAAAAGAGACTATGTTTTTTTACCGGCACCATTTATACTAATTTATGAGATTTTGCACATATATTATTAGTTAATAAATTAAATAATAGAGTTAAGATAATTTTTTAACACCATACTATAAATTCCTGAAGTCGCCACTGTCTGATCCGGTCCTCCCCCATTAAGTGTAACGATGGCAACGAATCTGCTGTGACGACGACGATGAACAATAGATCCACCGTTCCACCGTTTGCTCGGTACCATTTGCTCAGTAGCTATAGTTGTTCAATTCCAAAAAATGAAGCGAAGTAAGCACATCTAAACCCAGGTGATCCCTGCATTACCTCTAAGTAGGCCAGATTTCACCGCGGTCAGCCGGAAATGAGTCACCCCGTCATTGAAAATCTGGCCGACCGCGGTGAAAGCCAGGGTGACTCCGGCTGTGGTCCAACTCTAGCCTAATCCCCTGGCCCACCCATTGGGCTCCACAGGCAGGACCGGAGCTCTCTCCGACGACGACAATGTAAAAGACGAAGAAGCAACAGTATGCCGGAGAAGACGAGGGAACCTTCAACATCTTCTCTCTCTCTCTCTCTCTCTCTCTCTCTCTCTCTCTCTCTCTCTCTCTTTACAACCACGTGTAGTCACAAATTCGAGAAGTGAAAAATTGTACTCCGTATAATAAATGAATTCTACTGTGCATTCAGGTCCGGGGTAGACAAATCAAGTTTATTTTGAAAGTCTAGTGAAATTCACCAGCTCCACCCGGCGAATCTGTAAAAACTAATAAAATTAGAATTAGTGAAATTTTAAATTAGTGAAAAATTCACGAGTTCAAAAAACTAGTGGAATTTACAAATTTGAAAGCTAGTGAAATTTAGTAGGTATAATCTACACTCAGTGAAATTTAGTAAAATTTGAAAATCAACAAAAATGTGTGAAATTTGAAAATCAGTAAAATTTGAAATTAATGAAATTTGAAAAGTAATGAATTTCACTAATTTTTTGAAGTAGTGAAATTTCGCCGAAAAAAGTCACCGGCCAGAGTGGTTGCCGGTCAGAAGTGGTTGTGGGGTGGCGATGGGAGGGGGTGATGCCAACTTTAAAAAGATAATAAAGTGTAAAATTATATTTAATTAAGGGTACAAGAGTAATCTTTATATGACGTTGTTCTTAGAGATAAATAAAAATCGAGTTTATCCTTGATAGAAATTAAGGCTTAGTTTTCTAGACCAATAGGTCATTTGTCTAGATGGATCCTAGTGCAAAATTAGGCCCAAATTTGTTGTAGTAAAATATATCTCTTGTAAAAAATACTCTTAAAAATATGAACAAATAAAATAAAAGAAAAGCGGGTGGGGGGAGGCCACCTTTTTCCTTTCCCCCTTCCCTCCTCACCTCTCTCTTTCCTCACCAGTCTATGATTGCTATTTCCCTAGTTTGGGGTGTGCGGTTTTGTAGATCGATCCAGCTAAGGCCTTGGGCAACGGAGTGTCTGGCACTCAGTGGCCCCAGTCCTGTATCTCTTCTGTCGTCCCCAGATCTAACTTTCTAGGGCCAATGGCGAGTCAATAAGGTGTGTGGTTGGGTGGAGGAGTTTCTTTCCTTTTAGATTAGGGTTTCCACCGGCTGGTCTACTCAGTCTGGTTCTGTTTCCAGTCTGGGTTTCCCCTAGATTTGGAGGGTGAGGAGGTGGGCAAATAAGTTCAGGTGAGTTTTCTCACACTGGTGGTCTTCGGCTTTGGAGAGTGTTGCTTCGGAGGCGCCAGAGATTGGTTGTTCGCCTTCACCCATGTTTTGGGATGTTCCGGCTGCGGTGCGGTCGGCGGCAGTGCTTTTTAGCGGCTACTCGTCGATGATTTCTCCCTCGTCCGTGATGTTACGTGGATAGTAATGACCAGAAATGGCAACATCCTCTTCTCGGCTTGGCAGATTTCTTCGTCACGTGGGCGCTTTAGCCTTTATCGTCTTCTTTGCGCGCTTATTGATATTCAGAGTTTTGGTTTGTAGAGATTTCTTTGCTTGTACTCAGGGTATTGTTCCCCTGGTTTTCTCTGTAAATTGATCCTCTTGTGCGGTTTTCTCTGTAAATTGATTCTCTGGATCCTTTTTCGATATTGGCAATGAATTTGATTTTCAAAAATAAAAATAAAAAAAAAAGATCAGTGCTTCCCATCCCCTGTTACTGTATGAGTGTTGTTCCGAGAATCTAGCAGCAATTAAGATTGTTTCCAAAATCTAAGGCAAGGGTGACCCTTAAATACAAAGGTTTATGGCCTCGTTTTCATCAGCTTGCCTAGGATCCTAAAGTTGCCAGGGCCGACCTTTACCATTGACAATCACGCTTCCTCATATGCCTAAAGCGACTACAACATCGATCCAATTCCAATTACATATCGGCGCCTTCCGATTGACATATTGGTGCACGACCGTATCGGCAAATACTTAACCATTAATGGTGATTTAGGCAATTTATTTGTTTTTACAAAAATAATTTTCGAAAAATCACGATTGTGATAACCGATATCATTCAAAACTAATCACTTACAGATATCAAATTGGGTTGATTTTTTGTATGAACGCTTGAAAAATTATTTTGAAGTTAATGAACGATTCGAATTATTCGACTCAAATGGTAATTTCATTATGGGTTTCCAAAGACACATAGGGGTTTGCTCCCATTGGCAGCGGAACTATGGGGATTACGAGATGCACTTAAACTAACTATGGAGCATAGCTGGAATAATATTTATCATTGTCACGGATGCTATTGCTGCACTGAATTGCATTCGTGATACACACCCATTGGGTTCTCATCCCTTGAGAGGCGAACATGTGCGCAGATACTTTCGCAAAGGCCGAAGGATGCACTAAATCATTCGCTTGGCTTTATTTCATTTTCTGTATTACCTCCTGTTAGCCCAAAGGTTTCTATGGAATACCTTATTGATTTTGATGATAACAAAATATATTTTTATTGAAAAGAAATATAATTAATATTGTGATATTTGGAATATATACCTTAATGTTTATTTTGTAGGATTTGGTTGAAGTGCACATGGAAAGATTGCTACACCAAATCACTATCTTCAATGGTCAAGATAAATTGAAAGGAGGAAGATTAAGGACAAATCTTCTCCTATTTTTTAATTAGCTATAAGGGATTTTATGGAAAGCAGATATTAATCAAGGAGGTCAATTGAATTAATATTACTTGGAGCTTTATATTGATTCGGCAAATTGAAGGCTTGATTGTAGCTGATGGTGCTCAAGATGGAAGATGCAAACGTTTGGAAAGGAAAAGGATTGGAGCTCAATATTTACAACGGCTAGTGGAGCTTCCACATGCCTGAAGTCTTATTCTCGAAGAATAAATACAGTAGAAGAATGAAGACAATATAACACATCTCTGGAGAAAAAATTCAGTGAGCTTTTCAATTGCGAATCTCTCTATCAAACTCTACACTTACATCTTGAATATCTACACTAGCTTGAGTGTTGTTTCTCGAAGTTTATTGTAAAAAGGGATTGTACACCCTTGTTCGTATTCTTGAGAGATTTATCTTTTTGTGAGTGGTTTTGGAGAGAAAATCACTTGGTGGTTAGGTGTTACTAGCACCGGAGTCAAAACTAGTTGGGTTGGGTGTGACTAGCACCGGAGTCAAAATTAGTCGGAGCAATTGGGGATAATTGCTCGTTGTAAAGGTTGTCTAGCACCCGCGAAGCTAGAAGATTGTAACTATTGGAGATAGTGCAGCAAATCCCAAGTTGGACACTTGGGGAGTGGATTAGGCCGTGAAGTTGCGGACCGAACCACTATAAATCCTTGCGTTCGATTCTCTCTTCCCTACTCTCTTTAATTTTCTGCATATTTATATTGCTTGTGTAATTTGATAATCTTTGAATCTTACTTGGGGCAATTTGGCTTGCTTTATTTTTATCTTGCAATTTGCTTTTAATTCCGCGTTTTAATTAAGATACCCAATTCACCCCCCCTCTTGGGTTGCTTTTGGACCAACAATTGGTATCAGAGCAAGGCTCTAAATATATTTGACTTAATCGTCTTAGGGTAAGATCTATGGCAACCCCTTTTGGCACCTTTCTTCCCGAGGGCCAATCGAGCAATAGACCTCCTTTATTTAGCGGGTCTAACTATAATTATTGGAAGGCTAGAATGCGTATTTATATTCAAACTGACTATAAGTTGTGGAGAGTTATTATTGATGGGCCGCACCGTCCTACAAAAACAGTAGATGGAGTTGTAGTACCGAAGGAGGAAAAGGAATGGAATGCTAGTGATATTACTGGAATTGAATTAAATGCTAAAGCTATGAATCTGCTATATTGTGCTTTAGATCCTAATGAGTTTAATAGAGTCTCTGCATGTGAATCGGCTAAGGAAATTTGGGATAAGCTAGAAGTTACGCATGAGGGTACTAGTCAGGTCAAAGAATCAAAAATTGACATGCTTGTTCATAAATATGAATTGTTTAAAATGCAGCCTAATGAACCCATCTCTGACATGTTTACGCGCTTTACTGATATTATTAATGGCTTGAAATCTCTTGGAAAGTCTTACTCTAATGTTGATCTTGTGAGAAAGATTCTCAGGTCATTACCAAAGCAATGGGAGCCAAAAGTGACGGCAATAATTGAGGCCAAACAAGATCTCACAAATTATAGCTTGGATGAGCTTTTGGGTTCTCTTATGACTCATGAAATCACGATGAATTTCGAAGATAAGGGAAGTCGTAAGAAAAAGGACCTCGCTTTTAAAATTTCTACTTCAAGTACATCAAGTGAAAGTGAAGATGACTCTGAATCAAGCGGTGATGAAGATCTAGCGGTAATCACAAAAAAGCTCAAAAAGTCCATGACAAGAAAAATGCGAAGGGCAAAAAGAATTTTAGAAAAAGATGGTTCCAAAGGAGAAAATAGCAAGAAAAGAGACGTCATATGCTACGAGTGTAAGAAGCCGGGCCATTTGAAATCACAATGTCCTGAAATCAAGAGGTCAACGAAAAAGGCAAAACGAAGAGCAATGCTTGCAGCATTGAAAGAAATTGACTTGAGTAGTTCAGAAGAAAATAGTGACCAAGAAGTTGCTAACCTATGCTTGATGGCACATGGTGAGGAAGAGGTAAACTCTAATGATGATTTTGATGAGCAATTTACTTATGATGAACTGTTAGATGCTTTTGAAGAATTGCATTCCAAGTTTAAGAATTTGAGTTCCAAATATAAGTCTCTCAAAAAGACTAATTTTTCCCTCTTAGCTGAAAATGAATGTTTGAAAAATGAGAAAGATGCATTGAAAGGAAAAATTGAAGAAGTTTGTTCTCTAAAAGAGATTGCAAATGATTTGGTATTTGAAAATAATTTGAGACTTGAAAATGATGTTTTAAAAAATGAGGTTGAGGATTTGAAAACATCTCTTTCTAAGTTCGTTCAAGGAAAAGAAAATTTGGATATGCTTCTTGGAAAACAAAGATGCGTTTATGACAAAGCGGGCATCGGTTTTAATCCAACCAAAAAGCAAAAGTTTTATCAAACTTTGTTTGTGAAATCAACTTCTTCTAGTCATGCTTACACTACTTGCAACTATTGTGAAATGATTGGTCATTTATCATATTCTTGTCCTATTCGTAAAAATATTTGTATTGGAATGAAAAAAACATGGGTTCCTAAGTATCTCGTTACTAACCCTCCCGGACCCAAGAAAATGTGGGTACCAAAGAACTACATATGATTTATTTTTGTAGATTGACATGCGCTCAAAGGTAATGATGGTTTTTAGACAACGAGAAAGGTGAGTTCTTGAAATGGAGTTAGCTCAACAGATTGATAAGAGTCACTTCGGATTCGTATGATATGATTATTAATTGTTAATTGCCCGAGGTTCGTTAATCGATTTTAAGGTATTGATTTTGATGATCAGTTATCTATTGTCTATATATTGACTCTGCACTTTTGATTTTTTTTAAAACCTGGTCAAAGCTTTTGTGAAAATATCCTTTCCAATTGTTTTCAAATGGATAACTACTTTACAGTATTCTGTCTTTATTAGTCCTCCTAATTAATGTTTCTTGGAATATTGTTAATATGTTCATATTGCGCGCTAACAAGTTTTTCAAGAAGAGACAGCTTATTGGTTATTCATGAAGCTTGAATTTTTAGAGCATCAGAAGGCTTAACATGTGTGGATTGACACATGCATTATATTGGTTTGATCTGCCATGCGATCCGAGAATGCAAGCAGAAGGGAGTTTTAATTAATCCCTATAACAATGATGACTTTTGTGGAGTATCATGAACAAAGGTTATCCTATTTTTTTTATGACAAAGGGGAGAAATATTATGAAAGCTGAAAGGAGAGGATTCTATCGATTCTTCCTGCGTTCTTTTTGTTGATGACAAAGGGGGAGAAATATTGTGAAAGACAAAGGGGAGAAAATGCTCAAGCAAAAGATTGCATAAATTAAGGGGGAGTATCTTAATTCTTTTGCTCTAATTATATTTCTAAATTTTATTTGACTAAAATCATTAATGGTTTGTCATCATCAAAAAGGGGGAGATTGTTAGCCCAAAGGTTTCTATGGAATACCTTATTGATTTTGATGATAACAAAATATATTTTTATTGAAAAGAAATATAATTAATATTGTGATATTTGGAATATATACCTTAATGTTTATTTTGTAGGATTTGGTTGAAGTGCACATGGAAAGATTGCTACACCAAATCACTATCTTCAATGGTCAAGATAAATTGAAAGGAGGAAGATTAAGGACAAATCTTCTCCTATTTTTTAATTAGCTATAAGGGATTTTATGGAAAGCAGATATTAATCAAGGAGGTCAATTGAATTAATATTACTTGGAGCTTTATATTGATTCGGCAAATTGAAGGCTTGATTGTAGCTGATGGTGCTCAAGATGGAAGATGCAAACGTTTGGAAAGGAAAAGGATTGGAGCTCAATATTTACAACGGCTAGTGGAGCTTCCACATGCCTGAAGTCTTATTCTCGAAGAATAAATACAGTAGAAGAATGAAGACAATATAACACATCTCTGGAGAAAAAATTCAGTGAGCTTTTCAATTGCGAATCTCTCTATCAAACTCTACACTTACATCTTGAATATCTACACTAGCTTGAGTGTTGTTTCTCGAAGTTTATTGTAAAAAGGGATTGTACACCCTTGTTCGTATTCTTGAGAGATTTATCTTTTTGTGAGTGGTTTTGGAGAGAAAATCACTTGGTGGTTAGGTGTTACTAGCACCGGAGTCAAAACTAGTTGGGTTGGGTGTGACTAGCACCGGAGTCAAAATTAGTCGGAGCAATTGGGGATAATTGCTCGTTGTAAAGGTTGTCTAGCACCCGCGAAGCTAGAAGATTGTAACTATTGGAGATAGTGCAGCAAATCCCAAGTTGGACACTTGGGGAGTGGATTAGGCCGTGAAGTTGCGGACCGAACCACTATAAATCCTTGCGTTCGATTCTCTCTTCCCTACTCTCTTTAATTTTCTGCATATTTATATTGCTTGTGTAATTTGATAATCTTTGAATCTTACTTGGGGCAATTTGGCTTGCTTTATTTTTATCTTGCAATTTGCTTTTAATTCCGCGTTTTAATTAAGATACCCAATTCACCCCCCCTCTTGGGTTGCTTTTGGACCAACACCTCCTGTTATGTCCTTTCATTTTTGTAACGACTTTGTAGGGGTAAAATACCCCAAACTTATTCGCATTTCGTAATCTATGTAATTGGTACCTTTCTTACCAAAAAAAAAAGAATTATTCGACTCAAAAGTAATCCCCATAAGCCACCTGTACACTATCGGTACTCTCCATATATCATACCCCAGGTTGGAAGATTTACATGCCTGATCGAGCATAGAGACCTAAGAGACGGGGAGATTTTGGCATGCTGTCACGGTTGATGAAGCTGATAGAATACAGGAGAACTTCAAATCTAGAAGACAGACTAGAAGGATGTGCCGAGAAGATTGTTGTAGACCTTGTGGTCGCTTTATGCTTTGGCATCGAGGATCTGTAAGCATTTGATTTCCTAATAGACTAGATGGTGTCCCTGTCCCCAGTTTTTTCCCGTCTTTGGGAAGTTCCACATACATCTGGTGTCGGTACTGCCTCTGTTTAGGCACTTTGGCTCAATTTTTTTATTTTTTATTTTTATCTTTTTTATCAAGTCTTTTTAGTTGTCATTCTTAACGAGTGAAATAAAGAAAGTATAACAATATACACCAAAGCTAACATAAATTACGACAAAAAGAGTTCAAAAAATATATAGTATTTTAGTATATTTAGCGTCATCTTATATGGACTTTTAAAGAAGGAGGCGGTTGCAGGTGCACCTCCTGCCATGCCTCTTATTTGCTACAATTAATAATCTCCTTATTCTCACCCATTTCCTAGGGCTATCTGCTCTACCGTTTGACACCCGAAAAGAAATTTATTGGTTGGACAATTTTTCTTTTTGTTGATTCAAGTTTTCCATCTGTTTTTCAGGAAAGCTACTGCGTAATAGGAAATTAAGGAAATTTCTTGGTTGGACAATCTTTCTTTTTGTTGATAGTAGATGCTAGGGGCACATCAATTAGGTTACTATAGCTAGATAATATTGAAGGGTTGAAACATGGGTTCTTTGCTGGTGCTGGTTGATAGACTGAAAAACTTTACAGAGTTCAATGGCACACCAAAACAATTTCCCACAGGAAAGTGAAGCAGATGAAGGATTCGATGATGACACCAACGGAAGCCTTCCAAAACCCATGAACAAAAAGAAAATTTTGGAATAGCTATTTTGGGAGTCCAATCAAATTCAAGAGATTCCAGCACAGAAATTCCGTTGTCTTCCTAATTCAGGCGATTTCATTCCGGAATAGAAGAATTTTCATATCTGGCAAACTTGAAGATGGCCTATTAATTATCGATGAACAAGAAGATGCAATTTCGTTGATTCTTGTGAAATTAGCGTGAGGGTAGGATAAATTTTTTGGATGGATTTTTTTATTTTTGGTTCATAGGTTTTCTTTTTTTTTTTCTTTTTTCTTTTTCCCCTTAATCTAGCCTAGCTTTGTTGAGAAGATAAGTAAGAGAGAGAAAATGTAGGAAAGGAATACGTTTACAGGATACACTACTTGGTTGAAATTTTCCTTTCCTATGTGGGTATTGACAAGAAAATGAGAGGAAAATGGTACTATTCACATTTTTAGATTTTTCTATTTTCTCTTCTCGTTCTCTCCAAACTAAATAATAGGAGAGAATTTTTTTTTTTAAATTTTCCCTTCCTTTTTGTCACTTTCCTCAAGTTTCAAACAAAGCCTAAAGAATAGTTAGTACTTACCTGTTATCAAAAGCTGTTTTAAGAACGAGAGCTGCTACTCCCCCCCCTCCTGACACACCCCCCCTCCCCGGCCCCACCTCCATTTCCGAGACTACCCCTCCTCCCTCCTCTCTCTCTCTCTCTCTCTCTCTCTCTCTCTCTCTCTGTTCTTTCTTTCTTTTTTTACAGTTTGGTTCTTCTTCTTTTTTCTTTTTTTCCTGTTTGTTTTTTTTTTCATTTTATTTTATTTTCTTTTTTTCCGGTTTGAATTTTTTTTCTCTTTAATAAAAGGGTCAAGTTTAATTCTAGGCTTTGTAAAGTAATTGAGAGAAAAAAAATGTTTCAAATGATCATGTTTATCCGACTGTTTTATTTTTCTTTTTTTGTCCTTTATAGATTAAAAAATATAGTTACGAAAATAAGTGTTTCAATTTTCAATCCGTTTGAACCAGTACAAAGATGTTATTTTTCTGATCATTTCATCCTAAATGGTCGTAATAAATTTTTGGCTTCAAGGCCTTTCAATGGACACCCTAAGAGAGTCTTGAAACTAAATAATGAGTTTTAGGGTGTTTGTTGAAAGACCTTAAACCAAAAAATTCATTATGACCATTTAAAATAAAATAATAAAAAAAACGATCTTTGCTCTGATTTAACTGAATTGCAAATTAAAGCATTTAATTCTTGAATTATATTTTTAAATATACAAAGGGTGTATTTATAGGAATTAAATAAATAAGATACTAACGAATCAGTTAAGAGGATCTATGCTAAATAATGGTTAACAAATATATTAAATTGTACTATAGTTAAAAAAAAGTAATCCTAAATATAACATTTGTATTCTGGATTAGTATGTCGTTTGCAAAATACATTTCATAATTAGTTCCTGAACACTAATTGTAATCTTAATGAATTTTTTGTTTTACGGCCTTTCAACGAGCACTCTAAGACTCATTATTTAGTTTCAGGACTCTCTTAGATTGTTCATTGAAAGGCCTTGGAGCCAAAAATTTATTACGACCATTTAGGTTGAAATGATCAAAAAAATAACATCTTTGCACTAGTTCAAACGGATTGAAAATTGAAACACTTTTTTGCATAACTATTTTTTTAATCTATAAAGGACAAAAAAAAGAAAAAAAACAGTTGGATAAATATGATCAATTGAAACACTTTTTTTTCTCTCAAGTACTTTACAAAGCCTAAAATTAGACTTGAACCTATTATTAAAGAGAAAAAATTCAAACTGGAAAGAAATAAATAAAAAAAAACCAAACCGAAAAGAAAAGGAAAAAAAAGAAAAGGAAAAAAAACTGTAAAGAAGAAAGAAAGAAAAGGGAGAGGGAGGGAGAGAGAGAGAGAGAGAGAGAGAGAGAGAGGGGCGGCAGGGGTAGTCCCGGAAATGGAGGTGGGGCCGGGGAGGGGGGGTGTGTCAGGGGGGGGGGATTAGCAATTTACTTTAAGAACCTTTTATCGGATTCGGGGACCTGTACGTGGTGCACCCCTGCATCAAAAACATGTACACTATGATTAATCAAGAAAGAAACAGAACTTCTTGTGCAAAATTATGTTGCTGCGATGATTGTTTTGTGCTGGATATTATTACCGAATACATTTTCTACTATCAAGACGAGAGAATAAGGAACATTTTTTACATTGGAAGTAGAGGAGTCTGAAGACACAATATATACCAGAATTAGATGGAAGAAATGACGAATGATCGACGTGTGACCCTGGAACTTCTAGGATGTACTTTCAAACTGGAGAGACGGAAATAACTTCAATCCAAAGTCACTGGCCAACGGTGGGAGAGCGAGCGCACCGCGAGAGAGAGAGAGAGAGAGAGAGGTAACAGATCAGATCGATGAAGTCAGACAGAAATTTGTTGTGACACTAGAGTGATTGATTGTTTATTTGAAGATTCTGTACCCATATATACAGCTCCGACGTACCTTGGCTTCAAATGTTATGATGTCAAATTTATTTATTTTTAATGTTTACTTTGGAATTTGACATGTTAACATTTCTACAATGTCCACGACTCCACGCCAACCAATTTGCCTAATTATTTTTTTTAAAGATAGTTATTAAGTTTTGGGGAGTAAAAGAGAAATTTTTTGATATCACAAGTCAAATTTGACATAGGACAGGAGACACAAAATGACATTTAAGCATTTGACATTTTCATTGTAGTTGTTTTATATGTCAATTCTTTCACTTGACATGTCATATCAAATTTGACATTATTGATCGGAGATGTTCTTAATTTTTTAGCCCTACGTGCGACCCAGCAAATAAAGATTTTATACCGATTACTAAATAAATGTGCATTTCCTACCCTAACCCGGAAACAGAGCCATGAGTTACTGACCGGACACGTTGTTCTTTTATAAGTTTGGAGAAATTTTTTTAGAAGTGATTTTGCCACTTTTCTCTTCTCTTAACGGCACTCCATCTTGTGTGTCTATTAAGTAATTTATTTTGTGAGAGAATGAGAGCGCCGTTAAAGAAAAGGGGCCGGATAATTGACAAAATCACTCTACCACTCATTACATAAAAAAATCAAAACTAATACCCAACAAAGTATAAGTTATTGAGAGCTGATAATGCCAAAACCCCTTTTGTTTCTGTCAAAACTCAATATTTAGCTTTCATTGCTTTACTTAATTGCCCTCCACTTCATCCCTTACTTTACGAAAATACCCCTTAAAATCTCTTAAGAGTATTTTAACGTTCTTTTACGATTCCATAATCAAAGCTTCAAACCTTTTTTTTTTTTTCTAAGATCCAAAATGAAAAATCCATCAAAAAAGCTTCTTTGATTGGAAATTCTCACCAGAAAGTTAATCCCCTTTTCAATTTTCATGACAATCATTCCCATCTTTTTCTCCTTAATTCCTCTTCTGTTTGTGAATTCGGAATCAATTAGCCGAGCTGATTTCCCATCTGGGTTTGTGTTTGGAACCGCTTTTTCTGCTTTTTCCACTTTTTCTGTTTGTGAACTCGGACAATCTATTTGCTTTCTTCCACTGCTCTATTTCTTACAAATACTCCAGTATATATGTATACAATAATGCTATATACACTGCACAATTTCACTACACTATCCACTATATTTTTTGCGGGACCTACTCTGGATCTCACAAAAATATATACAGAAACTGTCCATAAATTTTAAAATAATATTTTATGGAATCCTATAAAAAATCAGCTCTAACGGATATCGATAAGTATTATTTCTAGATTTGTAAGGGCAAAACTGTTCAACTGCACAGTTTTGTCTCTACAAATCTAGAAATAATACGTACCGATATTTATTGAAGCTGATTTTTTACACGATCCCATAAAATATTATTTTAAAATTTATGGGTATTTTTCTATATTTTTGTAGGATGTGGAATAGTTCCCACAAAAAATGTAATGTACGGTGTAGTGAAATTGTGTACTGTATGTAGCACCAGTTTGAAGGTGGTGTAGATGAAGGAAACAAGGGGCCAATCATATGGGATACCTTTACAAGGCAACCTGGTAATTAAGCAATTAGATTAATAATCCAAATAAGCCCCTAATTGCTTTATTAGGGTTGAGAGAGTACATAGCAAAAGCAAATTGCGTGTACAAATGGGTTGATTTGGTTTTAGTGTTTTTAAATTATTTTCTGTGTTTTTATTTTTTAAACATGGAGGAATTTGGACTTCAGCAATGTGGACACTGCTGTTGATCAATACCATCGATTTGAGGGGAACTCTAAAGACGCGTTTAGTCGTCTGAATTTAGATTATTAAAAAGTCGGAAAACGTTAAAATACTCCTAAAGGATTTCAAGGGGCATTTTTGCAAAGCAATTGATGTAGTGAATGGCAATTAAGTCATGCAACAAAAGATAAATATTGAGTTTTGCATCAACAAAAAATGTTTTGACAGAAATAAAAAGGATTTTGGCATATTAATTTCCAAGTTATTTACGCTTTCAATATCTATGTAAGTACCAAATAGTTTATTTACGTTGTCTCCATTAGCGTCTGTTTCAGAGTTCTTGCCCAACTTTCTGTTAGCCTTCTCTTTTTTTAGTGCTACGAGAGTAATTTATTCACGGAACTCTGTTAATAAATTATTACGGAGTTCAATTTCGATCGTTCAAAACACTTTTAGAGGTTGTGCGTCAATGACTCTTCCATAAATAAGTTATTCTCAACAATATTTGATGAAGACAGTTCAAAAAAAAAAACAATATATTTGACGAAGTCTACCATAAATTGCAGGATCCTTTTCTATCTCGATTCTCGCATTGAGAAAAGAGCGCGTTCCCGCTAGCACCTATCAAATGGAGTATATTAATCCTAAAAGAAATAAGAGAAGATATGGAAGTATCAACAAGCGACTAGAAAATCATTTCCTTGATATCGACAAGATACAATAACAATATTTACATAAATTTGCTCACGTACAAAGTAGTATAGGAGATTGGACGAGAGGTCCTAAAATTAGAGAAACTTTACAAATCAATCATACCCTAGAATCCCAAGGAGCCCAATCATCCAAAGCTTTGGGACCACCGGGGGTTATGCTTAATCGTTACCTTCAAGATTTCAGAATTAGTCGAGGTGCGCGTAAGCTAACTCAGACATCCAGTTATAAAAAATAAAAAAAAACTAATCATACCCCAAATATTTTATTTATTTGTCATATCAAATTATGATTACCTCAATTATATCTAAGATCAATCGTAGTTAAGAACAAATAAGGTTTCCGTATTAAAAAAACTAGTCAAACTTTGAATGTTTCCAAAATAGAAAAAGATTTTCATTGTTTGTCGGAATTGATATTTTTATGTTGATAATCAAGTAGAGTGGAGTGCAGTTGGTGTCTCCTTTATATTCCAATGCACATGTAGAGTTGCTAAACGAACCAAACAGCTCAACCTTGGTTCGACTTTTGGCTTGTTCAAACTCGTTTATAAAAAATATAAGCCAAATTCAATCACATATTTTCATTTGTTTATGAATTCAAGCCATGCTTGAGCATATATTTGGCTCGATAGATCATGAACAAATGGGTCATTCAGTAAATAGTAAAAGTATAGGGGTAGATTAATAAATATTCCAAAAAATGAGATATGAAAATTTAGGACTATATTAAATCCTATATAAATCTTCCATGGATCGAGCAATTCAAAGAGTTTATTGAGAAAATTTGAAGTTGCTATCACGTTCTTCTTGCTTGGGTTTTATTGCTTTTATTAGCTCATTTCATCTTGGAATTTAATGAGCTTAAGCTCAAGTTTAGAAACTCGAAACTTCACAAGCTTAGCTCTTGAAAGCTTGAGATTAACTTGCATATTTCACGAGTTAAGTTAAGCTTATCACAAATACAAAACTTCAAGCTCGTGCCAAGCTTGAACAATTAGTTTCAAAAAGTTCTTAAGCTCAAGCTAAACTTGAACGCATGTAACATGGAGTCAAGCCAAGTCTAAACAATACTATGCTTGACTTGTTTGGCTCGATTAGCACCCATATACACATTAGCAGAGTTCGATTTCTATAAGCACCCATCTTATTCCCCAAGTCCCCTAATATAGAGTAGATTAGGTTAGGTACCGTTTAACGAATGGAAAAAAAAATATTGATGAATTTACCAAGATGAAGATTTCCTTAATTTTCAGAATCAATAATTTTTGCAATGTTATATTTGTCCCTTGTAAATATCTAAATATTCATTCTAAAAGGTAAAATCATTTTTTTTTTTGGAGCCGTGTTCTCATTGAAAAGTCAACAAAAAAGATAAATTATTCAAGAATGAAAATGTTCTAGTTTTGAACGTAAATAATTTATCAGATATTTGAAATCCAAAATAAGAATATAGTTATCGAAATTACAAGTTCATCCAAATGGTACATTTTAAAAAGTATGATAAATTTTGTAAATAAAGCAATTTTATCAATTATTCAAATTTTAAATATAATACTCTAGATGGCTCAAGTATGGCAATAATAAATGTCATTATTTATGGCATTAGAAGATATGAAATGCACATGATGAACACACTGCATTTTTTTTCAATTCAACACGGAAATGATATTAATAACTTTTATGATGTACTCTTTTCTTATATTTATAATGGTTATTGTTGTTTACTAACCGTAATTACGATCTAATTAAAAGATTTACTCCCTCTGTTCCATAATGATTGTCAATTATGGTAAAATGTTCAAGTTTTTAAATTAAAAATATTTCGTGAATAAGTTTTTAGGTTTTCTCGGATTAGTGTAATGCTTTCAATTACTTCTTTAAATTCGTGGGAAAACATTTAATTCAAAAGCCATATGCAGAAGTGTTATATTTTATTACAACTGAAGATGGCATGTCTTTTCGTAATGAATTATAATTATATATGGATTGTAGAAAGTCATTATGTTCGGGAAAAAATCGCAATCAACAATTCTTAATTGCACGGACCGCCTAACTGAGGAGCTTTAATAATACAGAGAGTTGACTAATAATTAGGTGGATTTTGCTGAGCTAGCTTGTGCTCTTTGTAAGACTATAAATTAATTTATATTTTACCATTTTTTTTTTGGTAAACTGGAAAATGCATTACAATAATAAAGTAGCTAATACAAAGTCCTTGTCCTCTAGAAGCTGAAAATTAATACAGACCAGCATTGAAACATAATGAAAATAAGGAAAAGCAATCAAAATCGCTCTCTTGTAAGTAGGTCAGCACATTAATTTGTTGCATTCGCTCATGACGTAGCTAATCGGTGGAGCTCCCACCTGGCATAGAAGGTCCCTGCAATCAAGGATTAGAGGAAGAGGATGGTGATGGTGATTACTGTTAACCTCATGGATTAAATCAATAACATTGAGGGCGTCCGTTTCAATAACGACCGGAGAGATCTGCATATATTTGCACCAGTAATATTTTAAGACCCAAATGGAGGGCTGTGAGTTCTGTAATATTCTGAAATTTTTAATAAAAAAAATTTCCGAAATATTATTTCGATATTCGATTCTCTCAATATTTAGCTCTTGTTAAATTAATTATGATTTAATTAGTTATTGTGCAAGTGCTTTTATATCCACGAGAATAATTTTCGTGACTGTCAATATTTCTCCTTCGTACACCGACACCGCGGTTAGACTTGGAATAATTTTAACATGTTGCGGTTAAATTCTTAGATTTTTCAGAAATTGAAAACCGAATCGCCAAACACCGCGGGGCACAACGTTTCTGCTTCTGCGACTACGAAAAATATTTCTTCCCTTAGTTTCCAATTGCACCAGCGTGTTTCTATAACATCCTACCATAACAGATCCGGGGTGCCTGTGGTGACCCAAGTCACCACAGGGTTGTAGTCATCCAATACTACATAGTTTTGGGTTGTTTTGGATTGGAAAGGGTTTTAAAAGAGTCCTTCCACCGCTACAACCATTTACACACCCACACTCACAATAAGGGTGGAGCTCGCACACACTACACATCCAGTGTGTGTGGGCCCCACCCTTATTGTGAGTGTGGGTGTGTGAATGATTGTAGTGTTAGAATTATTGTTTAAAAAAAGAGGCCGAAAGGACATCTTTGTGGAAAGCTGAGAAAAAATTAAGTACTCCAATTTTCAATCCGTTTGAACGGGTGCGAAGATCTTATTTCTCTGATCATTTTACTTTAAGGGTCATAATTAATTTTTGGCTCTAGAGCTCTCGTTGGTTAGCCTTAAGAAATATTTAGTTCTATTACTTTCTTAGGGTTAATTAACGAGAGCACTAGAATTAAAAATTAATTATGATCCTTGAGGATAAAATGATCATAGAAATAAGATTTTCGCAGCGATTCAAACGGATTGAAAATTGTAGTGGTGGAAGGACTCTTTTAAAACCCTTTCCAACCCAAAATCCTGTGGTGACTTGGGTCACCACAGGCACCCCGAACTTGGGTCACCACAGGCGTCCCGGATCCCCATAACATTTGACCTCCTCTTCCCCCATCTACCAGACCGACACCCTTACTCCTCCTCCACCATCAACTCACTCAATTAAACCCCAACGCACGCACCCACACCTTTCACTGGAACTAGAATTTAACTTTAGTGGCAAAATGTTTATTAAAAAAATATTTAAAAAAATGCATTACAATAATGATAGTCATCTGCTTTAAAAAAAATTAAAATAACATAACAAAAATTATAGTAAATGATGTTTTTCATTTGCAGATGGAGTATGAAAAAAGACTAACTTTAATATTGGGTATCGATAATGTCACTCCCAAATCCCTATACGGATTTCCCAAATTGATAACTACACCCCCTTTTGGGAGTGACATTATAAATTTGGAGAGTGACATTATAATTAAATTCTCTTAATTTTTTAGGTCAAGTTATTTTAGGGTTAGAATGTGGAGTTTTTTTTCTTCTTAATTACGCATAATCATTCATATTATTTCACTTTGGCCCATTAAATTTAGTTTTAGAATACTTTTTGGGATTCCCTTTCTTGAAAAAAAGAAGATTTATGACTAGCATATAATAAAAAATAATATATAAAAAAAACCTAGTAATAGTGAAACTATGTAAGTTGGGATAAAAAAAATTTTCCACATATAATAATTACATTTTCTAAAATTCTTATCTCATGGCGGCCACAATCAGGAAACCCCGTTCCATCCTTGCCATCCACCATCACCACCCGAAACACCACCGATCCTACCGCCCATAGTTTTAAATATCGGCCGGTTCGTACCGGGAGAGGGTTCCGGTTCAGATATTAGCCGGTATAACGGGGAGACCGAAAATCACAGGTGAACCGGCCGATTTCCGATACGTATCGGTCTGTAACGGATATTTCGGGCCGGTTCGTCCGGTTCGGGAAAAAACGTTGCCGGAAGGGGAAAAAAAACGTTTCCAGGATTTGCACTGACTGGGTTTCAAAATGAACAAATCAGAACACTTACGATGATAAACCCAAACGTACAGATCTGAAACTGACGACTTCAATTTGAAGATCGATGTTGGCGAACTCGGTTTGGTTGTACGTAGAATCATCATTTCCGCCGGCGACGGATTTTGGGTTTTCGTGGTATCATTTCCACAGGCGGTCACCGGCGACGGATTTTGGGTTTTCGTGGTATCTCTGGGCGAAGTTGTTGAGAGAGAGAGAGAGAGAGAGAGAGAGAGAGAGAGGGGTGTTTGGATTCAAAGTTTGTTTTGTTTTGTTTTTCCAAAAGTTCTGTTGACGATCAGGAAAGATTTGGGGAAGACAAAAAGTTAGTACTATATTTTGAACAGAAAAAAGTTAGTCCTATACAGCTGTCTGTTGGTATCCCTTTCAAAACAAAAGAAAAAGGAAAAAAGACTTTAATTGCTACTCCTGTTTATACTGTATAAATAAAACACGTTGCTGTCTGTTTGTTTGTATCCCTTCCGGAAAAAAGGTTTATGGTGTGTTTATTTTAATGTCTTTATCTTATTTTTTCTGTTTATGTCAATTATATCGAAATTCATAATGTTAAATTTTTTTTCATATTTGTAAAATCTTATCGACTTGCGGGTTTTGATAAATTATCGGAGTATTTCACATGAAGATAATGGGCTATTACATGTCTTCAATTAATTAAAATGTGATAATTAAAGCCAATGTTGGGGCAAAAGCCACAAAAGTATATTTTTCAAGTTTTATACATGTTGCTAATGAGTTTTAAAAATTAACGACCGCGACACCCGATTCCCGCGACGTATCACCGATATGTCCCGATACCGATATACCGCGATCGATACCGCGACGGTGACCGATACCGCGATTTAAAACTATGCTACCGCCACCGTCTCCACGGCACCACCACCATCACCTCTGCAATCGGAGACCACCACCTCAACACCCACCTCTCCTCACTCTCCGGCTCTCCCTCCCTTGGCACTCACCACCGTCAAACCGCCACCACCACCCGAAAAACCACCTCCTACCGCCACCTTATCCACGGCACCACCACCATCATCTCCTCCGCCATCAGAGACCACCACCTCAACACCCACCTCTCCTCCCTCTCCGGCTCTCCCTCCCTTGGCTCTCACCACCGTCAAACCGCCACAACCACCTTCGGTTCACCAGTACCACCAACCCGCCACCACCGTGACACCCCACACCACCCGAGCCCTCCTCCAGCCGTACCCACCACCACCACACCTCAAAAAAAATGTCACCAAAGTGAGATAGATTGCCGTACAGTGGGTGTGCCTTGAGTTTCAGTTTGTGCCGCCGCGGAACGGTCCCGACTGAGTGCCGCCAGACACCGCCTTGAGATTTCGGAACCACCACAACAATCTACGTACAACACTTCCCTGAGCTTTAATTCGCATTCGAGGTAGTTTCCCGGAACCACCGTAACTAAATTTGCATTTTAATAGAATTGGGACTAAAACTTAATTCGTGATGAAGATGATGACTTGTTTTTAATTCCTTAACTACGGTTTAGTCCTATTTTCATTAATATTTAGTTCTGTATGTGTTAGAAATTCTTGGTAAGTCCTGGAGATGATTATATTCGTTGAATTGATGGTTAATCGTGAGATAATGGTGGATTAACTGTGGATACAATTTGTTGATTCGTGTTCAAATGGACAGATGCATGTTTACAGAATTATTAGATAAAAAAAAATTGCATTGTGATTAGTAATAAAATTTTATGTGTAGATTTGTAACTTAAAATGTAGGACAAGGAAATTTAATAATAAAAAATAAAAATAAAAATATGTATAAGTAAATCTTAACCCTAAGGTATTGTACAAAACCAAACTGTTGTCATAAATTTCATATTTAAAATCAATGTATTATAAAGTGGAAAAATAGTGGTAATAATAATAATACTAAGTACTCAACGTATTAAATATAAATTTTGTAAAAAAAAATGAATATAAGAGTAATATTTTTTAGTATTATGTGAAACTTAGAGAAAATGGAATTTTCATGAAATATTATAATGAGAGAGAGAGAGAGAGAGAGAGAGAGAGAGAGAGAGAGATATGATATTACGAGTTTTGTAAAAAGATAATTAGAAGATGAATAGGTTGTGAGAAAGTTAATCAGATTTAATAAATTATTACCATTCAAAAACTTAGGGAGTAATCTCGTAATGAAATACACCAATGATAGTTGAATAATCAAAATTTTACCTTTAAGATAATAATTTAAATCGTTTAACCATGTGTTCGTTAGATTTATTCAACAAATGTTATCTAGTAAATAATGATATTTAGGAATTCGTTAAAATTTATGTATTGGATTTGTGATGCTGTATCTTTTTGAGAATTTTATTGAATTTTTTGAAGTTGCTGGATTATTACATGAAATATTACGGCTTGATTTGCTACGTAAACATAGAATTGTGGAATTAGGTATCCCGAGCGGTGTTCGTATTTTGGAATAATCAATATTAGACGTTTAAACTCTAGGGAAAGTGGAATGATGATAGTCACTGTTGCGACAGTTACAGTCAGGAGATAGCCAAAGTGGCCGAAGACCGTTGATTACTGAAAGAATGGGTAATGGTATCGGCACTTGTGGTTTAAGACCGGTGGATTTTGATATATCACGCAAACCTTGAATATGGCACTGCTAGATTTATCTTCCGGGATTTCTGGGGGTGTTTTTATTGGTTGAAACCGGAGTATGGATATCAATATTTCTCGCGGTTGGTTGGTTTATCATTCGCTCCTTGTGATGGTACACAGTCGAGTTCGACCGGACATGTAGTTTGGTCTTATTCGTTTGGGACCCCGGGCTGGGCAAGCAAGGAGAAGGTAAATCGATAAAGTTGCCATAGTTCAGAGGTTGTTTGGAAGGAATATTTCTCATAGTGGAGAAATCTAGAATTTACTAAAAATCAAGAAATTCATAAATGGCTACTTGTTGCTAGAATTTACTCATTTGCTTATTTTTACTTTTCTTTGTATTTTATGGGTTATGGGTTTAGGGATATCTGAGGGTGATTTATCACTTACGGATACGTTTGTATCATGGCAAATCGATTACTTCGGTGGTCAATTTACTAGATTTGCCAGAGAGTGTAGATTTCGGTGACATAGAGGAACAGCCTTACGAGGCAGAATATGCTTGAAATCCGTATTAGAACTAGAGGTCGCTCTGGAGTTGATTTCTAAATAAATATTAGACTTTTATGTTTGTTAATTTGGTTCTTCAGAAACTGGGTCTGTAATATATAAAATTTTATGGCAAATTTTCGTAGTCGTCCCTCTAGTTTTATGACTGTCTCAATTTCGTTCCCGTAGTTTGTTTTACGTTTCAAATTGGTAAAATCGTTAACACCGTTAATGAAACTAACGGAAAATGAAACAATGGTAGACAGAATACCCATAGAGTATGCAGCAACCCTTCTGCTTCTAGTAATCAAAACCAAAACTGAAAATGAAACAATGGCTCCATACGGCTCTTCTATGGTTTTGATAAATATTGAAAGAAAGAATTATAGGATTTGGACCGATACAATTGAAGAAGAAGAAGAAGAAGAATATAAGACAGGAACCCAAATAACTAAAGCAAATCAAAACCTTCTCCTCAATAACCGTTACACCAGAAAGAAGACGGAGGAGAAAATTAAAACGCCACTCAATTTTATCATTTTCTCTTTGTATATATGTACGGATATATATGTATATAAATATATCTGTGTGTATACATCTTGAAGTCAAGATTGTAACTCTTCCGATTCCGACCACTCCTCGACGAATTAGCTATATTAATTTATTCTCCCTCTCTCTCTAGTATATATTTGTTTAATCACTCACACCCACTGTAGACACCCCAATCTGGGCTGCCAGATTAGTTTACTTACGGTTTTTGATTCCCCGATGATGAAATGGATCAAGAACACCCTGGAATGATAGCGCGTTTGAGCTTTGAGTGTTTGCAAAACCCTTGAACCTAACCTAGCCTAAGCCACTTCAAAAACCAAAAACCTTGCTGGTCCGCGCCAGGGCGCATCCATCCCGCGCCCGGGCGCACCATCGCGCGAGGGTTTCACTCCATCGCGCGACAGTGCGCCAGGGCGCACCATCGCGCGACAGACTGACTCCGTCGCGCGACGGTCCAACCTACAACCGACCTTACTTGAGGAGGACAGTTGGCCACCGATGCAGCCTCAGCCAGGCCTCGTGGACTGGCTGAAGGCCTCTGTTTCCAACCAGATTTGCCCCCTTTCCCTATATATATCCCCCATTTGTTCTCTTTCAAAGGGTGAGCATTTTTCCATGGTTCTCTTTCAAAAGGGGTGAAGACAATTCAAAGGTTATAAACCCTAATCTCAAGAGCATAGCTTGTTCTTTCTCCTCCATTATCAAACATCCAACCACTCAATCAAGCCTTCAAATCTCAAAGTTCAAACACCGTTCAAACTCAAAAGCCGAAGGTATAGCTTACCTTTGCTCTGCTCTTTGTTCTGATCCCTGAGGGGGGCTGGCAGGGCCAAGGCTGGTAATCAATACCAGTCCTGGTCCTAAAGCTGGCAAGGTTTCAAAAACCGTCATGGTGGGAACCAACGCGCGATGGTCCCACTGTCTCGCGCGACACTTCGGTGCTGCACGCGACGGACCACGTGGGGATTGGTGTCCTACTGTTTTGTGCTTTATTTTGTATATAGATCACTCTGCAAGCATGTTAAAAATCAGTTTATTGTTTTCCTTAGTATAAACTGTTAGCTTCATAGTTGATTTGTATTTCCGCTATTTTGGAAGTACCCCTGGGATAATTCTGGATCTGTCCCAGAACCCAGAAAATGTGAACCAAGCACTGGTCTGTCCGCGCCAGGGCGCAATCATCCCGCGCCAGGGCGCACCATCGCGCGCCAGACTCACTCCATCGCGCGACAATGCGCCAGGGCGCACCATCGCGCGCCAGACTCACTCCATCGCGCGACAGTGCGCCAGGACGCACCATCGCGCGACAGTGTGACTCCATCGCGCGATAGTTTGCTCCGACCAGTGACTGGCCTTGCACGGGTAACTTGGATTTAGGCTGTTATTCTGTCCCCACACTGTTTATGGGGTGTTTTGTCAATTTTTAGGGCTTTTCAGCCTTTAAACTGTATATTATGCTACTATAAACTGCGTGGTTTGTCCTGGGTGTGCACTGGTCCTTCCAGAGCCCAGAAGGTTTGAGAATAAGAGTTGTGGGTTTAAGCTCACCGACGCGCGTGTGTCTTGGAGTTGTGCGCGCAGGAGTAAACAACATGTAGTGACTTGTTCAGTGCATGCTGGTTTCTTCCTGCGCACGTCACTCCAAAACAGGGGCCCTCCAGTTTGTTTAAACTCCCACGACAGCCTGTTCTCATCCTATACTAACTGCTCATCCATGCTATCATCACATCCTGCAAACATGTTACAGTTTTAATCCCCTTTAACTGTTCCCCCGCCCTAATTGGCTAAAAATTGATTAATCAAACAGAATCGCAAACAAAACAACATTTTCGCAAATGCCTAAGTAGAGACCGATCTCCGGATTGGGCGAGAGGGGTGCCATAAAACCCTTCCCCTCTCGTAACCTGGCTCCCGAACCCAGATATGGTTATGACGGACTGGTTCCTTAAACTTTTTCAAATCAAACAGCGCGGCAAGTGCTTCAAAATACGGTTCCTTGGGTGTCGGACCTTCAAACCCAAGTGGCGACTCTGTATTTTCGCGAGCGCTTGACGTCCAGCTTCAAAAAGTGCTCCCGCGAACCGGCGGCCTTTTTCTTTCTTGGGAAGGGAACGGAATCCTTTCCCCGGAAGGAAGAACGGGCAATCGCATTGCCCACACCCACGTCGACACCCGCATAGATATACGATTTGGAAACTTACCCCATTTCTTTCAATGTGGCAGACATTGTTAAGGTCAATTGTTTTAGTGTTTGATTTCATAAATATATCATACAGTAATTTTATGTCGCAGTAAATTGATCATATCATATAAGCAATAATTTACATCCGTATTTATAAAAAAATTTGTGATATTGATCATAAAAGGTATTACATAAATTATTATAAATTTTGGATACACTATGATAATTAAATTGAATCAATTGGTTATTTTTTAAGAACATTATGATAAATTCAAAATACATTTAGTCATGATAAATTTATCATGTTTCTTGCAATAAATTTATCAAGCTTCTTGCAATAGTTTTTTTGGCAATTTTATGGTAAATTTACGTTGTGGTGAATTTACCATATTTGCAAATTATAATAAGTCTATCTTTCGATAAATCTAACATAGATATAAAACTGCTTTTTGATAATCTAGTCATAAGCATGATGTATAATATGGTAAAGGGTGCCCCTAATGTCACAAC
Organism: Rhododendron simsii; assembly: GCA_014282245.1. Lineage (NCBI taxonomy): Eukaryota > Viridiplantae > Streptophyta > Magnoliopsida > Ericales > Ericaceae > Rhododendron > Rhododendron simsii. The sequence continues at coordinate 29,593,124 of CM024962.1, forward strand.
TCTTTTTGTTAGAGCCACAGCTCTTTTTGTTCTTTGATTGCTTTTTTCGTGATTAATCCATTCCACCTAACTTTTCTATTCTTCCTAGCTTGTTCCGTACAATATTCAAGACACCCAGTAGTTCTCTTGATCCCCTTTTATGCCTTTTCGCTTTCGGTTCTCTCTCCTTAACCGGTTTACATTTGGTCAGAACCTTTTACAATGCCAATGATGACCATGAAAGATGCCCTCGGTGGTCAATTTGATGATGGTAATCGTCTTTGTCTTGCAATCGAGCAGAATCTTCCAAAACATGGAGCGAGAGAACAAAGAGAAAATGATAAAATTGAGTGGCGTTTTAATTTTCTCCTCTGTCTTCGTTCTGGTGTAACTGTTATTGAGGGGAAGGTTTTGATTTGCTTTAGTTATTTGGGTTCATGTCTTATATTCTTCTTCTTCTTCAATTGTATCGGTCCAAATCCTATAATTTATTCTTTCAATATTTATCAAAACCATAGAAGAGCCGTATGGAGCCATTGTTTCATTTTCAGTTTTGGTTTTGATTACTAGAAGCAGAAGGGTTGCTGCATACTCTATGGGTATGTTGTCTACTATGTGGTGAGAGAATTGAATAGTAGAAAGAGAGCAAGTAGAGGAGAGGATAGTCCTCCGTTTGACTAGGAGGGCATAAATGTCTGCACACAATATTTGTCGTGGCCTTAAAAAAATGGTCATGGCAATATCATTTCCCTATGGTAAATTTGTTCAATATGATAAAATACGATGTAACATAATGTCCGACTGATTTATAATAGATTTATCATACTTTATTACTCCTCTTTTTTTTAAGAAAGGTATTTTATTAGCCACCATAGGCTTCTTGACCGGCTAGATATTTTATTGTCTGACTAAGGGAGGTTGGGTCTTCATGACCGGCTAGTGATTCCTATAGTCACCATAGGCTTCTTCAAAAATTAAGTAAAGTAGACAACACTCTAAATCCCTCAAAAAAGCTTTTAAACAACAGAAGCAGAGTTACTATGAACATTGGTCTGTCTCTCGCCGTCCCACTGTCGCCATTGGCCTCTCGCCATTGCCGACACCACCCATCTCTTTCATGTTTGTTCATGATCCAAGATCAGTTTCTCTATCACAGATTGAAGGTTCGCTCAAAATTGTCACCCAAACCAAAGCGGGAGTGGAGGTCCTCCGATCCCTACTTCTTAAACGGTCTTAGTCACGAGTCCAGGGGGTACCAAATCCAACTAGCTCACCCGCTGTAACTGACGATATAGCATTCTGAAGAAAAAGAAGACGATCCTGAAATTAAGCTCGAACGGAACCAGATTTTTCATAGGAAATCTATAAACTTTTGTGAACTTCGTGGAGTTGTTTGGTATACAAGGCTCCTTTGGTTTTTTGCAAAAATTATTGAATGTTACTGTAGGTGCAGTCAGAGTTGCTAGCTTACCGTTCGAGACGACTATTTGACCCTTCAATAACGAACAGACGTGTGGCGGTGGGACCTGCGTAATTAAGGAGAATGGTTGACCACTCTGTGAAACAATGATGCGTGTACATGCGAAGCCAACAGTTGTCTCCGCGGAAAGATGGGATCGTCGCGGACCACCCCCGCGGACCCCACGCATTGATGTTAATGGTGGGATTCATACTACTATTCTACGAGTCTCTCTGATCTCGCGATTACAGTGAGGTTTTCACTTGAAAGTCAAACCAGGGGGTTTCCGTCCTAAGCCTAGAGGCAGGGTCCGGAGGGAACCCCGCGGAGAAAGAACGATCGTTGCAGGTCGCGACCTCGCTCCAGCGGGAATTGGGGATTTCTTGTCGCTTGGTGGCTTGGAGTTGGAGGTGTTGCCGCGGGAAAACTAGCCCTCCCACGGAAAGGCGTCCGCGGGAGGGCAAGTTTTCTCAAGGCCAAGAAGTACAGGAGGGACACGTGTCAGGAATTGATAGGAGTGCCGTCCTTGGCCTGACCTAGGCCCAGGTGCCCTATAAATACCCCTGACATTCCCAATGATTGATGACGACCGTTTTCCGGGAAAAGGTGAGTGAGCACTAAATTTGAGAAAGGAGAACATTCTTCCTCAGAGACAAGGGGTGATCTCACTCGCTTAAGCCCGGAAAAGGTTGAGTACCACGGGGAAAACAAAAGGGACACGGTGCCTCTGTCCTTTCCGTACCTCTTGCTCCCACTCCTTCACCCCGCAAGACCTCCCCTCTTTCGCCTTTTGACTAGTCATCGACCAATCGCACCACTCCAGCTCACGGATAACTACACGTAAGCAGTCCCACGCGTAACCCATTCACTACATTTAGGCAACTCTACTAGGGAGGTGTCTTTTGGTTTATGGTTAGTACTCATTCCAAAGAATACGTTGAGCCACCGCGTTGAAGAACAATGGTGACACAAGGCAACGCCATACCAACCCTTGAAGAGGTGGGAGAAACCAACAGCGCGAGTGTCGCTGCGCAAACATTGCGTGCCCTCGAGGACAGGCAGCGTCAGTTTCTCAAACACAAAAGCAGCTGCTCATGGCGTTTACAGGCCTCACGGAACTCATTTCAGCGGCTCTCCCATGAGCCACAGCTAACCAGGGTGATGAGCTCCCGCAGACCCTCGCTGGCAGAAGAAACAGCCAGACATCACAGCACTTGCAACCCCAAATCCCTTTATCCTCCCCGCATCCCTTGCTTGGGGTTCTCGTCGGAGCAATTGCAGCAAACTCCGTTGAAGCCCGCGGAAAGGAGCCCGTCACGGACAACGCTGGTGCACCCTCGTTGGGGCCTTACATCATAATGGCGGAAGTACAGGCTTTGTTGGCCTAGCAAAAAGCCAATGAAACAAACCAGAAGGAGTCGGCTGTGGCCCAAACCAGCACCACCCCTTCCGCTGGGCAATTTATAACTTTAGCCGATGTGCAGGCTCTCATCACCAAAGAAAAGGCAAAGACAGTTTTACCCTCCCTGCCAAGCCCAGACATTCGTCCTCCCTACCCGGTCACGGTCTTATCGTTACCCTACCCGGATGGGTACACCCCACCAAAGTTCGTGAAGTTTGATGGCAAGGAGGGTAGCGCACAGGAGTACGTGGTTCGTTTCATCGAATCCCTTGGGGCCCATGCGTCGGATTCCAACTTGCGCCTCCGCGAGTTCTCCAAGTCCCTTACTTCTCGAGCATATACATGGTATGTCAATCTCGAGCCTTATTCGATAGCCACTAGGGAAGAAATGGTGAACAGCTTCTATGCTAAATTTTTCCAAGTCCACGAGAAGGTCACAGTAATTAGCCTGACCAAGGAAATTCAGACAAGCGCAGAAGACGTGGTGGATTACATTAAATGAATTCAGGATCGCGCAGTCGACTGTACTGAGTCAGTCGAGGAGGCTCAGCTTGTCGAGATCTGTATCGGGGGAATGATGGATGAGTTTAAGATGTTACTCGTAAACTTGAAGTTGGGCACTTTCTCCACTCTGCTAGAATCCGCGTTCAACATCCGCCACGTGGTCAAGCCGCTTAAGAGGGATAGCTGGAAGGGTAAATCCGTGGTTGCCCAATGGCCGTCGCGGAAGCCCCGCGGGGCCAATAGGCCGATGTCGGAAGGAAGCGAAGGGAATGCAAGCCCGGACCAGCCCCAGACTACTCGTGCACCATGGAGGAAGTCCGCGCCTTAGTTAACGCCTGGGTGGCGGACGGCGAATTGGAGCTTCCCCTAGTGGAGTATGAGCCAACGCGAGAAGATCGGGAGCATCCGCGGTACTACATGTACCATGGACATACCAAACACCCAACTAGCGACTGTTGGTCCCTCAAAAGGCTGTTCAAGAGAAAACAAAACGCCAATGAGCTACGGATAGAGCGCCGCGACATCCGCGTAGAGCCCTATCCGACTCATGGTCACAACAATGGCGAAGTCAACATGGCGGAATGCTACCCGTTCATGTACGAGGTGAAAGGTGGCGCAAATGACCATTATTACCTAGAAGAAGAAGAGGAAGGATGGGCTTACATGGTCTCTTGCCACGAGATTGTTGACGAAAGCGAGGACGGCGCGACTCCTGCGGTCGTACTAGATCCCAATAGTTCAGCCAAAACGTTGCAAAATAGCATAAAGTTTCACGCGTTCTTTGATGGGTTTGGCTTTAATTATTAATAAGTGTTTAATAACATGGAGCTTAAAATATAATTGAGATAAGGATGAGAGTGCAATAATAATTATATAGTGGAATGAATTACACTACAGAATTATAATTAGTGAAATAAGAAATAAAATCATGATGGGATTAGGATTTCTTATTTACACTGGGAACCCAACTTATTACTCCTTAGGTCCCTATCGTAGCCATATATATACACGTTATGCTCTCTAGGTCATTTACTTGTTTTTATATTATTCATGAAATAGAGAAAGACTTAGAGAGAGCAAATAGATCACAAAGGAATCTACATTCAATTCGTGTTCTAGACGTGCGGGAAATACGATAGAAGATCGTATGGTACAGTCGAGCAAAATTCATGGCCTACAGTATGGTGTGTTGTAACAAGTTTAGACAGCGTTCGTGTCGTGGAATCCTAGTTCCGCCTTGTAGGATTTTGTGTTTTTTGTTGTCTAATCTGTACGCGTCATTACTAGATTCTAGGATTCGATTTTCCATCACTTTTGTCATCTGAACCTGTGTATTTTTCTTAAGCATCCAACAAGGTGATGAAGGGGTTTTGGGCATGTGCAATGTTGAATTTTGGCTCATGCTAGTCATTAAAGATAAAGTTGCAAGATATTAATCTTTGATTGGATAAAATCTTGCCTTTGGAGTTAGCACAAGCTTTTCGACGTTTTGGAAATCTTGGTTTGCCAAAGAAGATTGTGAAGCATTTAATGTTTGGAAAAAGCTATGCGTACATATGAATATTTACATATGATGCACATATGAGTTTTGTGGGGCTCATCCCGGGTCCCACAGAGATGATTCGAACCGTCCATTATTTTTACAAGGTTCCATAAAATAATATTTTAAAAATAACGGACAATTCAAATCATCTTTGTGGGACTCGAGGTGGGTCCCACAAAACTCATATGTGCATGGTATGCACATGACAAATGTACCCATAGCAGTGCTCAAGATGGAGATGTAGAAGATGGGGCAACACCCTTTGGTGTAGGGATGGCATTCGGGGCATTCGGGATGGATATTGGCAAATCCGTACCCAATTCCCGAACCCGAATGGGTACCCAAATTCGCCCCGAAGCCCGAACGGGTAGAGAAGTGGTGAACCATAGCCGAACCAAACGGGGTTCAGGTAATCCCCAAACTGATCGAGTACCCGAATTGGTGTGAGAGAGAGAGAGAGAGAGAGAGAGAGAGAGAGAGAGGATTTGTCACAACTCCACAAATCTTCTCCACCATTCACTGATTCCAACGAGCAAACGCCGTTCTTCACTGTATTGTACAAACAAACACGACGACGGCCAGAGAGAGGGAGATTGATGACGAATGGCAGAAGGCTGTGATGATCGACGACAGAGGGCTGATGATGGATGAATGGCAGAGGGGTGAGGTGCATTGCGATGAGGGGTTGTAGAGGAGAAAAGGGGTAGTGAGTTTTGAGGTATTGGCTGCTTGGAGTCATATGTCTAACCCAAAACAATGTTTCTGTTATACTTGTATATATAAATATAAATGGTATTTTTGTAATTATAATTTTGGTTCTGTTCGGGTATCAGTTAAATCATAACCGAACTGATACCTGTTCGGTTATCCAAGGCCTCAACCATACCCATATCCACGGGGATAATTTCGGTTATGATTCAAGGATAATTTCGATTATCGGTTCAGATACCCATCGGTTCGGTCCAAATTGTCATCCCTACTTTGGTGCTGTGGGGATGCACTGTGAGGAAAAAAAGAAAAATACTAATGAGTGGGTAACTCATGAGATTTGGGGCTCATGGCTTAATGCAAGTCCTAAAGTAATGATGTATAGAGCAAAACTTGATAATGAGAATTGGTAGGAAAAAGTTAATGTTGGTCTTCATTTTGGTTTTTAAGGGACATGTTGCATGGTATGAAATGCATTGATGGGGTTGGCTTACATTTTCCTTTCTTTGTTTTTCCAGTACTCTTTTTTAGCTTTGAACTTCATCTTATGCGTCTTTGAAATGGTATGAAAGGTATTCAGGAGAGCTGATAAGCAAAAGAAGGTTTGTACTAGTTGATCACCAAATATGAAAGACCTGATCAGAAAGAGCAAGGAATATCTTTGGAATGGTTTTGTTGACCCGTGCATTAACACTTGGACAACTCTACGAAGCAATTCTCTCAGGCCCCGTCCTCTAACTAGAATAAGTACTTATTTTATAAATTAAAAGTAATATACGGTGAGAAAATAACATATTTCGTAAAGTGAAAAAAAACGTACTTAAAAAATAAAAATCTTAAACAGAATGGAGCCTCAAACCTAATCTGTGTCAAAACTTTTTCTATGACTTGATTCAAACAAGAATCTAGCTCTTTCTAGTGTAGTATCACACAAAATGACTCCAACATATTCACCACCAGAAATGGTATCATCACACCAACAATAAAGTAAATTGGGCACGTACCAACGCTCGCGGTGCGCCCCGCAGACGACATTATCTGTTCACCACATGCCTTAAAAATTTTTTTGGCTTTCATGCCCAATTGCAAGGCCAAAAACAAGCCTAGAACCCTTGGGAAAAATCACTTTCAACTCAAATGATCAAAACAAGTTCTAAAGCATTAAAATTATTAACCATGGAAGCAGTTAACAAGAGATTTAAATGCAACCTAAAGCAATGCATGGAAAAAGTATTTAAGTGAAATGCAACATGAAATGCATGGTCATACCTTCTTGAACCGATTTCAACCTTTGCCACGAGCATCTTCTTTTCTCGAGAATTAATTTTAACCACTGGATGGAGTATCTAGACTCGACCTAAACAACTACCTCCCAATTACCCAAATGACAACCTAAAAAATACAGACTCTAATGGTTTGTTGATATCCGAAAATAGCCAATAACACTAACAATCTCTCCCCCTTTGGCATTTCTAGGACAAAACCATTCATACAGTGTGGGCACATGCCCCAAAAATAGATGGGTGCGCCCTTTTAAAGAGCGTGGCAAAATGCTCAATTCAGAGTCACCACTTGGGTTTGAAGGTCCACCACCCAAGGAAACGAACTTGAAACGTTACTCTACGTTATTTGATTTGAAAAAGGCTTATAAACTGGTCCATCGTCACATTGATATATTAGGTTTGGGAGCCAAGTTACGAGAGGAGAAGGGTTTTAAGACACCCCTCTTGCCCAATTTGGAGATTGGTCTCTACTCGAGCATTTGTAGAACGTTTGCTATTTTTTCTCATTAATCAATTTTTAGCCAATTAGGGAGGTGGAACAGTTTAATGGAGATTAAGATTTCGTAACACATTTGCTGGATGTGATAGATGTCATGCTCACTTATTGAAACATTTAGAATAGGATGAAAGCAAACTCCTGTGAGAGTTTAAAAAAACTGGAAGGGAGCTGTTTTGGAGTGTCGTGCTCAGGAAGAAACCAGCATGCACTGATCAAGTCACTGCATGCTGATCAAACCTGCGCACTTCAATCGATGACTAGCACGCGCCAGTGGGTTCACACCCACAGCTCTTATTTTCAACCCTCTAGGTTTTGGAAGGACCAGTGCACACCCAGGACAAACTATACATTTTAAATAGCAATTAAAATACAATTATACACAATTTGAGAGGCCACCAAAAGAATAATACACCACATAAACAGTGTGGGGGAGAAAACAGGGCTCAAGGCTAGTTACCCATGCAAAGGCCAGCCAGTGGTTAGAGGTGGACCTGCGCGCGTGGGTCATCCACTGTCGCGCGCTGGTTTAAGTCATCTAATCAATGCTTGATTTTGCATGATCTGGGTTCTGGGACATGTCCAGAAAGCTCCCAGTGGTACTCCATGGAAACAAAAATGCATATTGAAAGACAATTAGCAATTTCTAGCAAAGAAAGCAGTAAAATGGTTATTAGCATGCTTACAATGGTGTATATATGAACAAAAACATAAAATAAAAGGATCTCAGTCCCCACGCAAGATCTGCGTGTGTACTAAGGACCGGCGCATGCTGGTCCCCTATAGCACTCCGGTTTTTGAAACCTTGCTAGCTTTTAAGGCCAAGACTTGGTATTGATTACCAGTTTTGGCCCTGTCAACCCCCTAGGGATCAGAACAGGGAAACAATAAGTGTTGTACCTGTGGTTTTAGGGTTTGAAAGATGATTGAGCTTGGGTGAGTGGGTTGAATGATGAGCTTGATGGATGATGGTGTTGTATATATGTTGGTGGATCAAAAATGGGTAGTGTAATTCTTTGCTTGAATGCCTTTTGTATCTCTTTTGATTGCATTCAACAAAGAATAGTACAAAATTGGTAACCAAATGTTCTAACCCTTTGGAAGAATACCAATGATGGGTATATATAGAGAAAATCACCTTCCATAAATGGGAACCTTTCAGGAACCCTCCATAAATGGAAACCTTTCAGAAACCTTCCATAAATGGAAAATATAAGGTTGGCCGTGAATTTAACTAGTGAGCACTGTCCTAGATCTACGCGCGAGAGTCAAAGCTGGTTGACTGACAAGTGGCAGATAAACAACGCGCGCGGAAAGGAAACCTGCACTCGCCAGTAGGGTTTTAGTTAGGTTTGGTTAGGGTTAAAAGGGTATCAAATATTCGAAGATCAACCACTCGACATTCCCGTGGTGTTCTCGATCCGTTTCATCACTGGGGAATCAAAAACCGAAAGTAAATTAATCTGGAAACTCAGATTTGGGTGTTTAAATACAGAAACATTACGTTACGTGGAAACAAATTCTAACTAAACTAAGATCCTCCAATACTCAACCTAACTAGATGACAAATCTTCCCCGGGGCCGGGAGTAGCAATATCCTGCAATCTAACAGCTCATGCAAAGCAAGGTAATATATAACAACATACGATAGGCATATCAAATAGCCCAACGGAAATAGCGATCGATCAACGAGAATAAGCTACATACAAAGCACAAGCAACAAGATAAGGCATAAGGCAAAGCAACCCTCGCCACGGGCGAACAACATATATCATAGAAAGTGAATCAACACCCGGGCAAATCACCAAGCAAGCAAAGAAGAAATGTAGCAAGCATGCAAGCCCTAACCCTTTTTCGACCTTCACCAACACCACCTCGATCAACCAGACCCTACGACGCAACGCCACCATCGCACCATCAAATAATCCAAACATTTAGATGTGATTTTATGGAGGGATTTCAAACCTACTAAAAAAAACCATACAAAAGAAACACCAGAGAGAGGGGATGAGAAGAAAGATGATGGGGGTGTTGGTGGTAGGAGTCCGTGAACAATGAACACGCCGCGAATATACACATTGACAACACACAATTTTTATTGAATCAAAACTCAAGTGCACAAAATTACAACACAACACAACACACCTCTCTCTCACTCTTTCTCTCTGTATATAATCCCCGATTCCCTGTATATAATTGGAGTCGCACAGTTATACAATCCACCCATATACGAATTTTATACAAAAACTAATCAAATTACAACAACACGAACAATTCGCAGAGAGACATACATCAAGGGAGCTCTTACATTTCCCTCTTAGACTCGTACGATGGAGACTCTCTTGTTGGTACCTTTCTCATCTGGTTAACAGGCATCGACATTGGGAACCTCTTTGGTGCTGGCCTAGTCGGGAAAAGCTGACTTGTGTCTCGGACAAGAAGTGACAGAATGGAGCTCTTTGGTAAGCTTGAATGTAGCTTCCTCGCCTCCTTGATGAATGTTTCAGGCATTTCTGCTAATTCCAAACTTGTGAGAGAATCAAGCTTTTCCAGGCCAATTGGAAGCACTGTAAGTTTGGGGCAATGGGCGATTGTCAGTGTTTCAAGTTTCCTCAAAGCTCCTTCCTTTATCGTAGTCCATCGTTTGAGCATCTTGCAGCGGAGTATCGATAGCTTCTTCAGCCTAGGAAACCTATCTGCATCTACCTGCATTTGTTCTCCCTCATAGGCATTGCACAAAGATAAGACAACAAGATTAGGCAAATGCTTGAGAGCTGAGAGGGGGTCTTCGGTTAGCATGCAATCCCACATGTACAAATACTTGAGTGAGCGTTTCTTGCTAACCCAATCTAGCAAATTTTCAACTTGACCGCCGATACGTAGCTTTTGCAGGCACTCCAGGGGGGTACTTGAAAGAATTTGAATCTTCTCCCCCGGAAAACATTTAATGGTCAAGGAGCCAAGGTATTCCATCTTGTCAAGGGATTTGGAAAGGCTTTTCGAGTGCTTGCTTCTCACCTCACCAACTGATAACTTCTGGAGCTGAGAAAGGTGTTGTAGTTGCTCTGCAATATCTTCGGTTAGTTTCACTCCAGCAAGTGTCAGTAGATGGTTGAGAACTTCGATTTTCGTTTCAACATTCACCACCTCATTGCTGAAGGATCCGGCAAGAAGGAGGTACTTAAGCATGTTCAAGACTTCTATTCCTGGCGGCAAGTCTTTCACAAATGTATCCCTTATATCCAGAGTTTGCAATCTTCGCAATTTCTTAAGAGATTTGGGTAACACTTTAAGCCTTGTGCGTCTCAATCCCAAATAATGCAACAAAACAAGATCCCCTAGGGCATCTGGAAGGGTGTCATTGGGAAGATGTTGAAGTTCCAACACGCTTAGCAGTTTGAAGTTGCTAGCTGAAATTATACTGGGAATCTGGTTCTTACATTCCTCGGATGCAAAAAATGAAAACAACCTACTTAACTTTAGTTTGTCAACCTCAATCGTGGTGTTGTTGGTGCTGCTTCTCTCAACTTGCAAGAAAACGCGATGGACTCGCTCTGGCATTGCGCGGCCTCCAACGTTAAGCACGACAGAGGCGAGGTCTTGTTCAGATCTTTTGACACCGAACTCTCTCATTGGTTCAAGCACGCGGCACGTTTCAACCTCTCCGTCTTTTCCCACTCTGGCTACTTGAATCATGTTCCTCTGGATGAGCTCGTCCAGTTGAAGTCTAGTCGCCTCCTCCACTGTCATCCTATCAGGTTGTGCTACAAACCCCTCTGCAATCCACAGCCGCTGCAGCTTCTTACTCGGGATCTCATCCTGAGAGGGGAAAGAAGCGGCATGTAGAAAGCAGCTCTTGAGCACAGGACGCAGATCGGCATAGCTTAGATATATGTAGTTGGCTTCCTTGAGCATGTCGCGGACTTTGCTCCACTTTTTGGCATCCATCTGCTTAGTTGAGAGCATGCCTCCAATCGTTGCAATAGCGAGCGGGAGACCGTCACATGTTTGCAAAATCTCCTTAGCTTCTGACTCTATAGAAGACCAAAACGTGTAATTTTGGCTTTCTAAGAATGCACGCTTGCGGAGTAGGTGGAAGCCGTCTTGTGGAGTTAGTGGTGGGAGAACAAGATCATGCGTACAACCGGGAATATGTGAATGGGAGGTGAGGATTATTTTTGCTCTGCAGCCGGAAGGCAGAATATCCTTCACATTTTCCAATTCTTTTTTAGTTGGATGGCCATCCAAGACTAACAATAACTTCTTCTTAGTTAACAAGAGGCAGATTGTTTGCTTCATGGTTGCCTCATCTAATGAATCTATGTTCTCTGGAGCGGCTACTGAGATGCTTCTCAAAAGACCTCTTAGAATATCTGGCAAAAGACGTGTTCGATATGGAGGAACATAGATCCAAGCATGACAATCAAAGTGCTTTTGCAAGCTCTCATAAGCAACCGCTGCGATACTGGTTTTGCCGATTCCAGCTTTTCCATTCACAGCAATAACCGTGGGAGTCGGAGACTCTTTCTCCTCTGCGGCCAGAAGCCAAAGTTCCAGTTGTTCTAATTCTTTTGCCCGGCCGAACATGCTTATGGATCCGATTATCATCTCGATAGCCTTTCTTGAATCCTGCTCCGGCATAGGTTGGGAAGCTTGTACATCTTTGGTTAGTTGCATCAACAATGCTTCGGTATTGAGGTTCTTTATTTCCTTTTTCACCGCCTTTGTGAATTTGCCCCATAATTGCACGAAATCCATTCCCAAGAGGCGATAGGGCCAACTGGTGATAAAAGATGTATGACAAGCACGCACAACAATCCCAATTCCAGCAATTAATAGTGGCAGTAGCTCTGTTAATGTTAGTGAAAAATGCTCATTTCCCCTCGTTCGAGGTAAATGAAACTCATTCACCGGCGTGGATCTCGATTGAGGGTATCGGGACAGGAACGTGTGTATCTTGACTGTCAAATGATCATTTTCCGTGATGAATGGCCAATAGTGAATCAACTTAGACAAAGTCGAATCACCAATGTTTAACAGATGCAAGTCACAAGTGACGATGATATCTTCAACCTCTGCTGCCAGAACGGCAACACGCGAAACCCACCGCGAAATTTCCTTTCCGTGGGTGACTGCCTTGCTCCCTGACTCATGGACATCTCTCTTCCATTCGGCATCGGTGAGATAAGGTTGCAAGCGGTTGAGTTCTTCCTCGATCACAACAAGGTGGTCAATTATCAGATGAAATTTTGAGTCATGGGTGGTAGAGAAATGCTTCAGTTTCCGAATCAGGTTGCCTAAGGTAGCAGCCATTTTTCTCCTTCCGAAACCTTTGGTGGGTTACCCCATTTTTTTTGTCAGTTCATCCCTTTGGCGGATAGGCTGTAACTTTGTAACTTACAAACGTTCTCGCACACAGAAATTTATAGAAAGGGATAAACTCTATGCCGCCAAGAGCCGATAACTAACGAACACGAAAAAAATTGAAACAAAATTAACAAATGCGAAAAAATTTGGCACAAAACTAACAAAAGCGGAAAAAAATTAAATAAGGACAAAACGTTAACTTTTAGAAAAAGTTTAGTGAAAGGTACCAAACAGCTTTAAAAAAAGGAAAAGAGTGTTTCAATCCGAGCCGTCGGTTGCATTATTTGGACGGTTCGGATGTGTTGCACAGGTACCAAGTAATTTCTGATCTGCAACCAAAAATTTAGGGATATGCCGGTTTCTGTTTCTAAAATTAAATTAAGCCTATTTTGGCCAAATACTCCATTTGGATTATTTTTTGTCCTTATTCAAATTTTTGTCACATATTTCAATTTTTTGTCAAATTTTTGTGAATTATTGCTTGTCATGACGCGAGGAATTTAAAAGGTAAAAAGTTAACATTGGAGCCCCTTTTTTTATTTGAATAAAGACGAAAATAAGCAGTTTATTGGTGTTTTTTCTTTATTAAAAAAAATGTCTTCCGATCGCAATCTTTTACTTTTTAAATTTCTATCGTCATGACGAAACAATAATTCACCAAAAAAAATTGATGAAAAGTTAACAAATGCGAATTTTTTGAACAAGAACAAAAATATAATCCATTTGGATTATTTGGCCAAAAGAGGTTGTTATACTTAGTTTTTTTTTTTTTCTAAGAAAAAAGAATTTATTAATCTTTATAAAGAATTACAAAGATTAAAAGAATTAAGGACACAACGGCAAGAAGTCATCCAAGACTTAAAGGAAGGTAAGATGCCAACCAAAAACCAAAAAAAGAACCAGATGATAACACCAAGAGGCTGTTATGGTTAGTTATTGGTGTGACGAAATAAAAAGACTGAAGGATTAAGATGAAACTATGTTAATTTGTGTTGGCCTTAATTACAGGTTCACAAAAACTATAGTATTTTTTGTTTTAGATACTCCCATTTGGTGCTTATAATGACGGTCAAGTTACTGCATTTTATGGTCGTGTACGTTATGCTAAATTTTGGCACGTAGCATACTGATATAGATGTATGTATAGGTCAATATGTAAGGACTTATTACATGCACCTAGTTATATAATTAGGCATTTGTTTTGTTAGGTTCTAATTATGTGGCGGAAAGTCTTTGGTTATTCATAAAAATTGCATATTTTCTCATTTTTCGTATGTATAAGTATGGTATAACATTACAAGATGTAACATTTCACAACTAAAATATGTATATATAGCGGTATCATGTATGTATGGGTTAAGATACAAGTCTTGTTACACCCTGTTATGGTTAAAATCATTTAATCAGCTTTTTGTTATGTTACATAATTTCTTGTTATTCACATACACTAAATATTTTTACGGCCCCATTTTGTTTGGTTTTGAGTTTTGACAAAAAAAAATTAACGCAATGAGTGGTAATGAATGAAAAGAGAAGATAGAAAAATTTACTGAGAATCGTGCAAAGAATTAAAAAAAATTCAAAACTTGTAAAGGGACTAAGTTCACATGTTTACAAAAATTATGATGAAGCTAGTTACTTCGTTTTAATGCTGCATGTGTTGCACTAAATTTGGTGACTCATAGATATAGTTGTAATTGTAAAATGAAAAGTGATAAGTTGTTAAGTCTAATTGTGCTTTTGTTACCCATATTATACTATATGTTGGTTATTAGAGAATATTCGTATCTAAAGGCACCTCAGGACCTAATATAGTCATAACATATAAACTATATGTTCTACGTGAGTGTTTTAAATACCCAACAAATTAAAGTAATCTACAAATTTTGTTAGTTATAATTTTGAGACAATTCCTTATTTATGAAACCAACTTAAAGTGGGAAAAAATTCAAAAGACAATCAACTGAAAAAGAAATATAGATAAAGAAACATTATTGTAGTTCATAATCAAAGTTTGGAAATCAAAATTTTTGATTATCCATTTCAGGAGACATTAAAAGGCAATTAAAGTTTGGCAATTAAATTCCCGTGCGTTATTGAATTTATTGGTATCGGTTAATATATAATAAGGAAAGATTCTCACTACCCAAAAAAAGGAAAAATTCACTTGTATATTGTCAAAGGAAAAATAATCAGATGACTACGATCTTAATTAAAGGCGATCGAATTGCTATAGAAGTACTCATATTTATACGAATAGACAAAAATCGCTCTATTTTATATTATAAATATTATATTATAATTAAATTTAGTTTAGGGTAAAATATGTACTCGCCCTCTAAGCTATCGAGAAAATGTTTACTTTCCTCTTCAACTATCAATTGTACACAATTACCCTTTCAATTACAAAACCGTTACACACTACGGACAATCAGTCACCCCCATCCAAATTATGGATGGAAAAGTTAACACATCTCCCCCGGTTAGTTGAAGGCTATTATTTTGGACTTCTACCATATATGAATATGTATCTATCATCATCTTCTTCATCTGCCTCACAACATAATGTGTACCAAATGGACTGAAAATCACGCATTGCTAAAACCATTGCAAATCAGACAAGATCCTCTCTCTATCTCTTCACGGCTGTTCCCATTCATCACAAACCAAATACAAATGAATCTAAATCCTTTTATAATCTGTCAACAGAGGTTAGCAAGAAACCTAATTGAAGTCAGAATCTCCAAGCCAAATGGTCAAAGAAAGAGAGAAAGGAATCATCTTGCTGAGAAAACCTCCTCGGCTCCTCCTACCCAGTTAAGGACAACAATCAATTAAAGCAGTGTTAAAGCAAACAAAGAAAGGTACTACTAGATCAAAATACGATATCACTTAACAATATCAAAATAAGTACACGGCACAGACATCCACCTCTCCACGACAATAGTTGACTTGGCATATTCGAATATTGATGTCAACTACTTTAATGAGAAGCATCACCCTGCCAATAGTTGACTTGGCCCACTTGGCATTCCCGTGTTTTTTTTTTTGTTTATCTAAGTATATCCATTCTATTACATCAAGAGGATGTGATGCCAACCACTTAACAATATCAAAATAAGTACACGGCATAGACATCCACCTTTTCACGACAATAGTTGACTTGGCATATTCGAATATTGATGTCAACTACTTTAAAGAGACGCATCACCCAATAGTTGACTTGGCCCACTTGGTATTCTCGTGCGGTGGGCGTAGTGCTTTCATTCTACTATGTATTGTGAATTAAATATGTACAAAAATTCAAACGTGGCGGGCTACGTCATACAATGGGTCCCGCAGGAAAAGAACAAAAAAAACCACGCTTGCTACCTTATTCAGACTGAAACTCAAAAAACAAAAACTTCTAAAAAAACCCAAGAAATTGCAGAGCCTGGATAAGACTTTGGAATGGGAAAAATAGAAACATTTTAAATCTAAAACGGACCAGTCACCGATTCCTACTAGATAACAAGCTAATAAATCCCCTTCTTTTTGTCATTTGGCTTCCATTCAAATTTGTCATAACACTCATAATAATTTTTTCTTTATGACAAAAAATCTTTCGTGTAATAATGTTTCTCGAATTGCAAAAGAAAGGAAAAAAGTCGGGTTCGTGGGTCCTATCGAGTTTGATTATGATTAGCGTACTGAGGATATATAGCATAAGATTTCTTAAGGTGAATACTTATTCTATTCAATGCTAGGCATATAAGTCTAAGGGCCTCAAAATCATTCTTCTTCGTCCGTGTCAAGAAAATGACGGTTCATGATGTGTTTTGATAGTTAATACTTGTCAAGAATATTTTCAGCATTAACAAATATTTTCAACATGTCTTTGGCAAATATTAATTATCAAAACACGTTCTGAACCGTTATTTCCAAACTCCTCTCACATTATGAACCGGATTACACAGTCCGCAGAGCCTATATTCCGGGATATGAAATTCAGTTGGAAAGGAGGGAATGTGTATTCCCTCCATCAAGAGTTACTGAATGTGACTCCTTTACCCTCTTCATTATGTTCTTACTTGATTGGCGTGGTTCTGGATAGAACTTTTTATTAAAAAAGAGAGACAATGTCGAGTGCCATGCAAATGCCTAGTATGTACTTCTTCTGTCCCAAATTGCTGATTCTCTATAAAAAGATGTGCCATTTTGATACCAAAAAAATAAAATACTTCCGCGAGTAATTTTCAAATTTTCTTTGCACAACGAAAATTTGAAATTATGTGCGGAAGTATTTATTTTTTGGTATCAAAATTGCATATCTTTTCGTAGGGGCAAGGGTAGACCGAGTAAGGGGCACGTGGGGACGTGCCCCCACCCCATCCCCCTTTTTTTTTTTTATGTAAAAATGAGTTTTTTTTTTTTTTGGCAAAAATTAGTGGGAGAATGAGAAATCCACACAAAAAACTTGACGGGAAGAACTTGCTCGACACTTGATTTGCTTTGTCGTTGTTGGTTGCTCGTCTCTATGGTCGTCGCCCGTCATCTTACTGTTTTTCTCACCAATCATCAATAAAATTTGGGGCTACGCGACAAAAATAATATTTTATTAAAAGGACTTTTAATTTGGGGCTACATAATTTAAGATTTTTTATTCTTTTCTTTCAATAGGCGTACACGATACTTGCGGATGACCCGGTCCTACGACACTTTCAAAAAAATTACTCGTACAATTATTTGAATTGTGATAAACTTTTCCTGGAAATCAAACTAACTTACAAATGACAAATCAAACACATTCTTAATAAGCTAATTGAAAAACATGTGCCCCTTGTTTTGCTTTGCCTACGGGTATACCCGGGGCTTGTTTTGTGCTTTCGTGTGGTGGTTATAAAATTCACAACCCCCCCCCCCCCCCCCCCCCCCCCCCCCCCCCCCCCGTCTCTCTATATCTCACTTAAATCAATTACAAAATCACATAATACCACTGCCTTGTCACGAGAAAATCATATTTTTGCATTCAACCGACGTACGTGATATTTTCTAACCGAATCCCATTTTTTTGAATTTAATTTATTGGCAAAAAAGATTTTATTAAAACTCGACAAGATGTACATCGAGTCAGACTACACTCTAGATACGAAGGAAGTTTGAATCATAGAGGAGGTCTAAGAAAAGTAATAAAAAGAAAAGAAATACATCCAATGAGAGATTGAATGAAGCCAATAAGTGGTGGAACTCCAACCAATCAATCGATATCCAAACCACAAACTGCCCATCTCAGAGTTCTAGAGGGGGAGTAGCAACACCTATAGAATGCAAACTTCTTGATCTTCAGCAATAGAGACAGCATCAGCCAAAGTAGCAGTATCAGCAATATCAAATTAGCCGTAGCAGTTATAGCAGCATCAGCACTAGCTAAACAGCGTCAGCAGCAGAAGAATTGAGGCTTTCCAGTCTTGTCTGATTGCAAATTGATATCGACAATAAATATCTGAGATTTGACAAGGACAAAAATGTGAATCTATGGGATCTACAGTAATAGCAGGAGTAGTACTCTGTAACTTCTGAGTAATGCTATAAGTACCGATGGGGTGTGTAGGGATTTCGTACCGACCGGCCGCGCCAGGCCATCTCCGGCCACCGGACGGCCGATCTGAGCCGTCTAAAAATTTTGAAAAAAAAAACTGAGGGGGCCGCGCTTGAATCAACGGCATCCGAGGTGTCTAGGGTGCTTGATCCGAGCACCCCTTTTTCGTGTATATATGTATATACGTGTATATACACGAAAAATGGATATTCGGATCAAGTACCCTACACATCTCGGATGCCGTTGATTCTCACGTGGGCCCCTCGGTTTTTTTTAATAGAATTTTGGACGGTTCGGATCGGCCGTCTGGTGGCCGGAGACCGCCCGGCGAAGCCGGTCAGTACGAAATCCCTACACACGGTCGGTACCTCAATCATTTTCGGTAACATCTAAGGGTGAGTTCTCCTAAAGAATTGTTTACGCCTAACTTTTGTGTATTATTGATTTGTCTCAATAAGAGAAATTGAAAAAAAAAATTTACTTTTACCCAAATATTTTGACAAATAACCATTTTTTAGCAAAAATAGTGAATAAGTTGACTGTTGATTTATTTTGCTAAAAAGTGATTATAACGGTATTTTCGGGTGAGAAAATTGGTTTTTATTGAAACATGAAGAGAATTGGGCTTGAGAAGTTTTTTGAATTTTATATAATCACTCATAAGTTAAATTTTACCACTTGGAGTTTTTTTACAGTAATAAAACTTTGATTCTCCGTATAGCACCCTCCACTATTTCTACAAATCAAACTCTTCTTCTCTTTCATTGATCGATCTGGATCCACTCTAGTTCTTTTTTTTTTTTTTTTTTTGCCAATAATGTATATATCAGCAGGGGTTAGTATGGTATTAGTATGTTAGTCCAAAGGAGATCTAGAGCCCAGAGGCTGTCCATAGCCCTGAACCCCAAATTCGCCTTCCGTGGGACTCGAACCTCCGCCTCCACTGTGGAGGAAGAGTGAGACAACCAACTTCACTAGGAAGGGTTTCTCAATCCTCTCAAGTTCAATTGATGGAGTTTTCGGCCCATTATGGGCTCTTTATATAGGGCTCTTGTGTTGATTAAAATTTTTCATATTTTAATAATTTGTTGAGAGCATAAATCACGCCAAGGATCAATTTATCTCATATTAGGTGAATTGATTTCAGAATCGATTTGCCTTTAAGAAAAAATAAGGTAGCAACACTAGATTGGAGGAGCATATTTTTTTAAGCTAAATATGTTCGACAACATCAAGTCAACTAGAATTTTGACATAGTTGAAGTTCTCAATAGCTCTAGAATGTGAACGATTTCAGACGTGGATCGGAGATTGTAGTCTTACATGTTTCAATCGAATTCCGTGTTTTCTTTATCTTCTCTTAGACTTGTCCGATATATAACTAATATAACCAACCCTGTTTTCGCTAAATTAAATTTTTTTTTATTTTGTCCATATTCAATTTTTTTTCCATGTTTATTAGTTTTACGGCAAAATTTAAGTATTTTTGGTTTTGGTCTTGACGAGAGAAATTGGAAAAGTAAAAAATTATAGATTTTACACAAAAATTTTTGGAAATGTCCAAGAAAAAGCTCAAAAAGCTAATCAAACAATAATACATACTCCGTAAAA
This sequence comes from Rhododendron simsii, assembly GCA_014282245.1. NCBI lineage: Eukaryota > Viridiplantae > Streptophyta > Magnoliopsida > Ericales > Ericaceae > Rhododendron > Rhododendron simsii. The sequence continues at coordinate 29,613,053 of CM024962.1, forward strand.
GTTTTTTTTATCTTCTAATACATAAAAGTTTGGTTCAAAAAATTTGAATATGGACAAAACAAAAAAGTTATTGTCTAGCTAATACGTGTAATTTACCGGAAATGGGGCTTAATACCAGGTATTCGAAGTCTTTTTTTTTTTTTTCAATATGATAGCATGTGATATTATAGATTCAAGAAACAAAACATCGAGAGAAATTAAACTCTATCCCTAAACAAGGGATCAAGAAACCAAATAGGAGGGGACTGAGCCAATCCATAGACTATACCAAACTCCAACTAAACCCATCGCTCCAAACAGACAGAACACTGCAGAAACAACCAAAAATATCCACATAGGAGTGAGAGAAACTCCACAAACGAGTAGAAATCCCATGCAAGGGACACCAAAGAAGAGAACCGGAAATGAAGAAGAGAATAATCGAAAATGGAACCAGATGGAGTCCATCGTACTGGAGCAGACTTCATCCACCAATCTAGATCCTCCTCTCCGTCAGGGGGGGACGCCTCCAGGGACCACGATTTGCAAAGCACTACCTCCAACAGCCGTCGGACTACACAGCGGAAGAAGCGTAAGAGGGGCGGCGGACGGTGGTTTGGGAAGGAGGAAGGAGAAAAAAGCTCTGAGAACTAGGATCCGGAGATGGAAAAATCCCACAAGGGAGAGAAATCACTCCCCTCCTGTCACCCATTGAGGCGTAAAACCCTGGGGGAGGGGAAGGAGGGAGATGGAAGGCGGTGGCTTCTTTAGGATGGGAGAGAGAGAGAGAGCACGCGGTGCGAGAGGGTGGTGATTCAGAGTTTACGAAGACAAATTAAAATGTGAATTGATATCAGTCTCTCAATGCCGGAAAAATAAACCACACATGCCTCTAAATTAACCCAACAAGTAAACATTGTTGGAAAATTTCCAAAATTAGTGAATGAAATCGGGGCATTCAAAGTGCCTCCTGAGGTAACAAAGAAGGGCTCCTTTGGGCACATTGAATCTACAAATCGTTAATTAGTGCGCGGCTATTGAAGACCCCCATGGAAAAAAATTTCCAATGTAACGGTTATTTGTAAGGTCCTCTTATATAGTCTGAGCCCAATGTACTTGTAGGTCACATTCCATGAGAGAGAGGCGTTATGAAAAACTGTTGCATTGATGGTGACCAAAGCATGAGACTTAGGAGTTCACACCCTCTTAAGATCTCATGTTAAAAACCTCTCAAATACTATCAACTCAGAGCAATCCATGTGTGAGATTTTGTCCCACTAGCGGGGGACGGGATTGTTCCCTCGGAGATTATTAGAAGTGTGTGCGTAAGCCAAGGGTCATCATCGGGCCGGGCCGGGCCGGCCCAGCCCGCCAAGTCGCGGCCCAAGCCCGTCCACGGGCCGGGTCGACCGGGCTTTTTCTTTTTGACGGGCCGGCCAGGCCGGGCCAACTACCATAAATTGAAGCCCAAGCCCAACCCATGGGCTAGCCCAATTGGCGGGCTGGCGGGCCAAAAGCCGGGCGGGCCAACGGGCGGACTTAAATTTCCTTAGGCAAAACTAAACCAAGGGAAAAAAGAAAGGATTTTTTGGGATTTTGGGCTAATGGGCGGGCCCGTTGGCGGGCTTTTGGACGGGTATGCCGGGCGGGCTCACGGGCCGGGCCTACGGACGGGCCGAGTAAAAATTCATAGGCCCGAGCCCGCCCATTACAAACTACGGGCCGGGCTAGCCCGCCCGTTTCTCGAGCTCGGGTCGGGTAAAAGCCCGATGGGCCGGGCAGGCTAAGGGTGGGCCGTAGGCCGTCGGGCTAAATGATGAGGCTTAGCGTAAGCTGGTCCAGTAATTATCACATATATAAAAGAAAAAAAAGAGTTTGATTTCGAGAGATAGTGGAACGGAGAATCAATTATTTTTTCATAAAAACTAGCCTCCAGCATGTGCTCCGTAAGGGTATAATGTTTTGATTAATTAGAATTTCCAATTTCGTCTATCGGTTGCCTTTTTATTTATGGCATACTTCACTTCAATATAACCCTCTCAAACATTTTATTCAGTCCAATTTCTTCAATCGTGAATTATTAGTCACCTCCGTTAAGAGTATCCACAATATTATAATCAAAAGTAAAAGGTTTTAAAGTTAACAATGTTTGTGCAAAATATGACTCACAATGCTATAATCAAACTTAACAACCTCCTTAGAAATAATCAAATTTTGAGCTTTGGATAACCAAAACTAGCGATCTTTTGACAATAACCAAATTTATTAGAGTACCCTACATATTCTCAATCAAATACACCAATCATTATATAAAAATGTTCTATCTCTCTTCCCCTTTCCTCTCTCTCTTTCTTTTCGAACAATATTTTCAAATATATATATATATATATATATATTTTTAAAAATAGTTTTTTTTCCAAAAAAAAGTTTCAAAAACTATTTTCTATTTCTAGTAAATAGTTTCTATTAGTTTCAAAACTATTTTTAGAAAACCTATTTTCAACTGTTCACAGTTTTTAGTTTTTTATAGTTTGAAAAGATGATATGACAAGTTTTGGTTATCCAATTTTGATTATGTCTTTGTAGACATCTACATTGCTAACCTTAGCAATCTCTTAAATGAATAATCAAAAACTAATGTGGCAACTTTTGGTTATCAATTTTTGATTATACCATTGTGGATACCCTAACATCATTAAATTTTTGACTCTATTTTTGTCACGCTCTCGATTTTCAACATAAATAAATAATTTATTTTAATAAAAGTTCCTCACATATTATAAATAGTACCCCAAAGAGTTCCCAACTATTTAACTTTACAAGCAAGTCCCCAAAGGTTAAAATTATACAATTTTGGCACTACGGCCCAAATCAACTTAATTACAAGTATGAATTTGTTTAAAATATTACAATCTTTTTAGTCAAAAGGAATGGGATTAAGAACAATTAGTTACAAACTCATCTTTACCAAAAGTAAATCAATTACAAAAGATGATTAAGTAACTAAAACAAGGTTAGCTCCCAAAAAGTCTTCATATCCAAGCACACGAATGCATGCAATCTATTGTCCGGCATTTTGTCCTGAAAAGAAAGATTAGTTTGAGCTACACTAGCCCAGTAGGAAAACCTTTTGCCACTTTTATGTGTTTATATGTTGATTAAATGTAGAAATCGTGTCTTGAATCGTTTGTTGTTTTGTTGTTTTTGCTTTTGAGTTTTCTGCACAAAATCGTCGTTCGTAACGTCCCCGTATCAATACGAGTGCTGGTGTATCGATACGCTGAAGGCATCTTCATTCCAGTAGCCTTAGAATCTGTCGTAACGTTCCCGTATCGATACAATTATTTTTGTATCGATACTCCATTGCATTCTGGGCAGTTTTGCCATATTATCCCAATTCGACCGTTTTGATTCCCAATCACTTCTAAATCCTTTGGGACACCTCCTGATCTATTCCAAGCGCGTCCAATTGAATTCCTTTGATTCATTGAAGTTATCCATGATCTGTTAGCATTCCATTAGCAAGAAATGAATAGGAATTCACTCGATTAAAATCGTGTTAAAATGTAACTTATTGATTGACTGATTACTTGAGAGTGTTTGTGACATAGTGGTAATATTGTTGGCATAATGTATGATGTTCCTTGCATGAATGTGATCATGAGAAAGACGTAGTTTGCATATTGTGTAAGAAAGTAGTTGTTTGGGTCGGAAGTTGGATTAGGGAGTCTCGCAACGTAAGGGGTGGTAATATAGAGACTCAAGCAGGTCTTGTAACGCAAAGGATGGTAATACGATGATCCAACCGGTTAGGGTTCTTTGTAACGCAAGAGGTGGTAATACGGTAACCCTGGGGGTGTCATACTGTAACGCAAGAGGTGGAAATACAAACAGTGGAGATTAGTGACAGTAGGTCGCGTCGAAACTATAATGTTGCTTAAGACCTATGAACAATATGGCTAAATGTGTTAAAGACATGTGTTGAAATGATCAAAACGAGTTGATTGCTATCCACCGGTTGAGTTGTACCTTTATGTCTCCTTCCTTCTGCACTAATCATCACATTTGCACATAGAATTGGTAAAAGGTTTTCCTACTAAACTAGTATAACTCAACCTAATCTTTCTTTTCAGGACAAAATGCCGGACAATAGATTGCATGCATTCTTGTGCTTGGATATGAAGACCTTTTGAGAGCTAACCTTGTTTTCGTTACTTATTCATCTTTTGTAATTGATTTACTTTTGGTAAAGATGAGTTTGTAACTAATTGTTCTTGAATTCCTTTTGACAAAAAAGATTATAATATTCTAAACAGATTCGTACTTGTAATTAAGTTCATTTGGGCCGTAGTGCTAAAGTTGTATACTTTTAACCTTTGGGGACTTGCTTGTAAAGTTAAACAGTTGGGAACTCTTTGGGGTACTATTTATAATATGCAAGAAACTTTTATTAAAATAGATTATTTATTTATATTGAAAATCGAGGGCATGACAATGTTTTAAGTTCATTTGGATTGGTCATAGAATTAAATATATAGTGGGTTACAATGATCATTTGTTACACATATTACTAATATTATTTGGGAATTAATTTTGGCACTCCTCAAATTGATTTTGACACTCCCAAAGGAGAGTACAGTTATCAATTTGAAAAATGTCAAAATCACTTCCCTATTATTAAATTTTGATATTGTCGGTACCACAGTCCTCTAATTTTTTGATGATATTTTTACGGATTCAAGTGTGTTCTATGGTATATAATTGTATTATTAAACAAGTGTGGGGCCCACGAGGCCGATTTCATCATTGGGTTTTTCTAATAATCTTTTGCGTTTAAGCGGTCAAATTTTATATAGGAATTAATCGCAATTAACTTCTTCTTTTTTGAAGTTCACAAATAACAATTTATTTGATAGGAAATGATAATGCCAAAATTATTTTTGTTGGTACTAAAACTCTAATGCACAAAAGGCTTATACCATGTGCGGTGTACAAAACTTTTATGCGCTGAAATTTAGATACCAAAAAAAACATTTTTTGGGATTATCACTGATTTTGAGCCCTACTGGGCCAACTTGAGTAGTTTTAATACTATTTTATTACACGGATAGAGTCAAATTAGAATTTAATAAATTTGTTTTTTAAAGTCTGCAACTAACAATGTATAACCGCGTTGATAGAGATCACGGTCTATTTACATTTTTTTTTGTTCTTCTTTGTTTTTTTTTTCCTTATTTTGTTATGATCTTTTGGATCCTTTGTTGTATTTTCTATTAATTGATGTTGTAGTTGTTATTTTTTCGTTTTAATATAAATGGAATGATCTTGTTGGTAAAAGATGTATAACAGGTCCATTGCATTATGTATTATTGCGGTTGTTGATGGTCTATTTCGTTAATGATGAAGCTTTTTTTATTGTTTTATGTTCACGCGGTTGGAATATTTCAACTAATAATAATAATTTAGATTTATTTAATTGTTTGAATTCAAAAAACGACAATCGAAACTCATTTACCGCCATTATTATATGGGTAGAAACTCAAGTAGCAAAATTGCTAATCACTATCATGTCGATGTAATAATTTTCCATTTACTTGAGATGAGCTTTAACATATCATACCATGCTTGTGCAAATGTTTAATTTACTGGAAATAATATAGACGGCAAATTTGAGAGAACAATTCCATTACAATACCCAAAATGGAAATACAAATTGCGTCAACCAATTGGAGCTAGCTCAGTTGGTCAAGACTCTTTCATCTTACTAGGAGGTCAGGAGTTTCGGTCTCCCCACCTGCGTATGTGGGTGTTCTTCCCTTAGAGGGCTTTTCCTCTCTCTCTCTCTCTCTCTCTCTCTCTCTCTCTCTCTCTCTCTCTCTCTCTCTCTCTCTCTCTCTTTGTTTCTGCCCTATAATGGGCTTATTTCTTGTATTGGTTGAGTTGTTAGATTTGGTTATCTCATGGACTCTCACAATTGATATAGTGTCCTGTATTTGTACTCTATACTACTTCATATCTGATGTAAAATGATCTCTTCTATCAATTGACAAAAAAAAAACACTAAATACAATTGACTTTTAAGGAACTAACGATACATAAAGCGAAACTTAAAACAGATTTGCTACCTATCGAGGGTGTCGAAGTGCACTGGCATCTATATCTCAGATAAAGGCTAGAATCACAGCTAATTGAACACCATCGTGAACTGCCTTGACGCATTGAACTTCATCCGCGTCTCTCTCACACTCAAGAACAATATCGGAATTGCAATTTTGAAGAATATGGAACACGTAATAAACAATGAACAAATGGATACAACAATTTATAACCAAAGAGGTATGATATGAATTCTGCCATGAATGAAACGCAGGAATTGAATTATGAAACGCAGGAACGAGTTATGATATGAATTCTGCCATGAATGAAGCCCATAACCTAACAACGAAAAACTCGTATACAGCATTCGATAATTTTCGGCTGCTTAACCTCCCGGAATAGAGAGGAAAGGGTGGGTTTTTTTGGCTACGTACTGCTGTTTGTTTTCTGGCTCCTGTTTTGCGGCGGATGCGTTGATGCTGATGATGGTTTCACTTTCATCTGTTGAGGCTTCTACACGGATTTTGTGGTAGTGTGGGTTTTCTTTTTCTGGCCTGGTCATGGTTTTTGGATCTGTTTCTGGTTATGCTTCGCCATATAGGAGTCAAATGTTAGGGGACTTTTGTCATTTCCTTTTGTTTTTTGGTTTTGTACTTTTGTTCCTTTTTGTCTCGAGTGTGACACATGATTGTCAAGTGGTTGTGCATTTGTTAGGATCCTTCGTCTTAGTGATGCCGTTTCGCTCTCCTTTTAATCTTTATACCCATTCCAAAGAACAATTTAAAAAAAAAAAAAAAAAATCCTCTTTTTCACTGTTCCAAAGAAACATTTTCAAGAAACTTAAGTGTCTGGTATGACAAAGGAAATCACAGGAAACTTTCGTTCAATTGTCAAGCAAATTATGAGTTTTCTGATATGTTAGGGAAAAAAGGCCCAAGAGGCCCATCTTTATGGCCCAAAGTAAGGCCCCCAAATGATATTAGGAGGAATTATATATAATTGACACAACACAATGACCACGGGAGATAGACAAACAAAGGTTTTGAATCTTGTACGGTACTAGTATTGGCAAAATCGGTTTTGAATCTCATACCATACTGGTATTGGCAAAATCCGGTACCGTACGCATTTAATTTCATTACGGCTCAAATACCAATCGACACCAGGCGTACCGAATAGTACTGGACTACGTGTAAAATTTATTTTTTTCTTCCAATAGCGGACGATACCAGTCAATACCGGACGGTACTGGACTATTTTTAAATTTATTTTTATTTTTATTCTTAATAAATGAATATATTATACATTTGGGTAAATAACACTAACGACAACATATTCGAAATTGTACCCGGTACGTACCATACCAGTAGAAAAACGTACTCGAGCCTGTACCGTTTTCAGAACCTTGAGTTGATTGATTCTTGCAAACGCTATGGTCTGCAATTATCCTTCGATCCCATCCAGGCAAACAATCCAGTCCTAAACATTGCTATGGTCTGCAATTATCCTGCGATCCCATCCAGGCGAACAATCATGGCCTAAACATACAGTAGATTGATACTTGCAAAAAAAGGCCATTATCGACAAACTGAAGAGATGCTGTGAATCATATATCAATCCTCGAGGTATTTTACGACAGACAGTATAACAGAAAAACTATTTAAGGAGGCTTATCAACAGAAAGAAAACCAGCAGCTTTAATTCCTTGAGAGACATTAGAACTTGAAGTACGTTGAAGCATCCGGTTGATATACAGATTCCGCCTGAACCTCAGAAACTTCAGGGGCATTCTTGCTTTCTGGCCGTACAGATACTGAAGTTTCATTTTCTACTGATGCTGAAGCTTGGAGCGTTTCCGTTGGTTTAAACTTGTTGATATAGTAACTAAGGGATGGCCCAGAGTATTCCAGTGTCTGAATCTGAGGTGGCTTCTTTCCAACTTGAAGCAGTATCAATGATGCTGCGGCAACAGCAGTTAGGGCAAGGCCACCGACGATGGCTAATGTGTTCTCTGCTCCATCAGCAGAAGAACCTGCCGTTCCTGAGCTGATTGCACTTTCTGCCACATAAACTGCAGGCTGCAAAAGATTAGGGAATATCAGATTCAATAAGTAACTGTAATTGCCAAGAGCTGCAAGTTATAGCACATTATACCGACATAACAAGAGCCCAATAGGATATTGTAGTTAGTTAAATGATTTGAACTACGTGGCTTAAAAATAACCCGGTTATCTAGAGTTTTTTCAAGAGCCAGTCATAGAGCTCAAGCTGTGGAATAAGTCTATAAGCTACGAATTGCCTGGGTGTCCAGTGAAGGGACTTCACAACCCCACTAACCAGCCGGGTTGCAATACCAGGCATCCCACCTCTTTGTAGACATGAGACACCGATGATAATATCAGATGTTCTAAGCCAAAAAAAAAAGGAGAAGAAAAAGCTACGCATTTTTCTTTTGGAAAGGCAAATATTAAAAGGTCAAAGGGACACCAAGTTACGGAACTCAGGGTGAAAGGAAACCAGGGTTGGGTGGGGAAGGGAGCCTCCATTAGCTTTCCTGTTACACCAACTAAAATTAACAGTTTAACACACAAGCCGTATAACATCCTTCACATGCTCTAAATTTAGCATGATTAATTTTCACAAATGCTCAACATGAAAAACTGCAGTTATTGCACAATTCTTCTATGCTCTTCTTTCTGAGAGAGAGAGATAATTAAAAATCATTTCATTGTAATCTTCCTTCAATTATAAATTTCAACTCGCCCATCCCTATATTATTCAAGTATTATAAATTTCAACTCAGCCATCCCCATATTATTCGATTATAACTATGTAGAGTGGTATAGTATCAGTGAATAGCATACTTGAAACTACTAACCTCAACAGAATATATGTTTGTCTGCCCGGCAGTGTCCTTCTCAACATAACCTGTCCAACCTTTCTTACGAATAGGTGGGAATGTACCCACCACTTTGGTCTTCTCTGCTGCTAACCATTCGATACTCACCTTGCCAACCTATTTTAGCACAGCAATAACTTAGGATTCAGGTTGAATACAACTTGCAACCATTTTATGCAGAAGGTTTTATTCAAAGCTCAGAAACCAAAATGCTTTAACTTGTGTCACGAATATTGCCCACGGAAACAGATACTGTATAGAAGCTAACTTGACGCTAGCTAAGTGAAAACCCCCAGGGGTTGATGCAGGGGTGGTCACCTAGCAACCAAGGACCTCAAGAAGCCTTTGGTTCGACTCTCGCTCGCGTGCTATCAACTCATGTGTTGGGTCAGTTCATGCGGAACTTTGCATTGGCTTTAATTGAGTCCCCACTAGTAGACGGTGGGATTGGTCCTCATAGTAGTTGCTCTTTTGGGTTGGATAGCGAGTTATCAATAGAAACATATACTCGCTAAATGAAAGTCAGGTACATAAATGAGCATTTTAGGCGGCTAGGCCCATCCTCTGTAGCACATTTTACAAGAGTAGACGAAATAAATTGACCACAGAATTCATCACATAGGGACTCCACACTAAACAACTAACTTGAAGTACATTGTGTTAGATAGACCTGACTTTCACTTCACTGGCATCAAATTCAAATCCAACCTTGGTAAGGCATGTCCTGATGTCCCGGGGGCTATGATTTTGGGAATTCTGGCACAAAAATTAAGGCAATGGAGACATGATGGATATTAGAATTTAGGACCGATGATTATCAATCTGTCTTCCCAATTGGTCTGGACCATTTTGTATGGGCAAGTTACGGAAGTAGGATACATAACCCGAGAAGTCACTAAAGAGAAGACAACTGGTCTGAACGGGATAACTTGCAAGCAAGAAGGTAAGTTTCAGCAGACAGAAGAATTACCTGATCCTTGACATTAACTCACTAATGAGGGAGTTAAATGAGTACCACATTTTGTGCCTTTTCTCTTTGATGAGGGGTACATATCATGATACATAACAGAATTTTCCCCATGCTCGCATGTATAGCATGGCTACTGCGCTTGTTTGCAATATCCTTTCATTATTCTTTCAACCATTCCAAGATAACGCCATTTGTCCCGCACACATACAGCAGTTCATGATTTCACTCCATCACCCAAATTTTTATTCAAGAATTACCAAGATTTTATTTCAAAAACCTCACCTCTATATTTAAGTTTTCTCTAGATATTATATATTTTTCTTAACATGCCCTAAAATCTTCACTGTCATACTTTTTCTCTACTGCTGAACTATCACCAGCGACCCAAAATAGCTCATTATACAGATCTCATAGGGGTAAAGAAAACAATTCAAATATAAGAAACTCACTTTGTTTTCTTGGTAATAGTTTTCTCCACTGAGAATACGAAATATGCAATCGAATATGTGGTGTCAGTCCGCATATAATTTTCATTGCAAGTTACTAGGGCTGAAAAGAACCAAGACGTTTGCGAACTGCACGAGGCTCGACTTGGTAAAGCCTCATTGGAGTTTGATTTGTCCATTAAGCCAACTGAACCTGAGCTTTAATTTTAGGCTCGTTTATTAAAGGAGCCGAACCTGAAACTCGCAGTATTCAGCTCGATTAGGATCGTGAACCTGCAATATATGTGCAGAATGGTGAGCCAGTGCAGGTTACATCTGCCCCCTCTAGAGCAGCTACTGAAGCAGTTTTGGTGCCACTTGATTCTGTTATTTCTCAGGACGACCAGGCGTTAGCTTCTGACCAGCGTGTAGGGGGTCCTGGGATGTGTTTGGATGAGGTTCACACGCCAGGGTCTGCTCAAAGGGTTTTTTGTGGTGGCAGTACCTCTGATCCTAATAAGTTTGCAGTGTTACAGCTCCCTTCCGATGAAGTCTTCCCTGATGGGGTTGATCCTCTTCCTTCTGAAGCTGACTTCCATGATGATTTGATCCAAGGTTTGAAGCCTGATATTATTCCTCCTGCTCAAAAGGGCAAGGGTAGGAATAAGGGTCGGGGGCACAAGTAAGTATTTTTTCTTTAATGGTTAAGGTAGGTTCTTGGAACATACGAGGGTTAAATGATCCTCTGAAACAAAGAGAAGTCAGATCTGTTATCTTAGCTAATAAGTTTAGTCAGTTTGGTGTGGTTGAGACGAAAGTTAGATTTGAAAATATCCAGTCCACTATGGCTGTTTGTTTCCCTACTAGTTGGAAAACTGTTCATAATTACACTTCTGGCCCTGTTGCAAGGATTTTTCTGGGTTAGGATAGTGCTGTGTTTTCTGTTTCTCCTGTTTTTACTTCTGATCAGCTTTTAGTAGTTGAGGTGGACTTTATTCAACATAAGAGGAAATTTTTGCTATCTGTGGTTTATGGCCATAATCGTATTGGAGATAGAAGACCCCTCTGGGCAGATATGAGGTATGTTTATCAGTTGGATACTTCTAAACCTTGGATTCAGCTTGGGGACTTTAATGTGGTCAGGGTTTCTACTGAACGGCTAATTGGTTTTGATAATTCTGCAGCTGCTGACTTTAATGATTAACATTGCTCAAGATGACATGCCCTCCAAAGGTTTTTGGTTTACCTGGACTAATAAGAGGGGAGGGGATGGTAGGAATAAGAGTAAACTGGATAGAGTTTTGACTAACCTCGCTTGGTTGGATATGTTCCCTAACGCTGAAACTTCTTTTCTTGCTCCTGGTGTTTCAGATCATTGCCTTATCTCTGTGGCTATGGTCTCTCCCAATGGCCGAAGGAAGCCTTTTAAAATTTTCAACTTTTGGCTACATCATCCTGAGTTTGGGCAGATTCTGAATAATTCTTGGCGTGACCCTTTGGAAGGGAGGCCTATGTTTGTTCTCTCCTCCAAGCTCAGAAGATTAAAGAGTGATTTGAAACAGCTGAATCTGAAGTGCTACTCTAACATCAGTAAAAGTGTTCTGGAAGCTAAGGCTGAGCTATCCAATGTGCAGGCAAGATTGTTTGCCTCTCCTAGTGACGACACCTTACGCACTCAGGAAAAGGAATTAGTTTCCAAGTATATGGAGTTACGATATGCAAAAGAGGCTTTTGTCAAGCAACGTTCCAGGATCAAATGGTTAGCTTTAGGAGATAGCAATACTAGATTTTTCCACCAAAAAGTTTGTGATCACCGAGCTAGGAACACCATCTTGAGTCTACAAAATGGTGAAGGCCTCCTTTTGGAAGATCCAGTGGCAATTAGATCTGAAATTCTGGGTTACTATGAAGGGTTGCTTGGTACCCCTTTTTGAAATAGAGTTGATGCTAAGATCCAGCTTCAAAATGCTATGCTTTCTAGAGTTTCTGATGCCCAGAAAGCTGTGTTGATTGCTCCTGTTTCTGAGGCTGAAATTAAGAAGGCTTTGTGGTCTATTAATGGGGATAAATCCCCAGGCCCAGATGGTTATACCTCCCTCTTTTTTCAGAAGAACTGGCAAGTGGTGGGTGCTGATTTGTTTGCTGCTGTTCAGTCATTCTTTGTGTCCAGTATCATGCCCTCAGCTTGGAATGCTACAGCCATTTCTCTTGTTCCTAAGGTCCATTCTCCTACCTCTATTAAAGACTATAGGCCTATTTCTTGCTGTAATGTAGTGTATAAATGCATTACTAAGGTGTTGGCTAACAGATTACAACCTCTCCTCCCTAGTCTTGTCCATCAATCTCAATCTGCTTTTGTTAAGAACAGATCTATCGTGGATAATGTCTTGCTTATGCAAGAACTAGTTAGGGGCTATCATAGGGATGATGGTGAGCCTAGGAGTGCTATTAAGATTGACTTGATGAAGGCTTACAATTCAGTGGACTGGTCTTTCCTCTTTGACATTATGCATCTAATGGGCTTTCCTTTTGCATTCATTAATTGGGTCAAAAGTTGTGTCTGTTCAGCTAAATATTCTGTTGTTATCAATGGGTCTTTGGAAGGTTATTTTCAAGGTAAGAGAGGTTTGAGACAAGGTGACCCTTTGTCTCCCTACCTTTTCCTCTTTGTGATGGAAGCATTTACAGCTCTTCTTCATTCTAGAGTGGAAATGGGTCCTTTTAGTTTCCATCCTAAATGCCGAAGTATAGGCTTGACTCATCTGGTGTTTGCTGACGATCTGTTCATTCTGTGTGGTGCTTCGCACGACTCTTTCAATCTTATTAATCAATTGTTGACTGATTTTTACTCTTTCTCTGGTCTCAAACCTAACATGCAAAAGAGCTCTGTATTTTATGCTGGGGTTTCTGAGACTGTCAAGCTGGCTTTGAGTCGCATTCTGCCCATCCCTGAAGCTCACCTTCCTGTCAAGTACCTTGGGGTTCCTCTGATATCTACTCGTTTAAAGGCTACTGACTGTTTGATTCTTAAGGAGAAAATTCTGAAACGGATACAGGGGTGGTCAAATAGGCCAGTTTCATATGGAGGTAGAGCACAGCTCATACAATCAGTGCTCTTTTCTGTTCAAGTCTACTGGAGCTCCATCTTTGTTATTCCTAGCAAAACCATCAAAGAAATTGAGAGTACACTGATGGCTTTCCTTTGGTCAGGATCAGAGATGAAGTCCTCTGCTGCCAAGGTTAAATGGGACCATGTTTGCAGCCCTGAGAAGGAGGGTGGGCTTGGTTTTAGGAGGATAAAGGAATGGAATAAAGCCACAATGCTTAGACACCTTTGGGCCATTTGTAACAAAGCTGACTCTCTCTGGGTGAAATGGATACATACTTATATTATAAAAGGTCAATGTTTTTGGTCCATGGACATCCCAAGTGATGCCTCATGGACAATGAGAAAGGTGTTGAATCTCAGGACTTTAGGTCAAACCCTCATCAAGTATCAGATTGGGAATGGTCAGAATACTCACTTATGGTTGGATAATTGGCACCCTCTTGGACCCCTTTTTAAAAGACTTGGTGCGAGTGTTGTGTACAATCTTGGCAGGTCTTTGCTTGCAAAGGTTTCCTCTATTATTCACAATGGGGCTTGGAGATGGCCGAGGCAAAGGAATAGGGTTACTCAATTTATAGTAGCTCACGCCCCTCCAGATTTTCAGCCGAACTGCTTACGTGAGGATTCAGTTGTGTGGCTTTCTCATCCCAATGGTTTTTCAGTTTTCTCTGCTTGGGAAGCTATCAGGGTAAAACTCCCAGTACAGGATTGGGCTCAAGTGGTTTGGTATAAGCAGAATGTCCCTAAGTGGTCCTTCATTGTGTGGTTGGCTGTCCAACAAAAGTTGAACACTAAAGATAGACTTTTGAGGTGGGGAATGTCTGTAGAAGGTGACTGCTCTTTTTGTACCAATGGCCAGGAAACTCACCATCACCTCTTTTTTCAGTGCCCTTTGTCTCTCTCGGTGTGGGATCGAATGTGGCGAAGGTCTTCAAGCGATCAAATGCCCTCTACCTTGCCGGAAGTCATTGTTTGGTATATCCAGCATGTGAAAGGAACAAGCTTTAGAAGTTTGCTTTTGAAGACTGTCTTAGCTGCTACGGTGTATAATCTTTGGTTAGAAAGGAATCAACAGGTTTTCAATCAAAATGCCTCAACTCAAGATCAGATTATACGTCGAACTTTTTCCTGTGTTCAAGAATCTTTGTGTTTGAAGAGGGGACTTGACCAGACACAGCTAAACCGAGACCTTTGCAATAGTTGGGGACTCACTTATAGGATTTTTGATGTATAGATTTCTTTCTAGTTTTGTTGCTCATTTTCAGTTGGCATTAGGTTTGTTTTTTTGTTCCTGATGTATAGGTGCCTTGTTCTTTTTGGGGGAATGCCCCTTTGAGCTTGTAGTTGGCTTTGCGCTTTATAATAGAAAGTACTTATCAAAAAAATATATATGTGCAGGAAGAAAATTTAATGCATGAATACTAAACTTGTTTACCTATAAACATATACCTACAAACTTATCTATATACGTATCAAATTTTGTAACTTGTATGTGTATAACTTTTGTACGTACTATAAACTTGTGCTCGTATAAAATTTAGTGTTCTGTTACTTTTAATGTACTGTATATAATAAAAGTTCTATTTGCAGTCCCTTAAATGTAGTACATTTTGGCTCATTAAGGTCAGTGAACAAGCTTGAATTCGATTCAGAGTCAGATTTTCATTGAGCTCGAGCTCGTTAAAAACTTAACATATAATCTCATTAAGATTCGTGAACAAACTGAGTTCGACTCAAGCTTAGGTCATCTCAGTTCGTCACATTTTCATTGAGTTCGAGCTCGTTAAACGCCTAACATATAAATCTAAGCATTCTCATATTCATCTCAGCTTGGTTCGTTTGCAGCCCTATCAGCAACAAAACAAAGGATAATAAGAAGACAAACAAGGGATATTTATGTACCTCCTTTTAATTTAAGTAAAACCAACTAGCAATAGATGGAGTAACCTCTAGATTATATAACCTAAGTTTT
Organism: Rhododendron simsii; assembly: GCA_014282245.1. Lineage (NCBI taxonomy): Eukaryota > Viridiplantae > Streptophyta > Magnoliopsida > Ericales > Ericaceae > Rhododendron > Rhododendron simsii. The sequence continues at coordinate 29,628,503 of CM024962.1, forward strand.
TTTTTTTTCGGTAAAAAGGATTCTATTACCAAAAGGGGACAGGAATACAAGTAAGCAAATGGGGCATTCCCCCGAAACCAGGAAGAACAAATACACGAGTATAAGACTCATAAAGAAAAAAAGGCCCCCATACAACAAGCTACAAAATTCTGGTGACTTATACGAGCGATGTGTAGTGCATACCTCCTTATCGGGGGCGCATTCTTCGACATTGCAATCGGTTTCTTCGGCGTCAGTGGCGGAAGAAGAAGATTTAATTCTGAAGAGGTTGAGTCGGCTTGTTGTTGCTGTCGGCATCATCATCTTGGACCTTGGGTAGTCCTTGGCTGCTGCTGCTACTGTGGAGCAGTGGCTGTTTGTTGTTGTTGATAACATCATAGTAATAGCTGCTTGTGACGCACAGGCCATCATCCTTATGAATCTTCAGTTAACAAATTAACACGACTCTGCCCGAGAAGAAGCTCGTGTTGGTTTCTCTTTCTTTCTGCTTCTGGGTTCGTTTGGCAGGCTTAGCTAGCGGGCTGCTCGGCTGAAGAGAGAGAGAGTGTGTGAGGTGATTTGGGATTGGGTAATTTGTGGTTCATTTTGAGCAGAGGTGGTCGAACGTGGCTCTCTTCCATCCAATACAAAAATGTGCGATCTTCGTAATCTTTATTTTCTCCTTTTTGTAAAATGTTTTCCATGCTCTACTCTTTTGTGAATGTATATTCCAAGATTTTTAGTGTTTGTGTGGTGTGAGTCCTTCAAGGGGTCAGCTCTGGATCTCATACAAAAAATTGAGCCGTTTGATAATTTAAAAAAAAACCCAAATGGTCAGTAAAAAATCAACTCAATCTAATATGTGTAGGTGCTATATCCAATCTTCTCAACGGCACCTACATATATCGGATTGATCAAATTTTTCACAAATCCACTCGTATTTTTTAAATTATTAAATTGCTCAAATTTTTCGTACGGGATCCGGAGTGGGCCCCATGTGACCTCTGTGTAGAATCGATAAGGCCACCTTCAGTATGACGGTGTTCGTAGCTTTTTCCTGGTGTTTAATTGTAAATAAGAGACAAGTTTTGAAGTGCATCTTTAAGTCTTTGTTTGGAACATGTGGAAAAGAAAATAAAAGAAAGAATAAGAAAATTCCCTCCCATTATTTGGTTTGGAGATAAAGAGAAGAGAAAATAACAAATTTAAATATATGAACAATAAGCTTTTCTTCTCAATTTCCTCCCATTTCATTTCTTTTCTTTCTTTTTTCCACCTCACCCTCCTCAAGTTCCAAACAGAGGATAAGAAAGTGGGGAGTAAATCATAATTCTTTCTCTTTTAATCCTTGTTATTAAGAAGTTAGCCTAGTTAGGGATTGCCAGTGATTTTTTTTAAAATTTTAGATTCATCTCGTAAAAACAATGATTAATTTAAAATTTTGCTACTAATTTAAAAAATCAGTAATGACCAACAAAAAAAAAATTACATGAAAAATTAGGCAAAATTTTCCTCTCAGTCCCCATCTCCAAAAAAACAAAAAGAGGTTTAGGGTTTTGGTGCATTAACGCACACCACCCTTCTCCCTCCATTGCCTCTCTCCCTCTCTCTCTCTCTCTCTCTCTCTCTCAACCATCCGAATATCTCTTCACCCAAACAAGGTACGCTCCGAATTCAACTACGAACACCGTTACACAAACATATAGGAGTATTCGCTTTCTGTTTCGCATTTTATTTTTTTTCCATGTAAAAACTTTTCACTTTTCCATGGCTGGAGGCTCCGCATCTCATATCTTACGTAAATATTCATCCAGACACTGCAATGTGATTAGGGTTTCTTCGTTACTATCCAACCGATGCCTCCATCATTGCACACAATCCAAACCCTCAAAACCCCCAAATTCCCCTAATTTCGTTATACCCTCCTTAATCAACCGATTAATATGTTATAATCCACAATTCAAGTTGTTAAATTTTGACAAACTACTGTTTTCGACGCTTGTCGAAAATGGGGACAGTGTTCTTCATTCAGAAAACGGGGATTCGGGTTTAAAAGTAGTTGCTGGATACGAGCACGTAGGAGCTCGTGATCCTCTTGACGTTTATAGGGCCCTTCGAGATTCGCCCGAGGGCAAAAAGAGGACTCAGAGTGATTGGGATGTACTCATTGAGATCTTTCGTAGTTTTTCGAAGTCGGGTTGGGCATCCAATCAAGCATTGGCAGTTTATATTGGGGCGTCATTTTTTCCTACCGCAGCCCACAATTTCCGTAACTTCTTCTTCAAGAAATGTGGGGATGACGTTTCAAAGTACTTGGTTGAACTGGGTCCAGGCGATGCAGCCGAACGTTTTCTGTTCCCTATATTTGTTGAGTTTTGCTTGGAAGAATTTCCCAATGAGATTAAGAGGTTTAGGAGCATGATTGACTCGGCGGACCTTACAAAACCACACACTTGGTTTCCATTTGCTCGAGCTATGAAACGCAAGATTATATACCATTGCGGCCCGACTAATAGTGGTAAAACGTACAATGCTTTGCAAGGGTTTATGGAAGCGAAGAAGGGTATCTATTGTAGTCCTCTTAGGCTTTTGGCCATGGAAGTTTTTGATAAGGTGAATGCGCATGGGGTGTATTGCAGTCTCCTTACTGGGCAAGAAAAGAAGCATGTTCCATTTTCAAACCATATTGCTTGTACTGTAGAGATGGTATCAACTGATGAAATCTATGATGTGGCCATTATTGATGAAATCCAAATGATGTCAGACCGGTACAGAGGTTATGCGTGGACAAGGGCTTTACTTGGGCTGAAGGCTGATGAGATACACTTGTGTGGGGATCCAAGCGTATTGAATATTGTTCGAAAATTCTGTTCAGAAACAGGGGATGAGTTGTGTGAGAACCATTATGAGAGATTTAAGCCATTGGTGGTTGAAGCCAAGACCCTTTTGGGCGATCTTCGAAATGTTCGCTCGGGGGATTGTGTTGTTGCTTTCTCAAGGAGAGAGATATTTGAGGTGAAATTGGCGATTGAGAAGCAGACAAATCATCGCTGTTGTGTTATTTATGGTGCTTTGCCTCCGGAGACTCGTAGGCAGCAAGCTACCTTGTTTAATGATCAAGATAACGAATTCGATGTCTTGGTTGCTAGTGATGCAGTTGGAATGGGTTTGAATCTTAATATTAGAAGGGTTGTTTTTTATACCCTTTCAAAGTATAATGGTGACAAGATTGTTCCAGTTCCAGCATCACAGGTAAAGCAGATTGCCGGAAGAGCTGGTCGGAGAGGAAGTCTCTATCCAGATGGTTTGGCAACCACCTTGCATTTTGAAGACTTGGATTACTTAATCGAGTGCTTGAAGGAACCTTTTGACGATTTTACCAAAGTGGGTCTCTTTCCTTTCTTTGAGCAAGTTGAGTTATTTGCAGGGAAACTTCCAAATGTTACTTTTCCCAAACTACTAGAAAAATTTAGTGAGAATTGCCGTTTGGATGGATCTTACTTCTTGTGCCAACACGAGCATGTAAAGAAGGTTGCTAACATGTTGGAGAAGGTTCAGGGATTATCTCTCGAAGATCGTTTCAATTTTTGCTTTGCTCCAGTTAATATTAGAGATCCAAAAGCAATGCATCATCTTCTTAGATTTGCATCATCGTATTCCCAGAACTTGCCTGTCAGTATAGCCATGGGAATGCCAAAAGGTTCTGCTAATAATGATACCGAGCTCTTGGCTCTTGAGTCCAAGCATCAGGTGTTGTCTATGTATTTATGGCTGTCGCACCACTTCAAAGAGGAAACTTTCCCGTACGTGAAAAAGGCTGAGGCAATGGCAACTGATATTGCTGACTTATTAGGTAAGTCACTCATCAAAGCTTGCTGGAAACCAGAATCAAGGACGCAAGCAAAACCAAAGCCTCTTGTGAAGAAAGATGGTTATGAGAGACCAAGGTCAATTATTAAGTTACATGAGACGTAAGTTCTGTTGAATCAATTCCTGGCTTATTTAATTTTTAACATGATCTTCGGATAAGAAATACGGCTTAATTGTATCTTTTCTTTGTTGGTATATGAGTATCAGTGTTCGTTCCTATTGTAATTCCCGACTTAAAAAAATCCCTGATTTATTAGTTCAAAATAAAGAAGGTCCCTGTTTTATCCGTTTTGTCGTAATGGAATGTAAATCATTTACCAACATTCCTTCCTTTTTCATGCTTGCTTTTCTTTCGAGAAGTATCCGTTGCATAGTCAGTTAGTTCTTGTGTAATACAGTAGTGTGGATCAGTGATGATGTGATGGCATGTCATGGTGATTGTGTAGCAACAGTGATATGACAGCTGACGTGTGTTAGTGAGCTAGTCCTGATAAGTTTGTAGTAACAATGTGCTTTTTTTTTCTTGCGACATTTGGAATATAGTCACTGCAGTGAAAAAATGACATTGTTATTAGTTGGCCATGCAAACATCTTGTTTTAACAACTGTTGGGCTATGAAGCACGGGCAGTCGGACATTTCGACTAAGTCGTTGAAGTGTTCGACATGTGTCAGACATGCCTCGAACACACTGACATATCTGTCAAGCAAACAGTGTGGCATAGAGATATGTTTGGCAGTAGTTTTGTTGGACACGTTAAGGACACTGCTCGTACACATTTCCGAACATGGACAAGCCTTGTTCTTACGATAAGTTCGTTATATTGGTTATTTGGTTTATCATTTCTAGTGGTTTGTGAATGTTATATTCAGGGAGGTAAAGAATCAAATTATTGTGGAACGTGTGTTTTGTCACTTATCAAAATAAGCACTTTCTTGTATTCCTTTCATATCCCTACGCAAAACTTTAAAAATCATCACTTGTGTGGTCGTAGGGTATTCATGTCCATGCTTCTTAGCTCTTGGGAGTGAGAGATCTTGAAAACTCCTCATTATTATGTCGTAAAGATAGTTGCAATGTGGGCAATCTTGAGCTGTATTTTTTCTTCTCCCCACTTGATGCCATTCTATACATTGTTTATGATGCTTTGCATCCGGGCTAGAATATAAAACTTAAAATGGCTACAAATTTTTGGCTTGCAGGAAAAGGCTTGAAAAATCTGTTCTGCCTGGTCATCTGGAGAAGGTAGCAGCATAGTGCCGTCCGAAGGTGCATGTACTGCTATCACACCCAAGTTCTTGGTTTGGTTTACCTTCTGCTGGGTATTATGAGTGATGATATCTCCGTGAAATTTATGTAATATTGCTGGCTATTCTTCAATAAGAGCTCCTGTTCAGCAATGGTTTATAATATATATGGCAAAAAAGGAATTGCATAGTATTTCAGGGTGTCTAAAGGTTGGCTTCATTGTCTTTTAGAAGATTAGATTAGTTGTGATGTTAGGATTAAGGGCTCCGAATTCTCCTCTGTAAAACCTTCTCCGTTTGAGCCATTCTAATAATTCCTGAAACTACTGGTTTCTGTTCCCAAGTGTTTGCAGTTGTTTTTTTGGTAAATGGAAGGTTTGCCTACCTTGTTTCTTTGTATTGTTTCATCTTCCGCGAAGCTCTTTGGAACTTACTAAAGCCGTGCACGGGAGATATTGTTTCTCACTCTGTCTTACGATTAAGTTAATATGTTTCCACCGTTGAGTTGCATATTGTAACCAATGCATCTGATTCTGCAGGTTGTAGTATTAGGGCCGAAATTATTGCTGCATCTGTTAGCATCAGGAGGATTTCCGCTACCTTCACAGTAGCTGTTCTGGTTCTTGCCTTTTACTCCCGGCAGAAGAGGTGCAGTAGTTCGCAGCATGCCTGGTGGGAGCGAATAGCACTAATCGTGGCCTGTACCTTAGAGCCCAGTGTTCTTCGGAGTGACTCAAGATATCCTAATCGGACATTGGGGTGTTTGGGAGCCTATTTTTTGACTTTTCATTTTCAGCTTTTTGGCTTTATAGCTTTTTGGATTATGTTCAAAATGTATTTTGAATTTGGTAAAGTGTTTGGATAATGTGCAGAATGTATTTTAGAACAGGAGTAGTGTTTGGGAGATGAATTATGAGTAAATTTTTTACCATGTTGCCCTTAGGTTTTACTATTGTAATAAAAGATGTATGAAAAATAATTTTAGCCATTTATTTAAATTTGTATTGTGAAATATTTTTTGGGTATTGTGCTAACAAATACATGTATTCCAAAATTGAAAGTCTCCGATTAACATTTTTTTTTTTGGCTACTTAAAAAGAATGAAATATTACCATCCAAAAATATTACCAATCGGCAGTCACTTGTTGCTTCTCTCTCATGTCTCTCTTCATTCTTTTCTCTGTTATTCGAAAAGGGTTTCGTGGGAAGAAACATGTATTTTGCGAAGACGGATTTGGTAATTGTGAAATAAAAGGGAGGGCATTATGGTAATTGATCATTCGAAGCAAAAAAAGCCGTTAAGCCAAAAATGCAAAAAACACCTTTTGACCTCCTTTTCCATTTTGCTCTCTAAAGCCCAAAATGAAGAACTCATTCTAAGAAATGAGTTTTTAAAATAGGCAACCAAACACCCAAAATTGGAAAAGGAGAAAATGAGAAGTTGAAAGTTAGGGAACCAAACACCCCAGGCAACCAAATTTTCGGATTTTTGGATTTCCATTTTCGGATTTTGACTGTTTGGCAACTGATTTTCAAAATGAATTTTGGGAGAATAGATTTTCAGATTTTGAGTTTAGAAGCCAAAAACCAAAATCTGGCACCAGTGTCCAGGAAAGGATATCTCTTTCGACTAACCATAACAACTGAAAGGACCATGGTCGTTGCCTTCATGGATGATGTTGCATTGAGCGAATCCTTCTGGCCTTGTAAACTTATCGTATATGGATTTTTAATTCAATGTCACAGGTTTGTTTATCTTAATCTAACGTAAATAGAAATGTAAACTTGTTTAGGGACTTTTAACAAGCCAAACTCGAATGAATTTCTAATGAATTAATCGCTACTAGTCTCGTGGAGTATGGTAATGCTTGACAATTGCCAATTGGATAGAGATCTAACCGAAAAATTGTTTTGGTGCTCCAGGAGCAATGCTGGTTTCTACCCAGACTCTCTTGAGCTCTCTCGGCTCTTCTAGTACGATATATTATAATGTCTAATGATGAAATGGTCAGAGAAATAATAAATAATAGAGGAGTGATTTTCGCACTCTCCAAATTGTTAACCGCACCACTCCCCTATAATAATAGTAATGATACAATGGCAATAATCCCGCTCATCCAAGTATTGTCCAATCTAAATGTTTAATGGCCTATTGATTTTTGGTTCTTTACAACCCTGTAATCCCATAATTTTGCATGGGTACAATTTTAAAAACTTACCCAGAGAACTAACAAGTTTACCAGAAGCTATCTTGTGGACGGTGTTTAAGGCTGCCTCGCGAAGTTATAAAACCAAAATCAGGAGAGAAGTTACAATAATGTCCTATCAAAAAAAAAAAAAGTTACAATAATGTAGTTTTCCTTCAATCCTGCTTTAAGGCTTTGTTGATGATGGATCTGATGAGTAGTATCGCAAGGTAAGCTAATATCGTAAGACTCACACCAGCCAGCAGAACTATAGTGTCATAAAACGCATGCTGTACAGTATAAACCTGAAGCCCAATTGTACGCCAATTGCTCTCCGTCCAAACAGGGTCGACAAGCCCCATGGGATCAGACGAATTAGGGGGCAACAACTCCCAACTTTCCGACTCAAACTTCAACCGGGTTGAATATGCCGGTACATACCTGAAATTGTAAGCCATGCATTGTTCAAATTAACAGAGATACAACACAAGCTCAATAATTTTGACACAAAAAGCGACTCCTCCTGTCACACACTCTCTCTTTTGAAAATTCTTACTCCGTAGTTTTTAAGGAGATGTGTAATAACTCCATTCGTATTCAAGTTTTTAGAGGCATTAACTTCAGTATTACTCCTGTATGCTAACTTTTGAATTCATAACTAGTTAATGGCAAGGTAAATTTTTGAAAGAACTAAAAATTCTACCTTAACTTGAAGGAGAACTATTGAGCAGTTGATGTACTATCTTATTATTTGGACCCTAATCGGGTAGAAGTGGTACATTGACATCACAACAAAGGAATGGGGGAGAAATGAATGCTCAGACCCAGCTTTTCGGGGTGTAGGGACGACCAGAATTACCAATATTAATACCTCCATTATACAGGGACAGTAGAATGGCAAGGTAAAGAGCCAAAGAGGCCACATTCGAGGTACACGTATAAGAAAAAAAAGCAAGGGACTGATGAGGACATAGAGAGTTTGGCTTGAAGTTCATACAGCATCGAAATCGCACAGAACGAGAAAGGATTTTAAAGAAAGAGCAATTACCTTTCTTTGTTTGGTTTTGAAGATAAAAGGAAGGAATTGATCAAAAAGAGATAAAAGGAAGGAAACTAGAAATAACTTCCGCCGTCAGGGTATAAAGAAAAAATGTAAAGAAAACAACTTTCCTAGTTTCCCTTTCTTCTTCCCTTCTTTCCAAACTAAGAATCAAGCAGGAAAGGAAGGAAATTCTTAATTCTTACTTCCTTTCCTTTTCATTACCTAGGTTCCAAACACAGCCTAAACATGGTAGGGGCAAGAGGACAAGAGCAGAGTGGCAGCATACATCACCAAATGCCCATCTCCCAAAACCCCTAACCCAATCCAATAAATAAATAATCTCTGAAACAGATATTCCTATGGTGTCTAATTCACTTAAACAAGCTAGTAAAGGCACCTGGTTGTAGAGACCACGCAACCTCCCTTTCCATCTATCTCCGATCTAACGCACAGGTGATTAGCGCCGCTGCAATTTTTTGGGCAAGCAGAACTTGCACTCTCTGAAGGAATTGATGTTTTTTCAGCCAGAAAATTCCAAAGAAACCGTGAAACATCGCTAATGTATCCAGGATAAGGTGTGGACGACGGTTCCCCCTCAAGGACACCAACATATTGGCTTGGGCAAGTATTGGTGGGTGAAATATAGTGATTCACCAGCCCACAGGATAAGCCTGGTTCACAGCTCAATAGGCAACCCATAAGTTCTTCAACCAGAGAAGCATTCACATTAATAGCACTAAGAGTGGTGGCAGTTAAATCCTTCTTGTTGCTGGCAAGAATGTAGAGAGTGCGGGCAACAATAGAAGCAGCAGCAACAATGGATGAGGAGTTAATGTTTGCTGCGTCAAAATACATTTTGAAAGAGAAAATGGTAAGTGATTTGGGAATAGTGTAAAATCCAACATTAAGCAGTTCGAGGTATGAGAGAAGCATGCATGAATAACTCACACAAATCATCAAGGTGGCTATGGTAGAATTGGTTGGTGAAGGCAGAATCAAAATCTTCTAGAACAACTCCGGATGTCTGGGAGTTCTGTTAAAAGGTAAAAGAGAAGACAACACATGAGAGTTTAGCAAGACATAGTACTTGCTCAAGTTAGTTTGAAATCTCTACTTGAAATACATGTTAACATGTAAAATCATCAACTTCTCCCTGCTTCATATTGTAAAACATACAGTTGAATTGAACTTCGAATGTGGTAGTTGAGAAAAGAGTGACAAAGTGAAGAAAAGAAAAGGCCTACTACTTTATCCCATTTAGAAAGACATTTTTTTTAACCTGTTCACAAATATTTTTCGGTGGTGGCCGTTTTTGTAGGGGTTGAAGACCTCAACTTCTACATACCTAGTAGATCAACACTAGATAAATAAAGTTTGTCTATGAGTCTTCCAATGGCGGAGAGTTAGCATTTTAGTTATGCTTCCGCCCATACAAGCTATCTGCAAACCTCATTTCCAATATAAATTCATGATGATCCTGTTGAGCAGACATTCCAGCTATTTTCACCAAGATAAATGAAATTAAATTGGTAATACAAGTTTTCAAGAGGATTAAACAAAGCTGAAGTACCAAACTCAAAACCATTTGGCAATGAGAGATTGCACAGGCTTATACACTAGTTTTGGATATTATACTCTAGATTTAATTAATTGAAACAACAGAGGAGTATATTTTTTTCATTTTCTTTCTCTTTTTATGTTGAAAAGCTTCTTACATCAGACATAAAGAAAAATTAATCTCTCAAGATACTGATTACTGGAGTTAAAGGCTTGATCAAAGGCCAGAAGTCAGTAATTGAAAGAGATTTCATGTCTGTTCCCTGCTTTCAGGAGAAAAGGAAATTACTTGAAACCCTCTTTTAAAGTAGTTAAAAGCTTATTTTGGGAGACTTATGTGTGCTTTATGGTTAGGAAATTACTTGAAATCCTTTTTTAAAGTAGTAAAAGCTTATTTTGGGAGACTTATGTGTGCTTTATGGTTATAGCTAGTGGCAGTTGCATGCCATGCCGTGCTTTCGTGTCTACTTCCTGCTCTCTTATTTTTCACTTACTTTGCTCAGCTTATATGACAGTCTGTCCCAAAATGGAAGATAATTTCGGCATTCGTGCCTCTTAAAAATTGTTGCCTGATACATCTACTTGAAATCAATCCAACAAGATCCATACCTCATAGGCTCATATAAAAAGTATTATAAATTTACAAATGTGTACAACTTTTTGAAAGGTCCAAAACAATGAATTGTCATTCATTTTGGGACAGAGGGAGTATTAAACAAAACAAAAAGCATCTTTGCACATTGTTTCTTTTGAGAATGGCGTTTTATCTTTTGGATTAGGTGATGCTCTTGGTCTGGCTGGCTTCCTTTTCCTATCAAAAAGTGATTTTGAAAAATTCCTTCTCCTCATTGAGAAAGGTTTCCAGCCAGACTAAGAGCATCGCATGATCCCTAGGATAGAGTAACTTGCATCATGCAATCAAGGAAGGAGTCAGGCAGACATGCTAGTGTTGCTTATTTTCTTTGATGGAGATAACTATGCAGATGAATGACTGCAACAAACAATAGAGGCAGGTTGCATTATCAGGTGCTAAGTAGTTCCGCCATTACTGTGACCGCCATGAAAGGAAATGACAAAGAAAGGAAGAAGGGTAGAAACTTTAGAGATAGGTGGATTATCATACCCATGAATGGTGCAACAAGCAAGGTCCGTATTCACGACATATAATTATAGTACGTCTAATATAAGTACAGACCAGGAATTCTTGTTACAGTATCACAAACCTTCCTCAGAAATGCCATCAATGATGATGGAGGTATACCAGGATTTGATGCATTAGCTGTTGAGATATCAATGTCACTAGATTGAAGTGAATGTTGAGCAAGTTTTAAAGCATTCAATGTTTCATTTGTGGCAGCTGAAACCTACAAGTATAACGTAGAGATGTATCAGGCATAGTCATGCTGACATGTGAATGTTAAAACTCATTTTGGCAAAGATAGAAAAGAAAAGAAAAATGCTACAAAAATACAACCGAAGCTAATAGAATATCATTTGACCATCAGAACTTTTCTTAGCCAAACTGCAATATCTGAGCAACAGAAACAAAACAGCAGCTATTTCTAGACAGATAGATTGTGCGCCTTAATTGAAGAAACAAAAGAACAAAAAAAAACTGTAAAAAATGACCAAATTTTGCTTCATTCCATTGTCTAATTTATGCATCACTTTATATTTTTTTCTAGATCACATCTCATTGGGATGAAGCAAAAGTGTAGTGGACACAGCTGGTGCACACATGTTGTTTCGAGCACCCCTTTCTCACAACTGCCACCAACCCTGCCTCTGCACGACAGAATCATCTCCTACACTGCTACCATTTCAAAGTAGTACAACACCAATTTCCCACCATAATCACATGGTCACAAACACCGCATCTGCCAACATCACCTTTTTCCAAGGTCAGCAAGACCAGTACGTTGCACAAAAAATGCCGTAACAATCTGAAAAACTATTTTAGTCCAAAAGCAGATTCTGGATTAGGAATTGTACATTTCATGAGCAGGAAGGTATAAGTTAGCTCCAAAAACAAAAGATTTCTCACCTGTGTGGTATGAGCGAAAAAACTTTTGGTTCCTTGACTGAATCCCTTCCCAACAGATCCAACTTCCAAAATCTATGAAAGTTTATCCAAATTGAAGAAGTCAGCATGTTCCGTCACATTGTCAAACATGAAAAGCATCAATAGTCAATAAAATCACCCAATTGGCATGTTCCAACAGCTTCCTAAAAATAAAAATGAACCACCTCCAAACAAGGCAGTGCGTATCCAATATGCTAATGCAAGAGCAATCCAAAGCTTACCTCCATAGTAGTAAAAGGCACACCTAGACACAAGGCTCATCAAGGCTGACTCTTGGCTAGGTGACTAGAAAAAGGCAAGGCCCAGGCAACCAAGGCGTGCCTTTTGGAAAGGCGCAAGGCATGCGCCTAGTAAGCCTCTTTCAATTCGCCCCAAATTTGGTCCCTCATCTTTCAATTGACTTGAACCAAACGATCTCTCTCAGCCTTCGTTTCCAATATTGGTTGATCGTCTTTTATTGAATTTGATATCTTAGTTGTCTATATGCAAGAACTGTTGACTATTTGCCATTTGGTAGATGATTTTATGTATCTTTTACTTGGTACAGTTACTAAACATCATTGTCTCAGTGCTTATTATTTGAAAATTTGGTGTATGCTATTTTTTCTCGCCTAAGTGCGCCTCACCTCATGCCTCGTGCCTAGACCCCAACAAACCTTTGCGCCTCAGTGTGCCTCTTGCCCTTTCATCATATGACACTTAATTCACATGAATACTGGTTTATAACCATCCATATAAAGGTTACCCACTATAACGATGCACACACTTGAAAGTTGAAAACCTCGACACCAGATGTCATTACACTAGTTATGTATGCCTGAGAGTTTGCTACACTGCAACTTCTACAAAGTTCAGCACCATCTCTGACTACCACATGATGAGGCAAGAAATCCTAAAATGTAGTTTCGAGGATTTTTTTACCATTGTGCCTTCACTGGACTAATAAGAAAATATCACACCCTCACTGACTGAGGACACTCATGTTCTATTTACCAATCTTTCTTCTTGTGATGAACAAATTATTATTTGTAACTATCAGAATGCCACTGTGGCACTACCTCAATTCATGTCCCAAGAATAGTTTACTGTATATCAAAATGGTTGCAACCCAACCATTACGATTTAGGATATTTAGCAACCGTCAGCCAGATCTAAAAATGAAATTGGACCAAAGAAATTAAAGATGAAACCTTTCGAAGAAAAATGATCTCCTTTTGATACCCATTCAGGGTAAGTGTGATTTTTACTGTCACCGGAGCCAGGTTTCCAACTTTTTATCAAATTGAAGTCCAATTTTGAATGGCCTTATTCATTTGTATGGCTCCTCGAAGGCGCAGGATTCTTGAATTCTGATATAGTGAAACTTGATGTGGAGGAAATGGAAAAATAAAAAATCTAGAGTAAAGAAAAATACAGAACCAATTAACCAAAATTACATTTCTCAGACAAAAATATAACCACATTTGTCTTAAATCAAGATGTCCAATATGACAACTTTTGAAACTAGAACAATTTCGCGAAATGAGAAGATTACCATGTCTATTAAGGAACTGTTAAGCCCATTGACGGCATCTGAATTTTGATCAAGTTCAAGAAGAAATCTTCGGCTACCTAGGAAACCCCATGCCTCTCCAGTGAAAATTACAAAAACTAGCTGCAATGAGAAAAAGTGGGAGGATAACCATCAGCAGCGAAAAATTCAGAGTAACCAAAAAGCCACAAGAATACCAACAATTAATTTTTGACAAGCAAAATGTTACAAAAATCATGGGCTAACCAGCAAAACAACTCAAAAAATATAACAAGGATAATCAAACACACACGTGGATCATTATTTCACTAAAGAGTCACTAGAAATAGGTAATTCAAATAGTTGGTGTTAGTTTTATAAACTTCTTACAAAAGCATACACATCCGTTAATCAACTCAGAAATTACAAGAAGTGCCACTAGCATGTTTGCTTTCTCAATATACACACCTGTTTACCAAGATCATCCACAACACGAGAAAGAGCATCAACTGCCACCAGCAAGGAAATCAATCCCTACACATCGATTAGGAAAAATGTTTTGCATGGAGCATTGTGACAAAAGCATATAAAAACAGATTTGATTAAGTTTGTGTCAAGAGACTTTAACTTACAGATATCGGGGAGTCTGCACCAAGGCTTTTGTCACGAAAGAAAGATGCAGAATCCATGGATGCCACAGCTAATATGATATGCTTAGATGATTCTGAAGACGAAGTATTGACTGGTGGAAGGGCCGACCACACACTGCCCTTCATACCAAAGATACAAGAAGATAAATATAAGGCACAAACACATCTAGCTATTAACCTTGTACCGTCAGTTCATGAGCAACATGCAACACAACAAAGCTTCATGATTTGGTAGCGTCTTTCCATAGAAACACTCTACTTCAACTTTTTCCATGAATAAACTCTCCCCATCATCCTGTATAGATACAAAAAATTCATCTCTCGAAGCTACAGGCTGAGACTTGGGATAAAAGGGTGAAACTTGATTATGTTCTCAAGAAGCCATCACATAAGTCATCCTCAAACCAAAAAAGCAAACATCTTCTTGTTAGGTCCAGTACTTGCAACTCCATTCATGTCACAACTACACTGGCACAATTATTGTAAACATGGAATCAAAATTTCAATCACCCACTCCACCGCTGGTGATCCAACACTCAACAGAGAAGGCACAAATTGACACAGTATCACTAGGTTAATAATTACAACTTACAAGGGATCAAGGGTGATCAAATCCAGACCACAGAGCAAAACTGATTAACTTACATATGCAAAAAGTGTAAATGTAAAATGGTGATTCCTAATCCATAACCTAATGAACTATCACACCCCTTTTTCCAAACAGAGAAAACATGTTCAACTTAGCATTCCTAATTTCAATATGAGCATCATGGTGCTTCAAAACAAAAGGATTCTCTTACTGAAAGGCAAACCAAAACCTAAAATGAAGCCAGGTGAGATCTAACCAATGAAATCAATTTGTATATACTTCATACACTTTTAAAGAAGTGTGAACAAAGAAATCTCGATATCTATACAAGAAAGTTGTAAACATCATCAAACTGAAGCCTAAAGGAAGTAGGATTAATAGGTATTACTTACTAACATCCAAATTATTTGATTGTTATTGTGTCTAAGCAATGTACAGATTATGCTTTTGGGAGACTGTTTTCTAATAGCTTAAGCTTTTTGGAGGGGTGAAGGCTGTTTGAAGTTTGAAGCCCAAAAATAACCTTTAATGGTTTTAACGATTCAACATCTGCAAAATTCACATTCACATAGTATTTAGAAAAACACCATGGAACCAGAAAAATTCAAAGAATTTCACCTGTATCCGCCTAATGGAAGGCAAGTTCCTTCTTTCAAGCAAGATTCCGAATCACGTGTCCCCGATTTTGTGGTCTAATCAAAATGAATAAACAAATGGCAAATATAAAGATATTGACCTCGTAAAGCATTCCTTAAATCAAATTTACATGTTGAGTCAGTCAATGTGCAACACCAAAATATCTGACCTGCATAACCAGATCAAATTCTGCAACATCAGTAGTATAAGCTTTCTTGTTCCCTTCATTCTTTATGGCCGCCTGAATGTGAAATTGAGAGCATTAAATGCACAAAGCTTCAACCAAGTATCCGAGACTGTAGCTATATAGGAGAATTGACCACCACCAAAGTCCATGAATTCCATCGTTAAAATACAGTGCTCCTTGTTCAATATTAATGGAGACACCTCTTGTAACTGGGCAGAAACAGAAACTTTGATTTTTGTTCCATAGGGTAGTTGGACAATTGTAGCTTACCATAAATGCATTTGCCTCTATGTTTTGCAGGACTTTAAAGGTTTTTTGCACTTCCAAAAGGCAACCCAACCACTACTTTTTTTAAAGTTACAAGCGGTAGGAGAATACAAGTATCAGAACTGGAAACAAGTCCACAATCATTATAAATCCAACCCAACTAATAGCCCCATCAAGAGGATGAATAATCCCCAAAAAACAAGGGGAGTAACACCCCCATTCAGGTTGGGAGATTCGAACTCCTAACCTCCAAGTAAGATGCAAGAGCCCTGACCAAGTGAGCTTGCCGCAGTTGGTTAAGCCAACCACACTTGAACACTATATGAAGTACAGGGAGGGAGTTCAGGTATTACTCAAAATGTTATGCGATGAATCTTCGTCAATTTCTAATGGGAGCGTAAACAATTCTTAATCCAATTTTTGCTCAATGGACCAATACCTATATGTAGTACAATTATTCTACGCTAAACAAATCACAGAAAAATCAATACCTCCTTGAGGGTTGAGGTGCTACTATCAGAAAGTAGAAATACAGGAAAATCATAATTGTTCCACATAATACCGGATCCCTGCAATTGACAAATAATGATGTTTTAGCCTCAAAAACAAAATAGTAAATGAAGCCTTGTGTTTTATGTCAGAAGCCAAGGAACTAAGGGCATGCTATGGTTTCAACTTTCAAAGCGTACAGCAAGTGAATCAGACATGGTTAAGGACTGAAAAATCAGAAAATTAAGGAGGAGAAAAATAGTAAAACAAGAGTTAGTGATCTAGACAACTGCAGCCCACAGTACAACCTACTAATGTCCCTCAAAGTTGTAGAACTACTCAAATCTGGTTTTCTCTAGAACATTTTCAGTCCTAGCATATTATCCTTCAAGTAATTGCAGGATCCTTCGGTTGGGCACACAAATCCACCCCAATATCCTGTGCCCGCACTCCCAAGTCAGAACCTCCTAGGAATCTTTCTCCCTTCATGAAAAGACCGGGTTCCCAACTAGGATAGAACCTCTCGTGCATATGAGAGAGAGAGAGAGAGAGAGAGAGAGAGAGAGAGAGAGATTCACATTAATCAATTTCTATTTTATAAGATGCTCCTACACGCTCCCTGGCTTCTCCAAAATGCAGAACTTCTATTATCTTCCACTCCCCCTCCCCCACCAACATACCTGCTCCCACCACTACTTAGTGCAACTAAGATTCTCCATAACAATAACGTGTGTGTATCGATCCAATGCTCACATCTAACGAACTTTATCTAGTTACATAGAACAAAAAAGGAATCTTGTCTCACAAGTAATTCATTACATACAATTGGGTTCCATTGATAACTGATGTTTTTATAAGGAGAGAATTCAGCTTGGGGAAACTTTTCATCCATAGAAACACCTAAACAACCAAGAACCATCTTTGTTAGTAGCCTCAAAAGAGCCCTTCATTTGTTAAACGGATGATAAATAGGAAACTTCACTTACCTTTTAACTCATTTTGGACATCAGTTCCTGATTCAACTAAAACACCACCAACATATTTAGCAAAATCTACATCATTTGATACTCTGGAAAGGAAACAAAAGAAACAGAAGTAGTAACAATGTACAAAACTATTTAACCAGAGGACAGTGCAATAACAATAACGCGTCATTTTCCAGTAACACAACCAACATAATAAATCAATACAGAAACAGAAACCATTCAATTGGATGTACAAACACAGCCACTACCATACAGTGGCGGACGCATGTGAGGGCAAGGGGAGTCATGTGACCCCACTGCCCTCCAAACTACCTCACGATGGCTATACATATTTGGGACATTTTAGTAAATTTGCCCCAAGTACTACAACAATAATTCAATTCTTGCCCTCACCAAATCCTCACATCACCCAATTATTTGTTGCTCCAAGGGCAACACGTGGACTTAGCCAAGTGGTGCCTCCCACCAATAAAAATTCGCCCCACTGACACACGATTCTTCTCTCTCCGGACACAGCTTTCTCTCAAAAATCAAGTGTTCCAAATTACAATCCGTTTGGATGGGTGAGAAGATTTTATTTTGTTTATCATTTAATTCTAAAGGGTCATAATTAAATTTTGACTATAGGGCTCTCATTGATTAGTCCTAAGAAAATCGTAGAATTAAATATCTTTTAGGACTAACCAACGAGAGCCTTAAAGTCAAAATTTAATTATGACCCTTTAGAATTAAATGATCAGAAAAATAAAATCTTCTCACTCATTCAAACAGATTGAAATTTGGAATACTTAATTTTTCAACCTGTAGTTTATATATTAAAAAATATGGTTAAAAAATTAAGTGTTCCAAATTTCAATTCGTTTGAACCGATAGAAAGATTTTAGTTTTCTGATCATTTTATCCTAAATGGTCATAATTAAATTTTGACTATAGGGCTCTCGTTGATTAATCCTAAGAAAATTGTAGAATCAAATATCTCTTAAGACTAACCAACGAGAGTCCTACAGTCAAAATTTAATTATGACCCTTTAGAATTAAATGATCAGAAAAATAAAATCTTCCCACCCATTGAAACGGATTGAAATTCTAATGGGTTAGTAGTTGTTAGCGGTAACAACCGGGGTCGAGCAAGTGGGATGGAGGGAGTGTAAAATTTGACCCCAGTGCCATGAATTTCTGGGTCCGCCACTGCTACCATATGTGTAAAGATGTCTTTCCCGGTCTGGTCATGATCAAATTTTGTAAGAACACACATACTAATGAAGCTAGAAGAAGATTATCCCAAAGGAATGCATGCTTTCCAACGTCAAATCGCATTTGGAAACTTGCTTCACCAGAGCAAATTGCACCTTTCCATGCTAGAAGTCAAATATAGACATGATTTTACATACGACTTAGTCCTCATTTACACGTCAAGTGCAAGTTCACAATCACTTGAAATAGATAAGGAGATCATAGTTTCTTTTTTATTATGATGGAGTTAGTTTTTCTTATTCGTAGAATATAAAGTCATCCCCCTGCTCATTCTCCAAACACATTCATTACATGGACTTGGGTATAATGATCAGATGCAGGTATGGGTCAAACCATGAGGTTCAAAGTAGGTACAACATGGAACACACCAAAATATAAGTAAACACAACTATTTATTTTGAAAGTAACTTAAAACATAAACATACCTAAGAAAAAAACTGTCAAATTCATGTAATGACACCAGTATTGCAGATAACTGAGCCAACTTATCAGCATTCTTGTATCTTACAATTGGAGCAACAACCTTCTCACGGCCAGGGTCTAGGGATACAATAAAAACTGTTAATGAAGGATATTGATTATGCATGGAAAATACCTTTTAGTTAAACAAAGTGCACACATGACACTATTAGGAGGTGAACTACTGGGATACCTACTTGAACAACCAATCTCCCCTGAAAGATTAAGAAGTCGTACACAAGGAAACCCGTCAACAACCTTGTACATGGACTTTTGGAGATCAGGAACTGACTGGAAGTTCACATCCTCTGTAGCTGTTCAAATTAAAAACAATTCACTGGAACATACAAATCAAGAATATGTAGAAAACAAACAGCAACAGGTAATCTGTTTCCAAGACAGAAAACAGTCACAAGACCCACAACAACTATGATTATGAAATAGTTTACGACGAACTCTGACATCAAAACTGCAGTAAGAAACACAGTAACCCAAACCCCTGCCAAACCAGGAAGTACGCTTCTGAGAATCGCGGATTCAGGTTTCAACAGTTTAGTTTACATTTTTTTGGGATTGCTTCACACACATTGTTGGGTCCATTTCCTAACAGCTTATTTATGTGGAACAATTAGTAACTTAACATGGCCTCAAAGCCCTGGTTTCTATTCAAGTCTCTCCATTTGCATATGTCTCTGTTTGGATCTTCTACCCTACAAAATGTGTTCCTCCTTGCATTTCCACATACAAGACCGAGTTGCACCAGAGCGAAGGCGTTGGATAGCTTAATACATGTTAGGCACATTTCTTAACTCCTTTAAGTTTGGGGACAATTGATAACCTAACACATACATCATAGTCTCAACATACAAAACTTGAATCCGCCATTTCATTCGAGGTTACATAAATGATACACCCGTAGTCATATAATCCTTCAGTAGGGCCCTTTGCTCACGCTCTCAATCTGTGCTCGCGTTATCAATCCTCGCTCCTCGCTCTCACGAACTTTAGTAGTTTGGGATACTTTTTTAAGACTTCCACGCTCCGCTCACCGACAAGCAATGTTTGACTTAGATACACCACATTTCAACATGAATTGCCCATGCCAGAGAAGGAAGCTCCAAACAGTAGTTACTCAAAACTGAAGGCGCCACAATTTTAAGTATAATTAACCAAGAGATTCGATTTAAAACAGAGAGAAAGGAATTCCGCACTTCATTTTCGATATTCCTTCATTTATATATACAAATCGCAAAGGATCAAAATTGGAAGACAAAAATGTACAATTGAAGTGACTGACCTGAGAGAGAGGCGTGAAATAGCACGGGGAAGCATAGGAGAATACAGAAGAGCTTCGAGGCCATACGGGGCGAAGAGGAACGCATCAGTTTGAGTAATCAGAAACCCTAAACTCTACGCCCATCAACGTCGTCTTAGCCCTCTCTCTCCTCCTCCTCCTCCTCCTCCTCTTCTCTCTCTCTCTCTAGATTTCCTGCAATTATACAGAGTCGAATTTTCCGGTTGACTGGCTAGTTTGTTTTTTGGGACTTGGTGCTACTGTTAAATTGTTTAAGCTTGTGCTAATTAATGTTTCTTTTCTTTTTCTTTTTTGGTAAATTTTTTTTTTGGTAAAAAGGAAATTTCATTTCCTGTTCTAATGTTTTTTCAAACATTGTTATAGGGCGCGAGAGATTTTTTCTTGTACTAATGTTTTTCTCAGAATGAACCTGCTATTTCTTGATTAAAAAAGTTATTTTTTGAAAATTTTGTTTAATATAATTAGTTAAAATTTATTAAGCAAAATTTATATAGTATATAAAAAGGATTACCAATTGAAAGATATAATTGATATTCTAATCGAAAGGAATAGAACGAGGGATTAAAAAAAAATGGAAAAACAAAGAAATTAGTAAAATGATATCATTAAAATTGTTTTTTTTTTTTTTTTGTAAAATTTGATGGGGAAGCATAGGTTTTTTTTTTTGTGTGTGTGTGTCAATTTGAACCCCATAATTTGCATTCCTATTTTATCCTCTTGTTGACTGACGACGTAATTGAAACAGATTGTTGAGATTTTATACAAGGACTCTGTCTTAGATTTTTACACATTACTTCTATGTTATACTGTAATATATTTATGTTGGAATAAGTAAAATAAGAAAAATACTTTTAGATTTGATACTATTATTTATGTTAAGAATTGAGACTTTTACGTAGTTCACTAACCTATTCTAAGACGAAATTTTACGTAGTTCACTAACCTATTCTAAAACGAAATTTGTAGATGACTTGCTGTTTTACTGATAATTTTAGTAGTTAAATAGTGATAATTTGCTTTTGAAGAAACCTGACAAATCAACTATCAAGTAAAAAGATTAGTAGCTAAATAGTGATAATTTTTTCTTGCTGTTAAAAAATACTGATAATACTGTTGACTCAAAATAGAGGACTAGAAAATACGGATAGGGAAGCTGTGAATTTACACAAATGTGCCCTTAAGGGTCCTATTTTCCCTTTCATTACTAAGTGTTTGTTTTCCATAATAATGCATGAGAAAAAAAAGCAGGAAAAAAAAAATGATGTTTGACAAAGTTCAAAGCTAATATGAAGTATGAGAGAAAGCTAAAACAAATGCCATATATGAAAGAAAAGCAAATAGTAATTCAAACGAGTTGAGCCGAACTTTGTCGAGATCGAGCTCGGCTCGTTTACTAAACAATGAAAAAACTTGAGCTTGAGCTTAGACTCGAGCCTTAACGAGATGAGCCTCTTAATGAACCGAGCTTCGAAAACTTGAGCTCGAACTCGTGAGCTGTTCGGTTCATTTACAGCCCTACCATCACCCTTTCCTTTTTTCTAGAAAAAGTTATAACCACATAAAAACTAGTAAATGTTGAAGCTATCTTCAATGGATATTACGAGAAATCCAAACATGCCTCAACTACTTTAAAAGTTTTCGAAATTTAAGGGCTCATGTTGTGAGCTTTGGGCTTGAGAAGACTAACCAGTGTTAAGTTCATAAGCAAAAGAAAATTAGTAGTAATAATAATAATAATTCATCAATATATAGTATATACTTTTGGAAAAGAAGCATACCCTGCTACATCACAGTCACCGGAAAGTAAACAAAACAAGAGTTGGAAGCAAATAAATTGCAATTACAAGCAAATAAGTACCATAACAAGAGCCAAATCCCAAGCACAGCTACTCTTTGGATCTCGATTTCAGAAACCAAGATCCAAACACACTCTTCTTGTTCCATGGGATTGCAAGAATATTAGTCCTTGAAAACAAGCTCCTCTCCGCGAATCCAGTTTCGGTCAAAACACATCAACTGCTACTATCAAGCATTTGGACAAAAATGTGGAATACTCACTGGCCGATCAACTGAGAATTCTATTAGAGCGCAACAACTGATTGCAGCCCATCTGAGAAACACCTTCAAATCTTAACTGGAGCGGACAACATGATAGTTACAAACCGAAATCAAGTTCAGCGCGCTTCAGCACAGATGCTACCCTCGAGAAAAATTCGGGTTCATTTTCCTTTATATCTTCAAGTGTCTGCAACTCGTGTTCATCGGCCTAAAATTTGGGGACAAAAACAAAATACCGGATAATTCCAACTAGAGTTCTAAAAAGTGGCAGAGAGAAGAAGTCAATGGCAAAACAATTTCAGATACCATAGTTCAAAATTCAAATACAAGCTGAAACATTCAACCATTTCCAGAAAAAATGCTCTTTTTGGGGAAACAAACCACTACCTGAGAAGTTTGTCTATGTTAAGCCTCAGATATCAGAAGCTAGACCATGTGAATGGTGGAATTCAAATAAAGTAAATATCTAATTTGTTAACGCAGTAGAAAAAGAAGACAGAAAGCAAAGGGAAGCTCAACTAAAACCAGAGAAATAATGCAATACCTCTTTAAATCTTAGCAGAATTAAATTTGATATATCTGCTGGCTTTGCGCGATCCCACCTGAGACGGTACCACGAACAAAAGCAGACTAATGTAAGTAGCCTAGGAAACGCTGGAACTGCCAAGGTAAACAGAAAAACACACGAGGACAAAAAAGATGTATGTGTCGGACGAAAAAGTTAAAAACCCGCTTTGAGTTGGTCGGACGAAAAAGTTAAAAACCCGCATTGAGTTGGTTAACCAATGCATCATACAACGTAACTCCAGCATACATGTATTCTAGTATGTCAATTGACAATTTGACACCTAGATGACTTATGATGCTCCATTGTATTGACATCCAGTAAAACATGATATTATCCAGGAAAGTTGTAGCCACAAACCAAAGCCAATTATTCCCGCTATACAAGACTTCCCTAAATCTTATTGCAGCTAGTTTTTTTCCCATGTAATGTCAGAGAGTCACGAGACACTATTAATAATTAGTTCCTTCTTGTTTTAGTTGTTGCGTCAAGAAATTACTAGAGGCACTTGGACCAGGTTAAACACACACCCCCCCCCCCCCCCCCCCCCCCCCCCCCCCCCCAAACTAATGCATAAAACCAATTTTATTTGCCAAGGGGACGGGGGACAGCCTCCTACCAACCCAAAAAGACAAATAAACCTATTTAAAGACAGGAAAATCACCTAGCGTATTCAAAGAAGCATTCCGAATGACACCAAAATTTTCATCCCCAAAAGAACTTATGGAAGCTGGAGCATATTATGTTCATGCAAATCTCCAAAAAAAAGCTGTCACCCCACAAGCTTACTTGAGCCAAGAAAGATTTCATTGGGTTTCGTAACACGATTAGTTCAAAATCATTCCATACCTCACGAGCATTAAGTCATTGATTGAACGCCACATTCCTCGCCCAATATCTTTCATAGATTCATCTCTTGCACTTCTTCCACGCCACAATTCTTTCACGATATACATAACTTCTTCAACATCTACCTTAAAGATAGACCCGCACACCACATCAATAGCAAACAATAATATACTTAATATCAATACTCAAAAGATATGCACGGAGTAAATGTTAAAAGCAACAGCAATTAATATAACTGAGAATTTTATCTTTTTAACGTTCTATCAAGAACCATTATAACCACCACTTTCTTCTTTGTCTTTTTTTCTTATGTGGGACGAAAAATCTAAATAGATTTCCGTCTCTTGCAAATATCACAAGAATAAATATTTACATGATGACTTTTTCCGATGTAAATAAATTAATTCCCAAAAGCACCAAAAAGAGTCCACCAAATTACATCCCGGGTAGAAGCAAAAGGGAACTATTTTCCGATAAAAATCTGCAGATCCCATATTACCATAATCCATCTTGTGCTACAAGGTGGATCCCTCACACAATTAAAGCTCCAACATCTACTGTCAAACATCTGCTTTTGTGTACAACAGATTCAACAACGCAATGATTTTTAAAGCACAAAAAGAGAACAAAGGCCCTTACATACTTTTTCTGCTCCCAAAGGATATTTGTGACGACAATGAGAAAAGGATTCACGATGGTATACTACAATCATCCCTACCTGTACTTGCATGGATGTGCCATATAACAGTTCCTCATGCTCAATAAGACGCTGATGAAGCACGCGGTAGTGATCCATGTCAAAATTCACCAAGGGCTCTGTTTGAACTTCAAACCCCGCCAGTTGCGTAATGACATAGGAAGCCATGACTTGTCCAAAAATTGCAGGAATGGTACCAAGAACTGGAATTATCCGAACCCTAAATCCTGGTACTATCTGATAAAGATAATTATGTCAGATAGTGTTTTCTAGATAGGATCTAATCTTCCTTTCAAAGTTGTTTAGGAGAACATGCACCTTTAAACTTAATAGAAAATAGTAATTGGCCCTTCAAAGGAACAGGTAAACATCCTCACCTGATAATCTGAAGGATTTTCTTCTTCTCCACTTGGTCCCTTAAAAGGGAGCAACTTTGCCTTGGGTTTCTCCAAAGAAAAAACAACAGGAATGCCACCTTCAATACCATAATCTTTCCTCAATCGGTGTCTCACCTACGAAAGGAATTAACATAAGTAGTAAAGGAAATAAATTCACCTCGCATAACTCATGAGATATAACTCAAAATTGATTCCACAAGGATCTCATATAGTAGAGAAACCATCACAAAATGCTTATAGAATCAAGAATATAATGAAAACAGATTGTGAACCAGTTCCTGAAGAATTATATGGCAGGTGGCATAGACATATACAGCACCAGTTGTTTGATAAAACCAAAGAAAAGGTTGCAGTCTAAGACTATGGATTCGCTTAATAGAAAATATAGAAAGACGAAATATATATCAACTCAACGCTCATAAGAGAGACATTAAAGGGCTCTTAAATATGAAGTTTAAAAATGACAAACGCAATGCTTGGAAACCAAACATTCCATACGGACATTGTTCCAAATAGATTCAAGGCATAATGCAAACCGATATGCACAAGCACAAATCATAGGGGACAAAAAAGGAGAATTACAGCTCGAGATAGTGGGTCATTTGTTGACTCTCTCAAATCAGCCACACGGATTCTTGTGGGGTCAGCTCTTGCGCCAGCTCCCGTTGCAGACAAAACTTTCAAGCCCCTACGTACACATGCTGCAAGAAGTGCCACCTATTACACATTATGAATCAAGAAATCGTAAATTGAAAAGTAAAACCTCTATCAGATTCACAAGTTATTTGAACTCATGATAGACAACTTAATAACTGGAACGCAGGTAGCACAAAAAAACAATCTGCTGAAAGCTAATCATTCACGAGTTCCAACCTATAAATTCTGAAAATGCATCATTCAAGGTACAATGAAAGGCCTCTGCAAGTGCAATAATTTTCTAGACGAGAGAGGATACTATGTCCATTAATGCTAGTATGCACTCTTGCTCAAATAATCAAATATGGCAATCTGCGACCAACCATACATGTGACTCTCACACACACACTCACGCAAGCAAGCATACACACACATCTCACTTCAGCAACCAATTATGACCCTAAACTTCTGATTCTCTGAACGGTTCTGTAAAAGTAAAAAAGGTTGAGCCAAGTACTCATTTTCGGTAAGCATTCAAGGATGATAATACTCGCTGCTAACAGACACAGTGTGATAAATGGACAACCTATAACAAGCTGAATACCTTTGTGTCTATGTTATCAATGCAGTCCAACACAAAATCAGGAAGGCCAGAAAGAATTTCTTCTTCAGAAGATGCATCATATAATAGCACTTTTGCCTCAACAAGGCATTCTGGGAATATTGATGAGAAATGCTTCTTCAGGCAATGAGCTTTTGGGATACCGACATCCTCTCTTGTCGCAACAGCGTGTCTATTTAGTGATGAAACTGACACCTAATTTAGACCACAGAGTAGTATTAGTAACCAATAATAAAACATATAAAAAAGTAAAAGCTAGTGTTATATCCAAAACAAATATTAGCAACTGTCCCTTCAAGTTCGACAATTAAGGGCAACAGGCAGTCAGCTTAATGGAAAATAACGTGCTTTCACTGCAATCTGTCATTACATTCCATCAGAACCAATTTCAAAACATCTCCAGAGGCCACTTTGTAGCAAGAAAACCCTACCACTTGCTTTAGGGCAGAGAGCAAACTGGACCAGATGAAGACAAGGATTACAATACTAACTTCATCTCAGTTGGTATCTTCACGATTTTGCACTCCTCAAGGGAAGATAGGAGACAAATCTCAGTTCTATCTTCTCATCCTAGAGAAGTCCAGCATTTGCCTCAGTCAACAAAGAAAGGCTTCTAGTCCGCCCAAGATATCGTATTGCATATCCTAAATCCCCCAAGAGAAACTATCTAAAGAATAAGTCAAGCTACTAGTCCTAGACTCCTAGCCCAACAAATTCTAACTTGCGGAATATTATCAAACACAAGCAATAGTAAACCAGGCTATAAATAAGCAATCCACCATTTTTAACTAGCTCAGCCCATTAAAGATTGAGCTTCTGACATTCAACGAACTTTGGCTGCCAACTGACACTCAATGGAGAAGCGAGGAAATTTATAATGTGAAGTACCACCAAACAAGAATAGAAAAAAACAAAATTATGTGTAAATTGTAAAGCAATATAAATAGGGTAAAGGGACGGAGGTTCTCAATGACAGAGACCTGCTTACTTATTCGGGAAAACACAAGTGGTAATTTTGCAATTACATTTAAGTCAATATGAGCAGCCTCCTATCCAACAAGAAAAGGAAGAGACAAAAAAGAGAGAGGATTGAACAACCAGAATAAGCAGCTGGTTCAAATCACCATTGAGTCAAATGACACAAAATGGGGTATGAAAAACAAGAGAAAAGAGAAAACTGAGAAGCTAGTCCATGATAGTGGAATAAATAACATGTTCACAAAAGAAAAGTCGAAGCCAACAAAAAAGATATCAAGACCAGAAGTCCATTCGAGAACCGAAACTCAAGATGCTAGGCTCCACATGAAGATACCTGGTCAAAATCCACGAGGAGGAGCCTGCTAACTCCAGATCTCAATAGCATAGATGCAGCATGACTTCCAACCCCGCCAAGACCAATGACGACAACATAAGATGCAGACACATTATGCTGGGACTCAATGCCAAAGAACTGAATATTCCTAATGACATTACAAAACACACAAGATAAATAAGGTCACAAAAATTATTGGCCTGTACATTCAAACCTCACACATGCAACATAGAGGAGGCCAAAGGGTACAAATTCAAATCTTCCGACCTCAGCAACCAGACATTTGTCTGTTTCTAATGTTCTTACGTTCACGAACATATAAATAAAATTAACACAAAGGTCTACAACGTCCAATGCTGATTTCATCCAGTTGGCTTGGTTGGACCACCGTTGCACTCAACTAAGGGTTAGTATGTACTCAGTGGCGACTCCAGGAATTTCGGAGCATGGAGTCATCCATAAATGTCAATACTTTTGTAAGACTGAAAAAAATATCTAACATAATAATGGCAATTAATAACCTACTTCCAACAAAAATCACATTTAAAGCTCAACAAGCGTTTCAACTTGTACACAAAAAGATATCAAAATGCATATACTAATAATCTTTCTTATAAGTTCTCGACAAAAAAAAAAAGAAGCTACAAGAACTTCTACAATTGCATTCAATGCGATTTCATATTTTGAAATCATTGCATGATAGTCTCAATGTCAATAGCGTCAAAGTCTATAAAATTATTTTCCCAAAAAATCAAAACCCATATCTTGTATAGACTTTGCCAAAAAATCAAACAACTCATATCAAGCTTGAGTATATACAAATTTCAAAGGGCAAAGCTTATAAAACTATTCATTGGGTCGAATTGAAGACTCAAAGATAACAGAGGTGGTGAACACGTTTTGCTTTTTGTTTTGTACAGTGTCGCCTTTGGTTTTGTATCGACTATGAAGGGAAAATTATCTTGTGTGGTGTCGCCGTAAATATCCATGGGCCAATCTAATAATTTTTAGAAAATTTCAATATAGTAGTATTAAAAAAATTTCCATGGGGTCGCCGGACCCTGCAACCTTTGCTGTGGCATTGCCACTGTATGTACTAGGTCGGAGCCCCGATATGGAAGAGCTAAAACTCGTTATTCCAAGCCTAGCCCAGCTAGTCTCATTCAAATTCAAATGAAATAGATGCCTCTCATAAAGATATCTTACATTTTAACAAAGTAACTTTATAGCTTAAGTCTTTAGTCGTATTGAGAAGTCGCGCGGTGATTCTTGCAATGGCCTCATATGCTCATGAGGTTAAGAAAAATTAATATTCAAAAACCAAAAGAACTATACATAAGCCTGAAGTCTACACAGGAAACCCAATACCCATACAATCATGATACGCATACCATATGATGCCCACCCCTATACAAAAGGTCAGGAGAATGCTTATAATTAGTTTGTAAGTATGCAGGAAGTGATGTCAACCATCCAGAATTATGAAATATAACTCAGAACAAACCCAATCCATTTCTAAAAAGTGTTCAAGAAGTGCGAGTGTTGACAATTGATACGAACCCCATGGACATTGTTGCTCCTCAAAAGTGTCAACTCTACTTTTGATGCTCAAATATGGCTTGAAAGATAAGTTCGAAAGAAATTGTTCAAGCTCAATGTGCAATATTAAGTCACCCACATCCCATCTTTCTTCACTACTAGGAAAATACCTAGATAACAATTGAATTAACAAAAGGGTCACATGCTGAATACTCATGTAACATTCCACAATTTCCTGAAATGGTGGGTTGCTATATATTCTGGCTGCATTCAACTTATGGGGTGAATCAAGATTATTACCTGGTGAGTTGTTCTGAAACTATCTCATCATTAAGCAGGTCTGAACTAGCTCTTCCATGGTTCCGATCCCCACAAACATCGTGGCCTTTAGCAGCTGTCTCAGGTGTAAATCCTCTACCTACCAAATAACTATTGTGAGAAGCATAACCAATACAAAAGAAGTGATAATTAAGCCTTAGACTTCAACTACAACAAAGACAAAAATCAAAATTTTCCTTCAAGGGAAATGATTTTGGTACTCTATTTGATAACCGCAAAATTGTCTTCTAGTTTTCAAAATGCAAATAGCACAGTTTCCAAAACACACTTGAAGACAAATTTCAGAGCATGCTCATAAAAAGTTGGAGTGC
This sequence comes from Rhododendron simsii, assembly GCA_014282245.1. Classification (NCBI taxonomy): domain Eukaryota; kingdom Viridiplantae; phylum Streptophyta; class Magnoliopsida; order Ericales; family Ericaceae; genus Rhododendron; species Rhododendron simsii. The sequence goes on from CM024962.1 coordinate 29,658,134, forward strand.
TAAACTCATTTACCTTTTAAAACAATGGGAGAATATCATAAGAGAATACAAATTGATTATATGTTGGTAATTGATTTTTAAACTCCCTTCTTTAATAACCAAGCTCCCTTTTTTGTTATCTTGTGATGTGAATTTATATATCAACCTTTCATTTGCACTTTCTTTCACTCTTGGAAGGCGATGTCGTAAATTCACATCACAAAGAGGACAAAAAAGGTGTGTTTTTATATGTAAAAAAAAAGGGTGTGAAAATCACAGCCCGTGTTGGTAAGTTCACATCGCAAGAGGAAAGAGTTTACAGGGCTTAGATCTTACCTCCTGAATCAGTTACCTTACTACTGGATTGGCTTGCAACACTTCTGCAAAAATACAAAACATCTCACTAGCACCATTCAAACATGAACGAATTACCCACGAATAATTTTACAGATGCACATAAAGTGGCAGGTCATTTTCGAGTAATTACCCAGTACCCTGTGGCACCGCAACGTGATGCCCGAGACCCTTCTCCACCACCACATAGTGTGTTGGGGTCCATACACTCTCGGTTGGGCCCACCACAATGTATGCATGGTGGAGAAGGGGCCGCAGTGCCCTAGGGGACAGAGAATAATTTTTCATCATTTTCTGGTTTTCATTTAGGGGCTGGCTAGATTCAAAGAGAAACAAACCAAAAAAAAAAAAAAATAGAACACAAACGGAATTCCAACTGAAAAATTTCTCCAGAAGAAGGCAATGCATACAAGCTCGTTTTCGTTTCTCTCTCTTCGATTTTCTTGAGTTAAAAACTTAAAGATGGGTTTTTGCTATAGAAGCCTATTATTTATGGATTAAACCTGCATTTACCTGGTGTAGAGCCTGAGGAGGGCTATGGTGGTGACAGAACCCAGCAGAGCTCCTGCTCCAACCAAAGTCAACAACTTCACTTTCTCTTCCATCTCTCTCTCCCCCTCTGTGCGTGTGTTCGTTGAGAGTGCACCGATTTGCCCTTGGCAAGCAGAAAGGCCCCGTTTGATAAGTGTTGGATTAGATGGGATTATCAAGGAAATGGGATTAGTAGTACCGAGTGTAATCTCAAGTGAGTGTTTGATTATGTAAGAATTAAATCGTGGGATTGTGATTACCAATCTCAATCTTTTGTTTGATTGGAACACCAAGGGATATGATACAAATTATATTTTCCAATTATACCGATGGGTGAAATTACACCGAGAAATCACCGTTAATCAAATAATGATATTCCAACTTCATGCACTTATTTTTCCTTCCCGCAGAAAACTGGGTCCTATTTCAAAGACAATAAAAATAAATATTTTCCTGCTCTTTATTTTTTCCCCAAAACTAATTTTTTTTACCAATCTCAAATCTGTCCCTATGTCAATTTTAAATAGTATATAACCTTTTTTTTCTCTCTCAAAACAACCCAGAAAAATGAGGTCGAAGGTTTGTTTTTTTCCCGAGCTGTCGAATGTCACCAAACTTGCGCCACCAACAGCTGGGTCGATCTCTCCCTCTGGAAGCAGCTATGGAAGCAGAGTATAGGGATTTGGCGGGGAAAGTGTATAAATAGCAATGTATAATGGAGAGTATTATTGGTATTGAGTTAAGAAATCATGGGCAAGGTGATCATTTTACACGACGGAAGTTGGGATAGGATTGCTAATACCTAATACCCCATGGTATTAGAATCCGGAAAGAGTGTGGGATTAGCAATCCTATCTTCTTTTTAATCTCATCCTTAGTTTTACAATCAAACAAAGAGTTGGAAAACCTAGAGAATTAGCAATCCTATCGTAAACCCTAACACACTTATCAAACCCAAAACGTTTTCAAACCTAAAAGCGTGGTCACCGCCTACCCGAACCGAATGATGAACCGACTCGACCCGACCAAAAAAGAGGCATAAAAGAAGAAAAATCCTATTATTATTATTGGAGTAATAAATAAAAGAAGAAAAATCCTATTATTATAAATAATAAATAAAAGAAGAAAAATCCTAAACTGGCTCATTAGCCCCTCCACACACACGCCCTCTCTCCTACCCCAAGAACCCTAAGACGACCCAATTACCCTAATCGATCACCCAACTTCTCTCTCTCTCTCTCTCTCTCTCTCTCTCTCTCTCACCCGACTCACCCCCCATCCTCTCTCTGAGCCTCCGGCGATCGACTCAGGGACTCCGGACCTTCGTCGATCGACTGTGATACTGCAGTGGTACGTCTCTCTCTCTCTCTAAGTCTCTATGCATTGAATAGCCACTGATTGTCGAGTGTCGACTGTTCATGCGATTTTCGAATATGTTTTTTGCGATTTGTGACTATATATGTCTTTTGGCTGTTGGGACTTTTCCTTTTGGTGCGAAATCAGAAACTCTGATTGCGTAATTTGGGACACTAATTTGTGACTGTAATTTGGGACTCTGATTTGTGACTTTTTCATTCAATCGGGGACTCTAATTTGTGAATGTTTTTTTGCGATTTGTGACTTTAATTTGCATGTTGGTCTTCTCTTCCAGAGCAAGTTGATTATGTGGCTGTTTTTCTTTCATTCTTAGAGATTCTTTGGTCAGTGTCTGGATTACACTTGTTTTTAAGATATGTTTCTCCTGTCTGGGATCACTTCGACCAAATTAAAGTGGGTCAAGAAACCAAATGGGCTGAGTGTAAGTAATGAAAGAAACGAAATACGAACAACTGAAAGTAAAAAAACATGGCGTTAGTAATTCGAAAGCTCACATCCCCAATTGCCAGTTACATCCTAATAGAAACCAACACGGACAACAAAATCTTTCATTCAAATGCAGTAACGCACATATGGGGGTGTTGAGGTTGTTACGAGTGTCTTTTCTTTTGATGATGATTGTGAGAAGCTCTTGCAGAGATGGTCATTATTGATGAATTACTATTTAGGTTTGTTGAGGGGATTCGGTTTAGGAAGTTTTGTAATGTCGTGCAACCAAAGTTTTCACTGGTCCCTTCTCGCCAAACTATAACTAGAGTGGCTGCTGTAATTAATAACAATGAGAGGGGAAAGTTGAAGAAATAATTGAAGGGTCGCAGGATTTACTTCACAACTGATACATGGACATCACTACAAAACCTTAACTACATGTGTCTCACAGCACACTTTGTAGATGATGATTGGAAAATGCAAAAGAGAATCTTACCCTTCATAGATCAGGCACACTTGCCCTTTATACACAAAAGGCACATAAAACAAAACCATGCAAAAGCGATAAATTAAGCCCGATTCGGTATTGAATATCCCATGTCCTCTGGGATTAGGGTTGCAAACAAAACGAGCTACTCAAAGCTTGACTTGTTAAGGGCTCAGCTTGACTCATTTAGTAATTGTACCGAGCTTGTGCTTGACTTTTGGGCTCGTGTAGTAAACGAGCCGAGCTCAACACTCTAAAGCTCGGTTCGTTTGTATGAGCTGTGCTCATTTGCCCATTACGCGCTAAGCCCGATTCACTAATTGAACAACCCTAATATAGGCTCGTTTACCGGCTTGAACACCACAAAGCTTGGATCGGTTCAATTTATTTGCACCTCTATCTAGGATTACTTGTCCAACGAGCTCAAACATAACAAAGCTCAGATTGTTTGCACCCCTAACTGGGATTACTTGTCCAATAAACGAGCTCGAACAGAACAAATATTAGCTTGTTTGCACCTCTATTTCAGATTAGTTGTCCAATTCATTGGTAATCCTTACATGCCAACACAGTTCATGCTTAATTCTGCCAAATGCCTTTCAATATTCTTTTTTCATTCAACATTTTATTTTGAGAGCTGGGTTGTTTGAATGGTCTGAAACAGGTTATACTGAAGTTACATTATGCTTATTCCTTGATTATGACATGGTTACATTTTGTATGGTTTCTTTGTCTTTGGATCACAGTAAACAAAGATGTGTGTTTCTGGGTTTCAATTTCTTGCTTGCTGTTTCTTGTAGGAAAATGACTCTTTGCCTCTCAATGGCTTTTGGTTGGAATACCTGGAAGGTTAAGCGGACTGAAATAGAATAATATTGCTTGATTTCAGGCTTGAGGAGAGTTGTATCCTTTTAGTTGAAAAAGAAGCTTTGCAATGGATTCTCAAGCGAGAAAGAAGGCATTGTATCGCGCTAAATTGAATGCAAATAAGGTGGAGAAGCGCATACAATCTCCTCTTGTTAGGTAACTTTATTTAAACTTCTGATATTGTGCATGGCTCAATCCAGTGCTTTAAAAGAACCACGCAAATCCTTGATTTTATGTGCCTATTTGCATTAACTCGGTTTTTCATCTAGAAGCTATATGTTTTAGTTGAGGATCCCATCCCTCTATGTTGATCAATGCAATGGGTTTTATTGTTTGCCTTGTACGATGGAGTGGGTATAAGAGCTGAGTAGTAGAATTTTACAATAGTTGATGTTCTAGTTGTTTTCTTCCCAAAATCATGTCCCTTCATCATCATTTCTTTTTTATTGTAAAGGAGCATGGTCCTACTACAACAGTCTCATTGTTGGGTAATCAGCTCTCATCACCAGAGAGTAAATGCTATCACATTGGGCTCATTGAAAGTCATATTAATCTGTTTGGTGTTTATTCCTAATCTTTTAAGTCCATCGACTTTTCTGGGACCTGAAGGAGTCCTTTGGCTTGAATCCGTTGACATGAATACACATATGAGTTGGAAGACAACTTTTTTTAATTTTAGTAAAGAATTGGTGTTCCTTGGGTCAGTGGTCCCATTATGAATCCCAAGCTGCACTCAAGTTCCACAAGGTGACTTCATTGAACAAATATATGTGATGTTCTCAAGGGTACCAAGTAGATTGTCTGTAAGCAAACCTAAAATATGAGTTTTGTGGAATGGTCAGAATGTCTCACTTCAATCGTTTGAGTAAAAGTGAGTACTTGGGCTTTGCCTGATAATGATACTTTTCCTGTGAAGGAAAAAATATCAACAGAATGCCTTGACTTTTTTCCTGGACTAACTTTTAGTTAGTTGAGATTTATTATCTATTGGGTTTTTCTAATGAGTACTATTACTAATTTGGAGTTATTCGGGTGGCATCTTATTACTTTCATTTTTGGTGCGTGTAGGTACAATGAATTTGATCAACCTGTCTGTAGGGTATGTGACATTGTTGTGAAATCTGAGTCACTTTGGCCCGCGCACGAGGCTTCTCGTAAACATCATGAGGTGAACTTTGCAACTTGAACTTGATTATATATGGGGACTCTCAGTGTCTCACAGGGTTCAATGTGCTAACTTGCCAAACTCATAGCTTGATATTTTGCTTGATGAATCTATTTGAGCTAACAATCAATCATGATACACACACACACACACACACACACATATATATATATATATATATGTACGTATATATGAGTCAAGAACCATATGCAATATATAGAATGATAAACGTAGTCATCTTGAATTCGTGACTCATGAAAGTAACAATCAATTAGTTTTTCTTGCCTTGGTTTTGCGAATGGAAGTTGATTGCAAACGTATTAATTTTTGTAGATTGTTTCCAATTATTTGCATTTGATAGTGGGAAACAAGGTCGCCTACATTGATTCTGACTTGTATTTTTGCGGGGTTGTGCCATAGACCCCCATGGTTTAGATTGATTTTTATGCATAGACAAACAGCAGAGTCACATATTATATGATAAATCAGTAGATATTTAATAGGGTGCATAAATGGTGCTGGTTGGGATAAGGAAATGACTCCAAAGTTGTATTACTTTAACAATAATGTTAGCAGAAGCCATCTGAACCTGCAAATAGCCCTACATAATGATTCAGCGGCCCATCTACAGCTGAACTAAAACCCCTTGGTCACAATCTACAACTACTCACCCGTTTCACCACAGGATATAAAGTTGCTGGAATGCTATTGACTCTTAATGCAGGAGAGAATATAGCAGAGTTCTACCAATTTTGCAGTAGACTAAAGAAAATGGTAACTCCATGTGAAGCAAAACAATTAAAATGAAGGTGCGGTCCACGAACCTCACAGGTGCAAGCAAATTGTCATCCTTTCTCACATAGTCATATAGGAAAACATATTACAGCTTCACTATTCTAGAGTTACTCTGTAGTGTGTTTTCACTTATTATGTGTTTTGAGGTGGATGTATTTTCATTCTGGATTTGCACTTTCATGTGTCATAAGAGAAGTTTTGCAATATCTTATTCAGTTGTTCCTTTTTGGAATTTTATTCTGCCATACTTTGTCCACGGAATATTTTGTTACCAATTAACCATCACTTTTTTTGGGGAGTGAATGTTTACTTCTTTCTTGTTCCATTACTTCGACAGGCGATTAATAATATCAAAGCTAATGCAGTTGGACTAACACGAGTTAACAATGTAAAAGCTGAGTCCACTGCAGAGTTGCCTAAATCCAAACCTGAGCATTCTACATATCTGCGTGGTGCTAAAGATAAAGCCTCTGGGGAATTGCCCAAAGCACATTCACCGTCGGTGCTTCCGCCAGATTTTTTTGACAATAAGGAAGCAAAGAGGCAAAAAACTGGTAAGAACCTGTCATGGTTCTACCTGTTCCTTCTCAAGCCTAATATCTGTAGAATACATGTTTTAGTGATGCCTGTGAACTTCACAAGCTAGGCAATATTAACTTTCTACAAGTACTTCATTTGTTCAAATGAGTATGTAATGATGTTCTTCTTATCCCAGACAAAAGATAGTTAGATCCGGGTGAGATGCGGTACTTACCCAAAAGAAAATAGGCATACAAACAAGCGTATGACGGACTATGGAGAACATCTGCTATAACCTTGTACGGTGTAATATAGTGCAAATAATGCTTGGAAAGTGGGATTTTTTTCTATCATTTCGTATTTATGACAGATGAAAGTTGTGGTTCCCCATGACAATTAAGTTATCATTAAGTGTGCAAATGCAGAAGCCTTCAATTTCACTTGGGATTATTGTGTTTTATTAGTTCAACTGTGCCTCTGCCATCCTGAAACTTATTTTACTGTACCAGCTATTGGTCTTTTGTCTTATAGCTGAGTTCTTTGGAATTCTGAGTGTTGGAGTTCCGGTTGTGATAACCAAAAATATAAATGAATAATGTTTTTTGAGCAATTATCTTACTTTATGGTGTTTCTTGGAATGTTTGCAGCCCCAATGGAAAATCCAAATCCATTCAAAAAGCCAGGAGATTCTGCTCAAACTCGAGTGGTCGAGCCGTTGAACTCAGAGAGTACGAGAGATGCATTTTCCAGTGCCAAGGTTGTGGAGGAAAAAAGGATTGAAATTCAAGGTGACGGTGAGCAAACGTGGACAACAAAAATAGTTGCAGGTTCAGAGACCAAGGAAACAAAAAAATATCTTCCTGAAGGATTCTTCGATGATAAAGATGCTGATCTACGTGCACGTGGCATTACACCTGTTAAGATAGATGCCAAGTAAGTCCATACTTCTGCTTTGGCATGTTTTTTTGTTCTTAAAGCTGTTCTGTTTACATAGTAAGTGGGTCAAAATAAGGGAATGCTGCACCTAGGGTGGCGGCTACCTTGGGATCTAGAGTTAACTAGACATCTATTGTGGGTTCTTTACCTGTTTCTTAGTTTGGTCTGGCTCTGAGTGATAGAAAACAGAGACGCAGAGACGAAAAATACTGATATTATTTCTGAATGAATTACAATCAGGTGAGTACACCTTTAAATAGAGTAAAGCTACACCTAAGAAAGGAAGATTACAAGATTTGATTACGATATGATTACCCTATGATTATGCTATGATTTGATTACGATACATGTCCTAAAATAGCATATTACAAGAAGATACAGAATATATATTCAAGATACAAAATATATATTCACACTGAGATCCTCATTCTATGCTAAGGCTGTTTGGAATGTGGTTGTACTCTCATGCTGAGATTTGTGAGAGAACACACTGTACCGAGAGGCAATATCAATCTAAAGGGTGCCACTTGATGACTACAAAAGCACCCTTTCTAGCGTACAAGCTTACTTTATATCTCAATTTACTATCCCCTGTTTGTTGATAAGGATGCTGGAGAAACCTTAAGTGGACTCTTTGGTAGCTAGGGTTCAAGTTCCAGTTGGTGGCTGGCATGGACCAATTAGAGCAGGGCTGGGAATTCAATTGGAGTCCGAGAGTTGAGGGATGTGATGTAGGGGAATATTGGGCTAACAATGGTTCTGGGTTAGCAACAAAATAAAAAAGGTACTTGGTTATAAAAGGCGAGGGATTTATGGGATCGTCTTTGGATAGGTAATTTTTTATTCTTGTTCTTTTTCCCTTTTGGTTCTGTTTTCTTTTTGCATTTTATTTACTTCTGTATTTTTTTTCCATTGATTGTTTCTCGTGCTTAATAGCATAAGGTACTGGGAACCTACTAAGGGGTTTTTATATGACAAAATTTGAGTACTAAAAGTACGCAGGGGGGAGGCAGTACATGGCCATTATTGGTTTGGTGCTAAAACACAGAATTGCTCGTCTCTGCATTCCAACAATATGAGATTCCTCTATAGGACTTTGTCTATTGTTTATACTTATGACTTCTTTCTTCTTATTTACCTACAAAGTATTCAAACAATTGCAAGAAAGAAAGTGAAGAAACTATAATTAAATGAAAGGCAGAGATGAAAAGAACTCCAGTCACCCGGTGCAACATGTTTAGGTGAACCTTGTTATTTCTTGTGAATTGTGGAGTTCCTCTGCTATAATTGACATGCATATATGGTAGTAGCTTTGAAGTACCTTAACTGTCTTCCAAAGGATTGCAAATCCAACTAGCCATAAAAGTCTCACATTGACGGAAATTGGAATTCGGAGGTGATAAATCTAGCTAGCTCTAGAATTTTGATCACGTGGATGTCGTAGTCCATTAGTCTCAGAAAATGATCAACATATTGTAGAGGGTTATGGTATTGAAAGAGGGAGGGGGAGAGAGGAATGTAAAAGGCTCCTATGAGATGTTTGAAAATATTGTTAACCTCTCTCGACTTTTTGCACTGACTCTGTACTGTGGAATATTGACTTCTTGCAGCAGTTTTAGAGTATTTAAATGCTGGGAATTAGATAATAAAAAAATGCTGGGAATTGCCATTATGTTAATTCGGATATTTTTACATCAACACTGAATTTCTGACATGTCCTGGACAGGGATGAGTATAAGGAGTTCGAAAAGTTGATCCAAGAGGATTTGCAAGAGGTGGACAATCGTTTGGAAGAAGAGGAGGTTAGGGTTATCATTTACTTGTACAATTTATTGTAACATTTTAGCAAGGCTTCAGACATGATCAGTATCCCATTTCTCTGAAATTGCATATTGCAGATTGATGCAGCTGAGACAATAGAAGAGGCCGAGACTGAGGAACAGAAGTGAGTAATGTTTCTTGGCTCGATAGAGAACTTGATAATGTTAAGGTTTTTATTTTTTTCCTCCATAATTCAGAATACAGTTAACTGACATATCAATTAATTAATTGAGATAAATTGGATCAGATTTTGCAGCTTTTCTCTTTTGCAGGACCTCCAAGTGACGTAGATGATAGATGTGCTATATGTACTGATATTATTGTCGTGTTGTACATAATTTCCCATGATAATGGGGATCTTTCTTTGCCATTTCCACAGGGCATATTGGGAGAGAGTGGAAATGTTGAAGAAGAAGAAAATGGAGCTAATGGCTGCTAGATCTGCCACACATAGTGGAAGTCCTCAAGTCAAGGGCAGCGAATCTAACCATGAAGATTCATCAAGTGATGATGATAGTGATGAGAATTTCACACTTAATTGGAGAGCTAAACATTTTGTAAATTCTGTAATTGCTGGTCTCTCTCTCTCTCTCTCTCTCTCTCTCTCTCTCTCTCTCTCTCTCTCTCCAGAGTAGTATTGGTTCCTATGATTTTTTATTGGAAAAAGAAAATAGCCTCCCTTGTATATTCTTCAAACTACATTTGATTGTATGTAGCATGTACATTCTACCTCCCCCAACTTAAGCCTTTGTCTGTATGTGTGAGAGCATTGCTTGCCTATTGCATTCTTGTAGATTGATAAGTGACGACTCACTATATGGCAAAGAAACCTTATGCGTTGCTCACAGTATTCCAGAATTATGTTTTTGTGATCCTTACTAACTTTTCTTACCAAACGTGTTGCAGATTGATGGAATCAATTTGACCGCTTGTCTCTGTAAGCTTCGACCTAGACCTTGCGACGTATATTCATACCTTTCGGATGCATATCAAACTTAACATTTCCAGGTTTGGAATCCTGAAGTTTGCTACGGTTTTGTTAACATACTTCAAACTGAGTCTATCGATCTTGTTAGCGGTTCGATTAATAACTATGTCACGTAGAATCGGGACAAAAGTATTTTTTTTTTCCCGGTGTTTTGTTGTTCGCAACTTTGCATGACATGGGGCAAGTCTTTCTTGGCAAAGGACTGAGAATTTGATTGATGGGTGATAACATTGGGATGCACACGTAGTTGCCCAATTTTGGGTTTCTACTTTTTTGTCATCTCTCTCTCTCTCTCTCTCTCTCTCTCTCTCTCTCTCTCTCTCGTGTAACCTGTAATGTTGAACTTTATAGAATAATCTGTGTCTATGCTCTTTGATTGATCAATTCACAGACTCACGGCCAGATTTCTCTCTCCATTTTCAGGCTTGCGTTTTCTCTCTGCGCAATCAACTCAATCCCTAAGGTGATCTAGGAACCTCAAGGGCCACTATGGAGATCTCCACGAACCAAATCCGAGCCACAACCTCTATTTCTTCCCTCGAATTTGGTTTTATTTAAACGTTTATTATTTCCTATGACAGAGTTAAGAACTCTAGGATAAGATTTCGTTTTTGCTGGCTTGTAAAAATACAGGGATGACAGGATGGATGGTCTGGATTCTCTGGAGGTCTGAAAATAGTATACTTGTTTACCAGTTAGCCTAAACTTTGTACATGAACAATGACAACTCTTTCCAATCCTTGAAGGGCAAATTTTCGTAGTCGTCCCTCTAGTTTTACGGTTGTCTTAATTTCGTCCCTCTAGTTTTAATTGTCTCAATTTCATTTATGTAGTTTGTTTTACGTTTCAAATTGGTAAAATCATTAACACCGTTAATGAACCTAACGGAAAAATATGATTAAAAAAATTAAGTGCTCTAATTTTAAATCCGGTTGAATCGGTGCAAAGATCTTAATTTTTTGATCATTTTATCCTTCATGGTCGTAATGAATTTTTGGCTTTAAGGCCTTTTAACGAGCACCCGAAAACTTCTTATTTAGTTTTAGGGCTCTTTAAGGGTGCTCGTTGAAAGGTTTTAGAATCAAAAATTCATTACAACCATCTAGGATAAAATGATCAAAAAATAAGAACTTCGCACTGGTTTAACTGGATTGAAAATTAGAGCGCTTAATTTCTTTAATCATATTTTTCCGTTAGTTTCATTTACGGTGTTAACGATTTTACCAATTTGGAATGTAAAACAAACTACATGGACGAAATTGAGACAATTGAAACTAGATTGACGAAATTGAGACAATCGTAAAACTAGAGGGACAACTACAAAAATTTGTCCATCCTTATTATGTAGTTTTTGACAATCAGCTATAAAATACTTCCTTTGTCTCATTGCATTTTTTCTTTTTGGATGTTTCATGCTCTTAGTTGATTTTGACTAGTCAAGGAGTGATTCAGCCAATTTCATTTTGCCCTTGATCCCCATATTTGAGTTGAGGAACAAAAGTGGAGGGGGGAAAATGCATTGTAGTCCAAAAACTAATCATTACATTGAAAAAAAAGAGGGTAATTATAAAATATTTATTGAGTTTGAAGAGTGATAATGGCAAAACCCCACCTGAGTCTAAGGAAAGAATTCAATATTATTAATCCACTACTCGATGCAATACCATATTGAAAACGCTCGATTAACTATGGTATAGAATGGAATACATTCAACAAACAATAAAGACAAATGTAGACTACCAGCAACTGGAATCTTGAGAGCAGGACCAAATTTATTTCGGATCCGGGGTTGCTCCATCCCCGCATGGACGGAGAGTGTTGGAATACGGATGGAACAATACACTACCCCAACATTTATGCGAGCACACTTTTTCTGCTCGTTTCCATGTCCAATGGCTCGTTAAACTATAGGGAAAAATTCAAAAAAGTCCCTGAACTTTGAACCCAATGTCAAATAGGCATCTGAACTTAAATAAATTTCAATTGAGCACCTGAACTTTCACTCCGTTATTCAATTTACCCCCTGCCGTCTCAATCCGTGACTTTCCTAACAGCAACCGCTGAGCTGGACATTAACAGACAAAATAAAACGTTAGAGGAAGAAATTGGATGGAAACAATAACGATCTGGCACCTTTTTAAGCCCCCGTTCGACTAAATAAGCCTATTGGCTTATTTTTTTGTCTTTATTCAACTTTTTTTCATATTTGTTAGTTTTTCGTCAATTTATCTAAAAAGTAAAAAAATTATGATCAAAATCCATTTTTTTAATAAAGACGAAAAAATTGGCTTATTGACTTATTTTTGTCTTTATTCAAAAAAATTAGGTTTCGATCGTAATTTGTTACTTTTTAGATTCCTCTTTTCATGACGATGCAATAATTCCCAAAAAAAATGGAAAAAAAATACAAAAAAATTATAGTAAGGACAAAAAATAAGCCAGTAGGCTTATTTAGCCGAACGGGGCCTTAAAAAGGTGCCAGATCTCTGTTGTTTCCCTCCAATTTCTCTCATGTTTTGTTTTGTCTATTAGTGTCCAGCTCAGCGGTTGCCGTTAGGAAAGTCACGGATTGAAACGGCAAGGGGTAAATTGAATAACGGAGTGAAAGTTCAGATGTTCAATTGAAGTTTATTTAAGTTCAGGTGCCTATTTGACATTGGGTTCAAAGTTCAGGGGTTTTTTTGAATTTTTCCCTAAACTATATCGACAAACTCTTTTCTCCGTAGCCATGAATAGAGAGTCCCCATTAATTACAGTAAATCCAGCTATTTTGGGGTTAGACTCCACCATCCGCATCGCTCGTGCTCGAACTTTCAAAATCTTCCTCCATGATCCCGACTTGTTGTGTTCCAGTGCCCACACAGTGAACACACCCTTTGATAGCATAATCAGACAAATTGATTCCTGATTTCTTTGGCCCCACTTGAATATGCTCATGTTCAAATTTGTATCGAGGAAATCATGCTTTCTTGCAGGTTTTGGTATTTGCAAAAACTCAATGTACGTTCTTTGCGATCGAACTCAAAAATGTAAGGCCAATAGAAACGACTTTCCTTAACCACGGGAGGGAACCAATCTGACAAGAAGTAGAAAACACCCTTCTGATAAACGAGGGATTCGAAAAGAATTCTTCTAGCGCCAAAGTTGATCAGCCCCCTCTCTTCCCAAATCCCTTCAGCTGGTGAGTAGATTTTGCACATGAGGTCTGAAGACCAAAACTCCGTAGGCTGCAGTACCATCAAAAAGTTGTTGCTCGGAAACTCATCAGATGGACCCATATTGCACTGGAACACAACGTTGCACACTGGTTTTGGTTCTTGAAATCTCCATGGGTCGGGTATGCATAGCCACCTTTGAGTTGCGGGGTTACAAATAAATAGTTCATTGTCAATGGATTTTTCACTTGCTTTTCTACAACAAACTAACCCATTGGACGAACCAAGCAAGCGACCAAATTTCCTCAAAAAATCGAGCGATTTATTTGACACTCCGGAAGAGTTTTCCTCACCTGGCATCACGTGAAATTCTGGTACTCCCATGAACATTTGGTACGAACTTTGTTGCATGAAGAAGGCAGAATTGTTTTTATGAACCATGTTTTGAGATTGTTTCTTGACGAACAAGTCCTCCGAAGAGAATTCGTCGCAACATTTAGCGACAGATGCGAGCTTGAATATGGATTTGGCAGGAAGCTGTGAGAATATTTCAAAGAGTTCGCCGTTGAAAGCCATGGGAAGAATACGAGTTTGCGAAGAGGAAGAATAATATATGAGGATGTAGGAACTGGAATGGAGTGTGGAAAAACCGAAGTGGCTATTTGTACGGCTCGAAGTATGCGGTTTGAGACCATCTGTACTTGGGATTTCTAATTTTTTTTTGTTTCCTATATTTCCTCCTTTGATTTGGTGGTTTCCTATCTCACCCATGAATAAGTTTCCTATGATAACACGACTTTCAAACAAACGGGAATGTGAAGTAATGCACCTGCACAATTTGGAAAAACAACATAGATTTTGCGTCCGCAATCATTCAATTCACTTAGATTTTGCATCCGGAATCATTCAATTCACATGAATTTGCGTCCAGAATTACTCAATTCACATGGATTTGAGTCCGGAATCATTCAATTCACATGGACCCGCATGAATTGAATGGCTCCGAAGCCCGGACATAATTATAGCCGGAGTTGCGTTTTAAGATTGCGTTTGTAGACTTTATGAGTGTATATATATACACTACTAGTTGAGAATAAAATAAGTAGAAAATTGTACAACACACTTCTAGATTTTTCTATTTTCTCTCATCTTTCCCTCCAAACCAAACAATGTGAATTTTTTTCAATTGCTTTCATTTCTCTCATTTTTCACAAGTTCCAAACGAAGCAGAAGTTCATTTGAATTAGCCCAAACATAGCAGCTAGAATTCTCTACGCAAATAATCCAGAAAATAGAAATTCCAGACAATTCTAGACTCAATGTTGTTCAGAGTCATTCAATGCATGAGAGGTTCACATGTATTGAATTGTTTTAGATACAATTTTATCTAAAATAACATTCTAAAGTTGTGTTCCTTTCTTTCCCGTCTCTGTAATTGGAGTTATATTCACTTCCAAATCCTCCAGGAGAATGACCAAACTCATTACCTCTCTCTCTCTCTCAACCCTCCTGCGACCCTCCCTCTTTCTGAGTTTCTGTTGACTTTTGGCTCCATCCTCCTGTTCACTAGCACACCTCCGTTGATAATTGGAGACAAGTGGCTTCCAAGTGGTCATTCTTCAGCAGCCATGGAGTTATGGCCTCGTCTGGTGTGGGAATGGCCTTGCCTTTATATTCTGCATCTCTTGAATGAGAGCCAGAGAGGGTGAGGTCTGTTTGTATAGCTATGTAGAAGAGTGTGGTGAGGAATGAGAGTCCTCACTTGTAAAGCTTTCCTCCCATTTTGATAATAGCTCCGTTTACCTCAGTGGATATACCTAATTTTGGGGAACCACATATCTCTCATGTGTTCGTATTTGTGTACGTGTGTTTTGGCTTTGTTTGATCCACTCCAGGCACAACAGTTTCTCCACTACTCCCTCTTTGGTCAGGACTCCCTCTTAGGCATAGAGTATTTGAAAGTTGCTTGGTTGTTGTTTGATAAAATGATCATTGGTTACAAGGGAAAAAAAAATAGTGATGAACATTGGGGCTTACAAATCGAAGAAGCTTCATATCTTGACTAGAACTTGCAGACTAGACTCCAACATTTGAAATTGCATTTTTCCCTTCTAAGAGCCAACTAGTGTAAAGATTGACGGTTTCCCCCTATTGCTTCGCACATCATTTGGCCTTTGTCAACTACTAGCAAGATTTTTGAAAATTGAACAATTGTAAAGATTGATGGTTGTAACTTATAGATTTTGTGTGAGTTTTCTATTTTACATACTAAGATTTTAAATGCCTTATAAGTTGCTTCACATCATATAATAGTTCCCTATTAGAGGTGGGAGTTCCTTTTTTCTTCCCTGTGGTAAGATTTCGTATGCAAATATTCCTAGTATTAGTGGAAGATTGAAGTACAAATTGTGGTGAATATCTCACAATACACTGGGCAAGAGGTGTAAGTTACAATCGGATTGTAGAACTTGTCATGCAGATGTGTACAATGTTAAACACGTTAATTTAATGATTGACAGACTTTGGCTATCTCTATTTCATTTGACAAACAAAAAAGACTTTGGCTATCAAGAAAAACTCTATAAAAGACAAATGGTTGAGACTTTGGTATGGTTTCTTTTTTGAGAAAATTTCAAAATACCCCCCAATCTTTATACTAAAATTCAATTAGACTCCCAACCTTTTAAAAATTTCAATTTTACTCCCAACGTTACCTTCCGTTATTCTAACTTACTCCTCCTGTCAAATGACTAACAAAACTTACTGACTTGGCAGCTAATGGTGGACAGAAACGTTTGTTGGGTGTTTTGGCTGGTGACATGGCTGAAGTTGTTGATTATTCCCCACATTTGGAGGGAAAATCACAAAACCCTAATTTGTTTCCCTCCATTTCATCTCCTGCCGATGCACTATAAAAATAGAGCATGAACCAACAATTCCACCTCCTTCATCTGACCACATCCAACCCTAATCCCTTCTCCATATCTCCACACACCATAAACCCCTAAAACCCACCATGAGTAGCAACAGCAGTGCCATGAATGTGAGCTCTGACAAGACGCCAATCCCAGTGGAGGATGTGTGCCTCATTTGTGGAAACCAAAGGGTTTTGCACAATTTTTGGACTGATCCGAACCCAGGTAGGAGGTTTATGGGTTGCACAAAGGCTAGTTGCAAAGGCTTTGATTAGGTGGATCCCCCTACGTGTTGAAGGGTTGTTAAGATAATCCTAGGGCTGCTTAGGAAGACCAACAAATTGGACCAGTTGCTTGCAAAAAGCAGGGCTGGAGAGAGGAAGACGAAGATGTACCTTGCTGCAACTTGGATCATATTTGCGGCTGTGGTGCTTGGGAACAAAGTGTTTTCCTTTTGAAGAAAAATTTGCAGCTTGGCTAAGGGTGTGTTTGTGGAGATTTAGGTCTGGGTTTAGTTTTTCTTCTTTTTTTTCTACTTTATTTTGTTCCCCTAGTATGGGATAGGATGGGATGAGATTGAAGGGAAGAGATGCAATGGTTTGATTTTCCTGTCTTGTTTTCTATCTCATTTTGTTCCCCTAGTATGGGATGGTATGAGATAGGATGAAATAGAAGGTCTATTGCATCTTGTTTTGGACACATAATGTTTGTATTGGAAAATCATGTAATAGAATGATTTGTTTTGTTTTGGTTCCCTTAATATGTTTGCGCCTATAATGGAATAGTTTTTTCTTTGATTCCCCTAATATGTTTGTTCCACATAAGTTGCAAGTAAACCCAGAAACATTCAGGTTATTAAAGCCCAAAAAACAGGCATTTGAATCCACAAAATCCAAGTTATTGAAGAAAAAAAAGGCATCTGAAACCACAAAATACAGGTAAGTGAAGCCACAAAAAATGCTGGCAAGAAAGTGGCCAAGTGCCATACATAGTAGCAACCTAATAAGCATTCAAACCACTGATATGCACCCAAAAAAATTGGAATGGTGTAGGCCATACAAAGCACCAACCTAGTAAATCATGGACAATCCATAAAACAATTCAAAGCAACAAACTGGCATTCATACCATTTCATCAAACAACTACTTAATTACATGACTCAAGTGTCATACTAATAAAAGTACCATAATTCAAACTGTTTTCCAAATACTAAGATTAGCAACACAGATGGATTACAAGTTCCATATTTGGACTACCATAGTTCCAACTTAAGCACTTACAAAAAAAGATTGTGTGCTACACTGATATGTACCCAAAAAATTCAATTTTTGCCTAAACTGATATGCACTGATATGCACCCAAAAAAGTCAGTATTTTCCTAAACTGATATTCACCAATATGCACTAAAAAAAGTCATTGTTTTTCCACATAAACTAATGATCACTTAAGGAACCAACTTTCTTCGAAGCAGACTAGTTTGCTTTAGGAGTAGCTGCATTGTTTGCCTATTTTGCTGCAGTCTTGGAAGAAGCCAAGTAAACTCTATTTCCCCTCCAATTCATGCCTTGTATCTGCTTCGGTGTTGTGTCCACAATTGCCTACACATGAACCAGGAACCAGTAAAGTTAATGAACTATGTACTGAGTATGAAAATGAAAACCAATGAAATTTATAAATAATTCTAAACACTTACACAATGTTTTGTCTGTCTTGAAAGTAGCTAGAGCTGTAGTGTTTGTACCCACAGTGCTGCCACCATCAGCCTGAAATAGAAAAGACACTAGCCTTAATGAATCAAACTACCACTACCACATGCATCCACAAACATTTAATAACATTTACAGTTTTACTTACAGTTAAACCACTATGTGAATCACCACCAACGCCCACCCAAATAGGACTAACATTGCTCATTGCACTTTACAGGACCAGTTGTGGCAGCTGTTGGATCAGTTGCTGTAGCTGTTTGACCACTTGTGGCAGCTGTTGGACCAGTTGGTGCAGCTGTTTCATCCCTTGTTTGACCTTCCCCCTGATTTGATACCTTCTTGCATCCCTTTTTATTGTGTCATGTTTGCCCACATTGAGTGCATATCATCTTCATCCCCTTCCTGCATGTCATTTTCTTTTCTTATGGCCTTCTCTATGATTCAAGTTTTTCTTGTATCTAGAGCTTGGTCTTCTCGATGTACCCTTTGTCGATAGGGACGGCAATCGGGGCGGATATGGAGAACTTTGTACCCGATCCTCGAAACCGAACCCCAACCCACATCCGTCCCGATACCCAAATGGGGAGAGCAAGAGGAAACCATAACCGAACCATTCGGGGTTCGGGTAATCCCTGAACCATTCGAGTACCCAAACCAAATGACAACTGCTATGCGCGGATCTAAAAATTTTGTCCGATTTCAAGTTCTTGGGGTGGGTTCTGATCAATGAGAGAAGAAAAAGGGAATAACAAAGAGAGAGAGAGAGAGGAGGAGGAGGAGAGAGAGAGAGGAGGAGGAGAGAGAGAGAGAGGAGTATGTATGTTTTGACGTCGCCAGAGCGGCCAATCTCCGGGGCCTTTGATCTGTGTGTTCAACTGAATATTTTGCTTGACGACATTGGAGATGGTGGGTGGGGGTGTCTCATGTCTCTGTGTGTGTGTGTGTGTGTGTGAGAGAGAGAGAGAGAGAGAGAGAGAGAGAGAGAGAGAGAGGACGACGACAATGAGCGGCGGTGAGGCCGCGAAGGGTTGTCTACAACGCAGAAGAGAAGAGGGGGTGGGTTTGATTGTTTGAGGTATGGATGTGTAGCTGTCAATTGTAGCGCTAATTATAAATAAAGGATTATCAGACTCCAGACCTTTAACCCTTAACACATGCAACAATTTGGTCCTTAAATTTCTGGACATACGCACTTCGACCACTAGGCTCCTATACATATATATTACGGTTCGGTTCGGGGATCTGCTAAACCATACCCGAACTGATACCCGTTCGGTTATCCAAGGCCTCAACCATATCCATACCCACGGGAAATTTTTCGGTTATGGTTCGAGAAAAAATTTCGGTTACGGTTCGGTTCACTTTGTCATCCCTATTTGTCGAGTTAATAAAATTCTTTTGCCGATCAAAAAAAAAATCCCCCAAATCTTGATCTCATAGTTTTCGATCAAATTTTAATTATTTAAGCTGCTTAGTGTGTTCAGAACGTGATTTTAAGGGTGCCCGCAAGAAATTGGCAAAAAAAAACTAGGAATGGCTTGATTTAAGCAGTTTTTAATTGAACCGTTCAAGAAAGTTCAATAAAAAATTGTTCAGATGAAACTCTTCTCGGTCATTTTTTTTTACTAATTTCTTAAGAGTACCTTTTAAATCACATTCTAATTAAATTAAGCGGCTCGAATCATCAAAATTTGATCGGAAACTTGGGGGGGATTTTTTAGGGGTCTCCGGAACCACCCCGGTGTGTGTGTGTGTGTGTGTGTGTGTGTATATATATATATATATATTTGTACTCCATAAGCACAAGTTCTTCTTCTTTTTCTTCTTTGTTGGTGACGCGGCGGAATTCACAAGAGATTAGTTGCGTACTAATCAAACAAATGATAGAACTTGAATCTACGAGTTAACCTTGCGCACAAGGAAAAATAGAGAAAACTCTAAATATTATTGATGTAAAAGTTTTAAAAGATAAATAATTGAATAGGTTACAGTCCTTTTTATAAGACCCTAACCCTAGAAATTCTACTGTAAAAGAAATAATAAATCATGCCAAAACAAGCGGCATTAAATAAAAGATATTTCCTAATTAATTAAAATAAAATCCTAATTCTTATAGACCAAGAATCCTAATAAAGGTAGAAATCAAAATCAAACCGAATACGGAAAGTTAATAATTCTAACCTAATCGAAAATATTCCTAGCCAAAATCTTATTCTAAAACAATAAAAATAAAATACAAAAACTCTCCGTTTTTGTCCTACATCAGCCTCCTTTTCTTCAAAAGAACTCGCCCTCGAGTTCTCATTAGAAACTTGCCATCTGCCATTCCAAAGAAATAAATATTTGGAATACTTTAACTTCTCGCTCATCTTCCAATAAAAGTACACTCGCCAAGATAGTTTTTTTACATACTTCAATTGATTGACAATCTCCACGGTACGAGAATTGAGTGAAAACTCAAATTGCTCCAACCCAAGAAAATCAACAATTTGAACTTCATTCTGAAATTGCAGTTTCTCTTGACTTTGATCCATTTTAAAATTGGCTGGTAGATCAAGCACACTGTTGGTTTCCAGAATTGGTAGCGGGGGGCGCCTTGCAGCGTGGATCATTTTCAAATAAGAAGGTCCTTATTTTAGTTAAAATAAGGACCTCCCATTTCTCTCATTTTCCGTTCGAATTTCGATAATCCGAACCGCTCAATGTGTTCAGAACATGATTTTAAGGGTACCCGCTTGAAATCGGCAAAAAAAAAATGACCGGAAAGGGCTTCTTTCGAGCAGTTTTTATTTGAACCGTTTGATAAAAAATAAACAAAAACTGCTCGGATGAAGCTCTTTCCGATTTTTTTTTTTGCTGATTTCTCGCGGGTACCCTTAAAATCACGTTCTGAACACATTGAGCGGCTCAGATTATCGAAATTCGATCAGGAAAGGGAGGTCCTTATTTTATTAAGTTAAGGTGGTCTTTAGGAGAATGGGACTCTCTCTCTCTCTCTCTCTCTCTCTCTCTCTCTCTATATATATATATATATATATTTGTACTCCATAAGCACAAGTTCTTTTTCTTATTTGTTGGGTCCAGAGTGTCTCCCATGAATTTAGTTACACAATGTCACTATCTGCAATGACTCTAAAAATAGACTTACAGGTACTATGTTGAATGCCATAAAAGAATTAATTAAAACACTCTCCAATTGATTTTAGAAAAGATGGTGAAAAAGAAATCCGACATTCTTCTTTTTGTGTCCGTGTAAAACCATGCACAACTTCTTCTCAATCAAATTGCGGGGAAAGGGCAAAGAAAAAAAAGAATGAAAAAGCCAACATACAAACGTGGTTTTCTTGTACATCCCAGATCTGGTTCTTTTCATCTAGGTTGACTGGATCTAGGATCCGTTCATCTTTGGGGATGGATTTGTGGGTTTTCCAGAATCAGTAGCGGGGGGCGCCTTGCAGCGTGGACTACGGTGGGACGAAGCGACGTACGTTAATCCCCAATTTGCATATTTGTTTCACTTAACTTCCTCCAGGCCACATCCATCGGTGGATCAGTGGTTCCAATACTGTAGTTATTCCTTTCAGCTTTTACTTTAATTGTGTAACTTGTATCTGATTTTTATCAATATAAATTGCATTTGTTATTCCTCGACACAGATCGACTAACTTGAATAAAAAATGTCGGCTTCACGTTATATTTGTACTCCCACCCACTCTACGACACGCAGGAAAAATATGCCGCCATTCTCGGGGCCACGGTCCACATGCTTACCGTATCAGTCTCAGATCAAATAAATGTCTTCATCAAACTTGGCCCAACGCTTGATGGAATCATGTTTTTTTTATTTTTATATTCATTCCACGACTATAAATATTTATTCAAATTTATTCACATTTATATTGAAATCAACACACACTACACCTCAAGTGTATTTGGGTCCCACCGAAAGATGTTAGTGTATATGTAAGTGTTTGTGATTGAATAATAATTGTTCTTTTACAACTGAGGTTCGGATTAACTTACCTACATCTCGATTAGTTTCACCCATCTCGACTAATTCTGTGGTTTTGAAGTGAACTACCAGAAAAACATTCATTAGCCTCAAGGTTTGGAATCGTGGCCCTCAACATGGCCCAACAGTAGATGGAATTATGTTTTTTTTTCATAATTGAGTTCGGATTAACTTGTACGTATCTCGATTAATTTCGAAATTCTAAAGCTAGTGAACTATCAGAAAAACATCGGATGACTCCAAGATTTAAAATGTTTTACTTCCCCATAATTGAAAGTTAGCGAGCTCTGGGGGCAAAGCCTTGTAAGGGCATCCGCATCAGCCTCTATAAATTTTGGACCAAATTACATCTTAAAAACTCACTTTATTACTTTAGCTACTCACTTTTCAAATGTTTATTGCATCAAGCTCTTTACTCTCACTCTCTACTCAATTAAATATTAATAAAGTTGTCCCCACGGATGAATAGTGCCGGATTGGAAACAAATAAAAGGAGTAGGTGAGACAAAGTAAATTAATATAAAAACTTTTACTGGATGAACAGTGCCTCTCTTAAGATAAAGAGGAACTGTTGAAAAACTAAAACTTTGGCAAGTGGTCCCTACTAATAAAGAGGCTGATGTGAGGGTATTTTTTCCATTTTGCTTGTTAAAATGAAGTACATGGTAGTTTAGCTACTCTAGTGTGGATGCTCTAATCACTCAGTCAAACTCGAGTTTGAAACATGTTTTCCTTTTTTAAGTGGTGTTGGGCTGATTTTGTCTTTGTCCTCAACCTTCTTGATTGAATAATTTACTCTTACCACCGAGGTGGTAGCCCAGGTGGCAAAGGGCACTACCTCTCCCCAACGCAGGGCCCAGGTTCGAGGCCCCGGAGGCACTTTGTGTCAATTTCCGGTGGTGCCACACTGGCTTAATTTCGAACCCGCTCTGTGGACCAGGGAGGGGGCTTCTTTGCCAACTGTGCACTGAGGTGGTGCCGTGGTGACGGCCCGTTCTCTCGGACGGTAGCTATGGCTCGAACCGGACATTCCACTGGCGGGTTTGGAGCCCCTATGGTCACGCCCACGGGAGGTTGCTACGCCGGTCGCCCCCTCCAAACCCTTTTGTTTATCAAAAAAAAAAAAAAAAAAAAGAATAATTTACTCTTTAAACTCATCAAAACGTTAATTATATGAAAAGAAATCAGGTTAACATCGATACCTGGTCCAAGGATCACAAAACGCATTTATTTTATTTTTTTCATTTGACAAACTGATCAAAATCTATTTATCTTGAAATACATGTGGGGTCATCGTGGATTTCTCTCTCTCTCTCTCTCTCTCTCTCTCTCTCTCTCTCTCTTTTTATTTTTACAAACTGATCAAAATTTTGTGATAGACGTTTGTAGATTATCGGTTCATCTTGAAGAGAGGAATCGAAAAAGTCTGCCAGCTGTCACAAAATTACTTTTTCTATTTCTTTCGTCGATACAAACCAATAATACTCAAAAGTATGCCACAACATTAACAAACGTAATTTTTTTTGAATAAAGCAACAAAAATTCAAGTTGATTTTTTTTAATCTAAATTGATTTTCTTAAAGAAAACTCTCCTGATTTTAATCGCCAGAGCAAACCCAAAAAAGGCACACCACAGACCCCAAAAACATCGACCTTGAATGTCGCTTTTTTGACTGGTATCCATAATAATCCTTGGGTAACTCGTCTTCAGATTCATCATCACTATCAAGTTGATAATAAGAATATCCTCCGGAGACGTTTTGATTAATAGGTTGGTTGCGGGCAAATCCCTCAACGCGGTTCCTGTCAACTTTGTGTTTAACAGGTTGACCATGGGCAAATCCCTTGGCGCGAGTCCTGTCAAATCCTTCCCTACGATCATCGTCAATAGGGTTTGTGTATCTTCCACGGACGAATGCCATCGAACCAGGAAAAAGCGTGGCTCTGATACCACTTGACGCGGCGGAATTCACAAGAGATTAGTTGCGTACTAATCAAACAAATGATAGAACTCGAATCTACGAGTTAACCTTGCGCACAAGGAAAAATAGAGAAAACTCTAAATATTATTGATGTAAAAGTTTTAAAAGATAAATAATTGAATAGGTTACAGTCCTTTTTATAAGACCCTAACCCTAAAAATTCTACTGTAAAAGAAATAATAAATCATGCCAAAACAAGCGGCATTAAATAAAAGATATTTCCTAATTAATTAAAATAAAATCCTAATTCTTACAGACCAAGAATCCTAATAAAGGTAGAAATCAAAATCAAACCGAATACGGAAAGTTAATAATTCTAACCTAATCGAAAATATTCCTAGCCAAAATCTTATTCTAAAACAATAAAAATAAAATACAAAAACTCTCCGTTTTTGTCCTACATCAGTTGGGTCCAGAGTGCCTCCCATGAATTTAGTTACACAATGTCACTGTCTGCAATGGCTCTAAAAATAGACTTGTGGGTACTATATTGAATGCCATAAAAGACTTAATTGAAACACTCTCCAATTGATTTTAGAAAAGATGATGAAAAAGAAATCCAGACATTCTTCTTTTTGTGTCTGTGTAAAACCATGCACAACTTCTTCTCAGTCAAATTGAGGGGAAAGGGCAAATAAAAAAAGAATGAAAAAGCCAACATACAAATGTGGTTTTCTTATACATCCCAGATCTGGTTCTTTTCATCTAGGTTGACTGGATCTAGGATCCGTTCATCTTTGGTGATGGATTTGTGGGTTTTCCGGAATCAGTAGTGGGGGGCGCCTTGCAGCGTGGACTACGGTGGAACGAAGCGACGGACGTTAACCTCCAATTTGCAGATTTGTTTCCCTTAACTTCCTCCAGGCCACATCCATCGGTGGATCAGTGGTTCCAATACTGTAGTTATTCCTTCCGGCTTTTACTTTAATTGTGTAACTTGTATCTGATTTTTATCAATATAAATTGCATTTGTTATTCCTCGACACAGATCGACTAAGGCCCCGTTCCAGAAACGGAAATAAGTACTTATTTTTTAAGAAGGCAATTTCAAGCTCAAAAATTATGTGCTTACGTAAATAATTTTCCTATCAATATGGATCTTAGTTGATAGACTTCATTGAGATCTTTTATACGATGAAAAAAAATTGAAAAATTAATTTTTCATTTATATTATTTTTTAGTTTGAAAATATAAAATAAGTAATTATTTTTTAAGAAAGTGTTCTGGAACGGAGCCTAACTTAAATAAAAAATGTTGGCTTCACGTTATATTTATACTCCCACCCACTTTACGACACGCAGGAAAAATATGCCGCCATTCTCGGGGCCACGGTCCACATGCTTTACCGTATCAGTCTCAGATCAAATAAATGTCTTCATCAAACAGGAATCATGTTTCTTTTTTTTTTTTTTTTTATCATTCCACGACTATAAATATTTACTCAAATTTATTCACATTTATATTGAAGTCAACACACGCTACACTTTAAGTGTATTTGGGTCCCACCGAAAGATGTTAGTGTAAATGTAAGTGTTTGTGGTTGAATAATAATTGTTCTTTTACAACTGAGGTTCGGATTAATTTACGTACATCTCGACTAGTTTCACCCACCTCGACTAATTCTGTGGTTTTGAAGTGAACTACCAGAAAAAACATTCATTAGCCTCAAGGTTTGGAATCGTGGCCCTCAACATGGCCCAACAGTGGATGGAATCATGTTTTTTTTTTGTCATAACTGAATTCGCGTTAACTTATACATATCTCGATTAATTTAGAAATTCTAAAGCTAGTGAACTATCAGAAAAACATCCGATGACTCCAAAATTTAAAATGTTTTACTTCCCCAGAATTGAAAGTTAGCGAGCTCTGGGGGCAAAGCCTTGTAATCACTCAGTCAAACTCGAGTTTGAAACATGTTTTCCTTTTTCAAGTGGTGTTGGGCTAATTTTGTCTTTGTCCTCAACCTTCTTGAATGAATAATTTACTCTTTAAACTCATCAAAACTTTAATTATATGAAAAGAAATCAGGTTAACATCGTTACCTGGTCCAAGGATCACAAAACGCATTTATTTTATTTTTTTTCATTTGACAAACTGATCAAAATCTATTTATCTTGAAATACATGTGGGGTCATCGTGGATTTCTCTCTCTCTCTCTCTCTCTCTCTCTCTCTCTCTCTCTCTCTCTCTCTCTCTCATTTTTACAAACTGATCAAAATTTTGTGATAGACGTTTGTAGATTATCGGTTCATCTTGACGAGAGGAATCGAAAAAGTCTGCCGGCTGTCGCAAAATTACTTTTCCTATTTCTTTTGTCGATAAGAACCAATAATACTCAAAAGTATGCCACAACATTAACAAGCGTAATTTTTTTTTGAATAAAGCAACAAAAATTCAAGTTGATTTTTTTAATCTAAATTGATTTTTTAAAAGAAAACTCTCCTGATTTTAATCGCCAGAGCAAACCCGAAAAAGGCCCACTACAGACCCCAAAAACATCTCACCGAAAAAGGCCCGCCACATCCATCGCTCTGTTTCACTGCTCAACATCTCATCGTCTTTCTGTCAATCGATGGTTTGAATTTTAAAAAACACACCAGATGAAAAGATTGAGAGCGATAGAAGCAGAGGTAAAATAAGTTGAGCAGTGGGCGTAAATTTTCTAGTAAATGAGAGCCTCCTACGTATCACAATCGTTCCACACACGAAGTTGCGGAGAGATTGACCCCAAAGATATTTATTCTATTCCATGGGATTGGCCAAGTAGTCTTGGTCTGAAACTTAGATGTTTGCTCCATCCTAAGGCTTCAAATTCGATTCTCCTTCTCAACAATTCTTGGAGCCACCTTATCCCATGCATAAGCGTGTGAAACGGCTGCGGGAGGGCTGTAGTGATTAATCCAAAGTGAGCGTAAACTAGTTCGGGACACCCTGCATTACCAAAAAGAAAGATATTTATTAAATAGTACTGTAGTATAATATTCTGATATTGTGTGTAATCACACGTTATAAGGTCTCGACTAGAACCACTAACATCCCCATCTCTCTTTCTCTCTCGCACCCAAAACCATCGTACAAAACCTCCAACAACTCCGTCGGTACATTTTTCAAACAGGCGGATTCAAACGTCAACGTACTCTGCAACCCATATTTCTCGTGATTGATCTGTCTCTCAATCGATTTTTTTTTTCACAATTCAGGTGTCCGAAACATGTAACCGTCTTTCAATCGATCGTGACTTGCCTCTTTCCTTTGACAAGCATTTCCACGGTCAGTTTTTTTCCAAATTCATTCCATTTGATTTTTTTCTATAATCAATTTTGTTTTGTACAGATTTTTTTATTCCATCTTAAATATGATTTAAGATCAGTTGAATCAATTTTATTCTGAGGTGGGGGAGGTAACAAAAAAATGTCAAAATTTGGCAAAATGCTGCAAGCTATAGCCTTTTGAATAAAAATGGATCAAAAGAAAATATTAGAATTCCTGTGGGATATAGCCATCGGGCGCCCTGCCAAGGCGGAAGCTGAGGGTTCGAGCCCCGTCAGTTCCAACGGATCCAATTGTTCAGCTTTCCAGTTTCTTCATTCATTGATCAGTCACATGACTTTCTATTTGTCATGAATACAAAAGCTTCAGTTTCATATTCTGGAAACTTGTGGAGGATATAAGTCATGACATTATTTTTCCGTCTAACGGCTTAAGTTTTAGATGAGCCAGTAGTCTCAAATGTCAAGTCCTACAGACGCTGACGTGGAAAGAAGCCCGACTGCGCGATACAATATGCCCGGAAGTGGAAGAAGGGAAGATCATGAAACGACGGGAATCGAGGTCGACAAGGAAGAAGAAGGAGAGTATGAGGTGGATGATTTAAGAGATCGAATGAAGTCGTCGCGCGGAAGCCAATTGAATCTGATCAACAGAGAGTTAGGCTTGGAGCCGGAGCCGGCTCGCAGGATATCCGGTAGAGAAAGTGCCATCAATGGCATCAGAGACCTCTCCAAGTGCATGGTCATCGATCCTGATAACAGGTACGTACTTGCAGCTGCTGCTGCTTCTTCTTCTCTCTCTCCCTATACTTTCTCCCTCTAAAACCATTAGCTTTGGAGAGACCACGTACCTTCTCAAGGCTTGGGTATGTTCATTTTGAGTCTCAAAATTTCTGCGCAAGATTTTCAATAGGTTTTTTTTCCTATCTGTTTCTCACCCTCTCATTACTCTCAAAAACCTCTATGAGCACCCAAACCGAACAGGGTCGTCGTTGACGAGTAATCGATCATTCAGGGATCGCGCGTTAATCCTTTAGTGGTCTTGGAACACTTTTACATTGACTCTCAACATCCTCAGTTCTGGGTTGTTTTTCTCAGTCTTCGGTTTTGTTCTTTCGGTTTGTTTATCATGGTTTTGGGGATGATCTTTAGCTTTAGTTTGTTTTGGTTTTGCATGTCTTGGGTTGTTTTTAGCAGGGCCGGCTCAAGGCTTTCGGGGCCGGAAGCGCGTTTAAAAAATGAGGCCTTTATGCATTTTTCTATTCCCTCAGTCCTAATTTGTTTGTTCACTTTTTGACTTTTACTTGTTTCAAAATGTTTCTCCACTTTAGTCCCTTATCATTTGAACTAAAGTAATTTTTTTCAAAAAAGTTTGGAGGGCAACTTTTTGAAAGTTGATCATTTATTGGTGCAATGATTGTATTCCCTTAAAAAGTTGTATTTCTCAAATTGGACAAACAAATTGGGAAGAAGCGAGTAGTATTAAAAGAAATCAAAATAGCAAATTCGGAACAAATAAAAAATATGTATTTGTTATAGAATACGCCTTATTTTCTTTTTTCTTTTTTAACGCCTTGGTGTTTCTAATGAGTAATTCCACAATTTGGACCTATTTTGTGGCTCCTAAATTTTAATTTGGCTATATATATATGGATCCTAAAAATTTGGGTGCCCTCGTTTTTAATTTTTTTTGGGGGCGGGAAGCGCAGGCTTCCCCGGCCTTGGCTATAAGCCGGTACTGGTTTTTAACTTTTGTTCGGTTTTCAGTGTTTGTTTGTGGTGTTTTGGTTGATATCTTGCCTTCTTTCGATTTTGGTTCTCGGATGGCGTATGCCGATGTGCCCGTGATTTCTTTAATCTTCGTAATCATTTCTAAAGATTAATAAAAATATTTTTGGCCGATTAGAAAAAAAGAGACTCTCATCCTCCTTCACTATACTCATGTGGTGTACTCATACTTAATTCTGTATCCAAATGATCGTGCGGTGGAGAAGGCTCTTAGAACACCACCACGAAGTGATGCTAAAGAAAATCGTAATTTCTTTTCATACACTTACCATTTGGCCAGAGCACCCGATAAATTTTCTTCTAAAACATGAAATTGCAATCTTCGTCACCCCAAATAAGTGGGACCACGAATCCGAACCCTCAACAATAGGATAGACAAGGCCGCGTTGATATTTTGACGAAATATCTAGCTAGGAACACGTATTTAAAATACAATTTCGAATATAATTGTTTCCGGAACAGTTCTATATTTGTATTCACATACATCTAACAATTTCAAGCATATAATAAGCATAATTGTAAATGAAATGATGTTTTAAACGTGTGTTGGTTTGCATTGCGCATAGGGGTGACAAATTGAACCCAGACCCATTAGCAAACCCAGACCCATCAACTAAAAAATAGACCCAACCCAACCCATTTATTAGTTGGGTAAGAATGGGTCCAAACCCAACTAACCCATTATTAGTTGGGTCTTAATTGGGCATCAATTGGGTCAACTAAAATGACCCAATGGGCATGAAAGTAACCCATGAAAAATTTGTGCAGTTGCCACTTTAAATGATGCCACTCTTAGTGGGGAGAAGTTTTGGGTGCCGGGCGATACCACACACGTGGTAATCTATCGACGATCACAGCCATCCAAACGCGTTTTGAACGGTTTGGATTTCAGAAAGAAAAAAAGAGAATAGAGAGTGGTTGGGTTAGGAGAGAGAGAGATATGTATATGATAAATCTGAACTAACTACAACATGTTTTAAATGACTGAGATCGCCGAAAGATACTGCCAGGCACCCAAAAATTTCCTACTTGGTGGAACCTGAGAGTAGTGATAGCACATCTGTATTATTCCCAAATTTCTCCTTAGTGGAACCTGAAAGGCTGAAAGTAGGGATAGCATATCTGTATTATTCCTAGACTAGATTCTGCTTTTATCCTAGTACCTTGAAATAACAGATGGACATGCTAAGGACCACCAACCGGTCCAACCTGAACCCATGATCAACGGTTCACCGTTGCGCTGTCACACTGTGAGTGTCCTGATTTTTATTTTTCCTATTTTGGATGCAGATTAATGTCGGTAGCTTGGCGTAAAAACTGCACCAAAACTGCTGCCGACACAGATTTTTAAAAACAGACAGCGCATACAGATGGGCTTTTAACCGGTTTTGGGTCCTAAAAAGATGATCGGAGCCGCTTATTTTGTTCAAAACATCTTGTTTAAGGTCCCCGTAAAAAATCAGTTCATTTGGATATCGGTAAGGGGATTTACGAAGCACCCAACTTTGCTTCAAAGAAAGGCTACTTTCTGAAAGCGAAGTTGGGTGTTTCGTAAATTCCTTTACCAATATCCAAATGAGCTAATTTTTTATGGTAACTTTAAACAAGATGTTTCGAACAAAATGAGCGATTTCGATCATCTTTGTGGGATCCAAAACGTGTCCAAAAACCATCTGTACGCATTGTCTGGTTTTAAAAATCTGTGCGCATAGCACCGTTGTCGGAATGCTTAATTAGTCGTGGTTAAAATCATGTAAAGGAATAGATACCAAATAGTATGCGATCGAACTGCGGTGCATGTTGTCCCTTGGAGACAACATGGGTGTTGGGACAATCTCAATCGTCCATGTCGAGCAATAAACGGCTCAAATTGCATCTCAGTTGAACTTGACTGGGATGTAATTTGAGCCGTCTGTTGTTTGGCATGAACAACTGAGATGGGCCCAATATGCATGGTGTCCGTTAGCCCCGAATTAAGATCAAAACCCACCAAAAGCCATTTTTGTCTTTTACTCTCGATCGCATATCATTTACAATTGGTATCAATTTTAGAGGATTTTAAACCGCGATTAAGCGTCATGATAAAGGTCAAATTGCACAAAATCCTGATTACTTATGGTTGTTTAAGAATAAACGGCTCGTTTGCTGCTGATGAAATATTAAGGGTGGACATATTATCAATTTAAATTTGTAAACTAATTTGGATCTTAATCATTCACGGTAATGAAATTGCTATAACTATTTAATCTGAATCCATAAATTACATTTCGAATTTTTTTTATATTCATTTTTAAAGTATTTAAATATGAACCAGATAGAATCGGAAATAGAACCAAAATAATACCGTTTTCGAAGTTTTTTTTTTTTTTTCTGGTCAAGTTTTGAACAATTTTTTATTGCACCAACCATATATAGGAGGGATTAAATTAAGAGCAATGCTAGATAAAGATGTATACGTTCAAATGTTGAAATTTGAAATTTATACATGTTCATAATTGTGTGATGCACGTGAATCCCTCGTTATAATTTATAACGTGAAATTCACGGTCTCACATATACGTAGAACAACCCGAACATGTATACATGCGTCTATATCTGTGCACACTTTCGGAGAATTAAAACGAGAAGGTTCTGCATCCGCCACCAAGGAATGCAACAAGCACACATGTATTTAATGAAAAGAGTTTTAATGCAACAGTTATTTGTAACGTCCTTTTACATAATGTGGATCCCATCTTTCATATAAAAAAAAAAAAAGTCGAATGGACTTAAAAAAAATCAGTTCAATCATATATGTGTCGGCTTATGCCTCATTTCAAAACATATTTTTAAAAAATAAGTATTTATTTCATATATTTTTAAACTAAAAAATAATGTAAATAAAAAAATAATTATTTTATTTTTTTGTCCCGTATAAAAAATCTTAATAAGATCTACTAAGTATCAAATAAGATCCATATTATTAAAAAAAATATTTACATAAACGCATTATTTTTTATCTTGAAATTTTCTTATTAAAGTACTAATCAGAGTTCTGAAAAGGTACCTAAGTATTTTGGAAATTTATGCAGGTGGTATCGGGCATGGACGAAGATCATAGTGGGATGGGCAATCTACTCGTCTTTCTTCACGCCCTTCGAGTTCGCTTTCTTCAGAGGATTACCCACGAAGTTTTTCCTGTTGGACATCGTCAGTCAAGCGGCTTTCCTCGTCGACATCATCCTCCGATTCTTCGTCGCCTACAGAGATAGCCAGACTTGCAAAATTGTCTACAATCACACCCCCATTGCCCTTCGGTCAGTTCTCTTTCCTCTTTGCTAAGTGTTTTTTTTCTTTTATCACAAACCGCAGGAGAATAAAAGTATTAGAATTACGATTAAAGCTTCTAC
Source organism: Rhododendron simsii (assembly GCA_014282245.1). Taxonomy (NCBI): domain Eukaryota; kingdom Viridiplantae; phylum Streptophyta; class Magnoliopsida; order Ericales; family Ericaceae; genus Rhododendron; species Rhododendron simsii. The sequence goes on from CM024962.1 coordinate 29,690,601, forward strand.
CACCACCATTTATGAGCCGCACCGTGCATTTATTATAGTAATCTTTCAACTTATAGAACCCGCAGAGTAGTATATTCATGTTCAATATCAACTCGATCAGACATAATTTTGGTTTGTAAAATGGTCCGTTTGATTATTTAAAGTTAAATTGTCCATTGCTGTCAATTTTACAAACCAAAATTCAAATTTTCATATGTCTATCGATATTTGATCAAGCTGACTTTTTGCGTGAATATAGTCCTTTACAAGTTCTACAAAATGTACGGTTTAGATTATTGCAATGAACACATGACGGGGCCACAATAGGCGGTGGAAAATCGTGGGTTTTCTACCTACGGTGGAAAGAATTTAATCTCTTATATCAAGCTGGAAACAAGTCCACTATCACCGTGAGCCCAACTCAAACTAATAGCCCCATTAAGGGAACAAATAATCCCGACAATTACAAGGGAAATAATAATCACACTTAGGTGGGAGGTTTTCGAATTCCAAATCTCCTAGAGAGATGCAGGAGTTCTGGCCAGCCCCGGCCAGCCCCCAGTTGATTGCTTCAGTGTCTATGTAGTTTTAGACTTCGGTTTTTTTTGGGTTTGTTGTGTTGTTTAACTAAAATGATCGGCGTTGATAGAGGAAAAAATATATTGGAAAAAAAGTACAGAAGACAAAAATATAGGTAGAGAAGCTGATTTTTTAAGAAAATGTTTTGGCTGTTTTTTCCTTGTTGTCTTTAGGGTATGTTTGGAACATGTGGAAAGAAAAGAAAAGAAGAGAAAATTGTTAAGAAAGAAAAGTGTGACGAAAATATAGGAGATAGTGCACTGTGTTCAAAAATTTACTTTCACATTTTATTCTGGCTTTCTTCCAAACCAAACAAGGGCCTCCTTTTCCCTTAAAATTCAGACAAACCCTTAGTTTTTTTACATGTCATATTTTTGTAGTTTTCAGCCATGTTTAATATGAGTGAACATTTTTAGTCAAAAACTAATTCTCCCTTTTGTGTTCTTTTTTATATTTGCAGATACCTGAAATCTAGTTTTGTCACTGATCTTCTCGCTAGTATGCCTTGGGATTCTATTTATAGGGTAACCCTCTTTGTTACTCTACTTTTGTACTAGTTGTTTCAAGATCATAGATCGTTTCTACTTATTTTTATTTGACATGATGCAGAGATTTGTGATTTTCTTCGAGTTAAATTCATTTTTGTGTCTCTCTATTGTGACTTATGGTTACTGTTGGGGTGCTTTGGTCATTGTTGCTATGTTCAAATCCGAAGCAAACAACATACATGTATTTAAGTATTTGTTATAAACTTTCTTATGAGCAAAACGGGTTCTAAATAATCAGCCCTTTGAATAAGCAAAGCTTTCCAGATTAGAAAGATTTGCCTGTCGATGTCTGTCTCGGACATAATCCAGACATACGGATAAAACCAGAGCAAATGAATTCATGTGATACGTGGACACGTTATTGGTTTGCTTTGATTGTTGGATTATTTTTAAGAAGTATTGGAAAAGAGGAGATTAATCATTAACCTTGCACAAAAGTTCAATACCTAGTCTTGCACAAAAGTTCAATACTTAGGATTGGAAAATCCCTTGGGTGATTGCGTTGTTTTGAGATGATACCTAGTCTTGCACAAAAGTTCCAAAATTATTAGGTTAAATCAAAATTTGAAGCATCCAAACTTGATTAGCATACACTTCTTCTATGCTGGGCCAAAACTAGGCAGAACAATAGAAATTACAGAAGTTTTGAGCGATAATTGAAGATCAACATCATTACGGTTTTTGATGTTCTGAAATTGAGTTAGCGTATTGCAGTTTGAAGCCATTTTATTCAAACACCACCAAGTACTACTTACGTAATTACTTCCTGGCAAACTGTGTAAATCAGGCTAGTGGAGATAAAGAAGAAGTGAGGTACCTTTTGTGGATCAGGTTGAGTCGGCTTCTCAAAGTCAGTGACTATTTCTATAAGATGGAGAGGGATATAAGGATCAGTTATATGTTCACCAGGATTATAAAGCTCATTGCTGTTGAGCTCTATTGCACACATACTGCAGCCTGCATCTTTTATTATTTGGCTACCACTCTGCCTGTGGAACAAGAAGGGTACACATGGATAGGGAGTTTAAAAATGGGTGACTACAGTTTTTCTAGCTTCAGAGAGATTGATTTGTGGACACGGTACATGCTATCCCTCTACTTCTCTGTTGTCACCATGACAACTGTTGGTGAGTTCCTTTCTCTATGAATGAAAGCACTAACGTTTCTTTTCTTTTCTTCCGGCATGTTTAGTACTTAACGCATAGAAGTGGCAACAGAAAACAACTTCATAATCTTTCTAAAGTCTTGAAATTTTTGAATGCTTTCCTTGGTGAAAAAAGGGGTTCAAATTTTGTCCTCTTTCTGGTGCAGGTTATGGAGATATACATGCAGTCAATTTGAGGGAAATGATATTTGTGATGATTTATATCTCTTTTGACATGATTATCGGTGCTTATTTGATTGGTAACATGACTGCATTAATTGTAAAAGGATCAAGGACAGAGAGATTTAGAGATAAAACGAAAGATCTTATGAAATATGTGAACAGAAATAAACTTGGGAGGGACATCCGTGATCAGATCAAAGGTCACTTGCGTTTACAATATGAAAGCAACTATACTGAAGCTTCTGTTCTTCAGGATATCCCCATCTCCATTCGTGCTAAGGTAGAAAACAAGAAACACTGCACAAGACGTTCATAGTTGATCATTTACAAATATAACTTAACCATTTTGTTTTATTTGAAGTTCTCTTAAGTTGTATTTTGGAAAAAAAAAATTTTGTGCTTTAACAGGTTTCTATTTTGTATCACTGATTGATGACCTGCTTTTGCAGATTTCCCGAACATTATACAAGTCATATATTGAAGATGTACCTCTTTTCAAAGGATGCTCTTCGGAATTTATCAATCAGATTGTAAGTCATTTTGCCTAAGCAGATTGTTAAATTAATTATCACGGACAAAAGTTAACACTTTCACCCTGGTTCACTTTGAAAAGTTGTGTGGTTGTTATAAAAGTTATGATTGGTGAAAACAATTAGAGGAACAAGCTTGTCCTTGTTAAATAAGAAAACTTTGCTTTACCTAATTTTACAAAATTTTCTCGACTATTCTTCTGTTGTTGCAGGTAATCAGAGTGCATGAAGAGTTTTTCCTCCCAGGAGAAGTAATAATGGAAGAAGGAAATGTGGTAGATCAACTTTATTTTGTATGCCATGGTATGCTGGTATGATACAATCTTGCAAGTTTATTACTAGTACTTAATGAATTGCCATGAGTGAGTTTGTTATTTTTTTATTTATTTCTTCATTTCTTGTTTCATTCCATTTAGCTATCTCATATCCTGTTCGGTTCTTGATTCTCATTGTGGATATGTTGGTTTCGTTGTTAAGCCTCTTCTGATGCCACAATAGATTAGTTATCTAGATTGCAATGTCTTAACTGGTCTTAACTGGTCTATGTATTTTGACTACGATCTACTTGTCATCATCCGGTCCTGTTATTGTAGTTCCTTTGTACTAGACAGTATTTTTTTTTCCTGTTAGTAGAGTGCCTTGGGACTGGGCACCAATAATTATTCATTTCTGAGTTTCTATAGATAGGATTGGGAAAGAAATCGTGAAAGATATGTCATCCTAAACCCACCCGTTTGCCATGTGTTAAAACTAGGGCTCATATGTTAAGTATGAAGAGATACTAAGGAGTTTTAGAAAGAAGGCAGATGCTGGAGCGGAGCACCTATGATCTAGTGAAAGTAGATTGGGCTGAAGGCCCAGGCGTTCCGTAATTTGGGGGGTGCGGGGGGCGTATCCCCCTGCGGTATGGTACGGTGTTGTACAAGGGTATTTTTGGGATACAGACCAAATACCAGATTAGGGTTAGAATAGAGTAGGTATAAATACTCTATGTTGTAAACCCTATTTCGTACTGTGATAATAAGAACAGCAGTTGCTCTCGCTCCCGTGGACGTACCCGGTTTTGGGAAACCATGTATATCTCTGTGTTGATTTCTTTACTGTTTTATACTCGTAAATTGTGCGTGTGTGTGTGACGATCCTAACACCATGGCTATAACATGTCTGGAGGCATTACTCTTATCTTGGATAAGTTTCTAAGTGATTTCCCTGGGGAATTGCCATTGTTAGTTTCTTAAGATTGATGAAAATTGTGTACTTACAGGAGGAGGTTGCTATTGGGGCAGATGGATTGGAAGTGACTGTCTCAGAATTGGAACGTAATAGCTCATTCGGTGAAATTTCTATTCTATGCAACATACCTCAGCCTTATACTGTTCGAGTGTGCGAGCTAAGTAGGCTTCTGCGTGTTGATAAACAATCTTTCTCAAGTATCCTTGATATATATTTTCATGATGGTCGAAGGATCCTGAACAACCTTCTTGAGGTAATCTAGAATTCGGTAATTTATCCATTTCCTCTCGTTATGTTTATGTTGCTTCTTGCACTTTTTTTGGCCAATGGTTTTGAGTTTTTGAGAAAGCATATTTATCTGTTTCCCATATGAAAATTATGAAGTAGTTAATTGTTATAGTTATCTCTGTATTTGTGTGTGTATATATATATATGCATCAGACGCCTTAAAATTGTAAGACGACAGGGAAAAGACGCAAATGTTGGTGTCAAGCAATCAGAATCTGATATCACCTTTCATATTGGAAAGCAAGAAGCTGAACTTGCTTTAAAAGTAAACAGTGCAGCTTATCACGGAGATCTGCATCAACTCAGAGATTTGATTCGAGCTGGAGCTGATCCCAAAAAGACTGATTTTGATGGAAGATCACCATTGGTATGCTGTAAAAGTTACAACGGTTTTGCTTCAGTTGTTCTACAGATTTCAATATTTCCTTATTGCTCTCTCAATGGGATGCTTGTTCGCAATACGACGAAGATTCACATAGATTTCGTTCTTCTTTTCTTAATGCATGTAATTTATGGGATTCATATTCAAGCATCTTTCCTTGTAAGCAATCCGAATCATTCATAATTGTTGTTATTTGTTGCTGCAACGTAGAAACTCCACAGATATTTGGAAGATGCAATGACCATTTTGTGTGAAACAAATAGCTGGTGCAGATTCAGCTGATTCTGCATCCATCTGCTACATTTGAGTCAGGATCAAGCAGAATTACGAGACGTACTTGAAAAACAAGATGTTCTCATACCTGATTAGGATAAATTATCATCTTTGTCTTTCATCCCTTTTGTTTTGGTATCTGCTTCGTGCATCTTTGTTTGCTTTCGCAATCCAATTTGGCGTCACTGTGAACTCGTTAGAAAATGGAGGAGCCCCTTCTTCATCGTCAATTATTTAGGATACTTTCTTTCTTTCCCTTCTTTAATCATACGTATCTAATAAAACATTGAAGTCTATAATGTTTTAAATGCACCTGATAACACGTTTGATGGATTAGCATGCTAGGAACAGTAGAATAAAGGTATGTTGTTTCAATAGCAGAAGCTACGTTTCTATCCCACTTTGGGGTATGTATGTATTCCAAATTCTTGGTACACCACTCAATTTATGCCTTCTTTAGTTGTCATTTTCCTTTAGTGTTCCGTGATGGTTTTAGATAATGCTCGTGACTGGAAGCCATCAAGTTCATGTCTGCCAACATATGAAAAGAAAATTTTCGACAAATAAGTGCTGTCCTGAATTTTTTTTTTTCATCAGCATCTTGCTGCATCCCAAGGATATGAGGATATAATACTCTTCCTTATTCAAGAAGGTGTGGATATCAACATCACAGGTTTACTATCCGAGGCGCTTCCCGTTACTTTGTTTTAAGTTTTATTCCGTTTCAGAAACCTTAGTAGTTAACATGAACTGCTTCCGTTAAATTTCGCAGATAAGTTTGGAAACACCCCCATACTAGAAGCCCTCAAGAATGGACATGATAGAGTTGCTTCACGACTTGTTAAACACGGGGCTGCATTAAAGATTGATAATGCGGGTTGCTTCTTGTGTACGACGGTTGTAATGGGTGATTTTGATTTTCTCAAAAGGCTGTTGGCCAATGGCATCGATCCAAACTCCAAGGATTATGACCACAGAACCCCACTTCATGCAGCCATATCTAGCGGATTTTATCTAATGGTGAAGCTGCTTTTGGGGGCTGGGGCTAGTGTATTTTCAAAAGATAGGTATGTGATTCACTACCATTGTATTTGTAACAGCTTCCACCTACTTACCGGGAAAGTGAACTTTTGCATATCATCCTGATGAAACAAGTCACTATTTCTGTATAAGCAAGTCGACAGTTCACTTCCATTATTTTTTTGGGCAAATAAAAATTGGACTTCCATTTTTGTGTTCTCCAAAATCTTTGTTTTTTTCCTTTCCCTTAGGCTGCATATGGATCTTGGACATGTGGAGGAATTTTCAAAGGAAAAAAGAAAAGGAGTGGAGAAAGTTATTCAAGCATATTTTATTTGTTTCCCTATCCTTTGCATTTCCTTTTATTCTCTTCAAAAGCCCCTCCAAAAATCCAAAATCCTAACGCGACCGTAGTCTTTTTACTGCGATAAAAGGCACAATAAAAAGGAACTCGATGTTATTCTTCATATGAAACGATGGAGACAGATCTAGCGGCTGCACACAGGTAGCGAAATTGAGGAGCTGATCATTCATTTAATTGGTTAGTGGATTCGTACAACTAAATTAATTCTGGATTTTCTGTAATTTGCAGGTGGGGTAATACTCCACTTAGTGAAGCGCGAATGTCTGGAAACAACAAATTGATCAAGCTACTGGAAGAAGCAAAATCCAATCAGGTGTCTGAGTTCCCTAATTCCTCTCAAGAAACCACAGGTATTGTGACACCCTAATATGCTGCTTCGGTAACAAACTTGTGTCAGATGTGTTGCACAGATTATCTAAGACTAGCAAGACTGCAAACTACAGCGGTAGGTTGCTTAAAACAATTAATAAGACGTTTTACAGGAAACATAAATCTGAGCGATTCACTATCGTTGGATAAGTTGGGGTTACCTTTGTTAGCTTGGTATGCATTGTTGGGTCTATTTCCTAATGGCTCAAGTGTTTGACACAATTGGTGTTCTGTCTAATTAGTCGAGGAAGTATGAATTATACCAATCGCGGTCTGGTATATGGAACTATGGTTCTCGGTCTTGGTTAAATAAGCTCCTGGGCCTTGCTATAATCAGTAATCATATATGGGGCAACGGATTTGTCTCCTCCACCCTTTGTTCCATTACATGTACAGAGTCACCTGGAAACATGTTTCTTTCTCAATTCATCACATTAGAGCATCTCCTTTTCCACTCCATACTCTATATTTGGAGGATCAGACGCTTATCCTCTAAAATAGAGGAAAATATAGAAGATGGATCGGAGCAAAAATTATCCTCCAAAATAGAGAGGGTTGGTCCGAGATGCTCTTGTGATCACCTGGTTCACCCGGTACTTTCAACGAGTTAACAAAAGAACTTGTATTGCTGAAAACAGATAAAGTGTGCTGGAGGAAATGCACGGTATTCCCATCCCATCCGTGGGATCCCCAGGACCGGAAGAAGCATGGAATTGTGTTATGGGTCCCGGAAACCATAGAGGAGCTCATTAAAACAACAGCCCAGCAGTTAGAATTCCCATCCGGATCTTGTATACTATCCGAAGATGCAGGTAAAATTCTTGATGTGGATTTGATCAGTGATGGTCAGAAGCTGTACTTGATCAGTCAAACAGACGAGACATGATTCCCTCTTGTGAATTTTCTGACCCCTCACTTGGCCTTTGTATCATATTTGTACTCGGTTTGTAAGGTATAGAAAGCCGTTCGGCTCTTAAACAATTCTTTTGATGCTACAGAATCGTTCAGCGTTTCGACAATTTTACTGATGACTACAACAACCAAGTACTTTTGGCTGTTTTTTCGATTCTGGTGAATTGGATTCTGCATTTAGGTCTTGTACCAAATACGAAACGTTGAGTTTGTAAACTGTGTTAACAAACGAAGAACGCAAGCTGCTGGAAATTGATTCAATGATGTTGCTCGACTGCATAAAATGTTCTTATATTTCTGTTGGTGCTAAATGGTAACCGGAGGTGCCTTCCGGAATGGAACAGGGCCAATGCCCCTGGCACAAGTTAAGGTGTAATATATATGGAATATTTCTCAACATTTAATATCTTTTAAAATGAATCTGTCCCCTTTTGCCGTTTTCGATTTCTGAAAGCTTTCCAAAAAATAAAGGGCAAAGAATACTAAAAAAAAAAGTTCGAAATACCCTGACAATTGACATATTACTTTCTAATTTCTATCCCTCCCCTCTCTCCCTTTATATGTACTACATGCCTATGCACCTTGTCCTCAAAATCGATTACTAATCGTCCCCTGCTCCCATTTCCTCTTCACTCATTCCCCCGAAATCCATTCTTCTGGTATGATATTACTCTCATGTATTGTAGCTTTGTTTATTTTATTTTTTTTGGAGGAAAGCTAGAAATGCATTGATCAGGAATAAAAGTAACAGTTACAACGGAAATGGAAATACAACCAAGTGGGGAACAACAGCAGCAACAACAATATATACAATACAAAAGGAGCTATTAAAATAGAGCATGAAGATCTGCAGATGCTCCGGTCCACGAAGGAACCCCCTTCGCAGGGACGGATCTAAGAATATAGTTTAGTGGGGATGGCGAAAGTTTTTTTTTTTAGTCAACCACAGTAAGATTATACACAATTAAGGCACGCATTACTAACTACAAAAGTTTTATAATATGTATTTTAAGTTAAATTAGGTAAAAATGAGCACAAAATCTCGGACAAAAATTTTAAAATATGTTTTAAATGAACATCGACAAGTTTTAGAATGATCGAGTTAGTTTTGTTAATGACTTTATTTTAAAATATTTCTCCCAGACCGTTAAAAATAAAGAGAATTAAGAAAGAATAGCTTCAAATAAATAAATGGCTCGTAAAATAACAAATATAACTGCACCATATGATGCAATTCAGGCACAAAACTAATTTTATATGTGTATTTTCGAGATATATGCAAGTGTGTATGTTTATATGTTAGCACACTTTTATAATTATGCTAATTTATGCAAAATATATTTTAAAAATATTTTAATTTCGAGTGGGGGCACGTGCCCCTGTTTAGATCTGTCTCTGCCCTTGCTGCTGTAGAGGCTGCGAAGGAGAGCGCCGCCCGCTTGGCAAGACAATGAGTGGGATGAACGACTATGCGATCAACCTTGTTTAGCCTGCAAAAAACCAACTTGGAAATTTCTTGACAATTGGTGCGCAACAAAAGAGGTCCGCATGGTGAGACTCAGGCTCCGTTCCGGAGCCACCCTAAAAAAGCCATTTTTTAAGAAAGCAATTTTAAGCTCAAAAATTATGGGTTTATTGAATCTAAAAATATGCAATATGCATGTTGTTTGGAATATCTCGATGAGATCTTTTATGCGATGCAAAAAAAAAAATTAAAAAATTATTTTTCATTTACTTTATTTTTAAAATTAAAAATATGAATTAAGCTACTTATTTTTTTTTAAAAGGTTTCTGGAACGGGACATCAGACCACTCTGCTAGATGGGGGATTACCCGGCTCGGGTTATCCAGTAAGGTCCTCAAACGGATCTGGGTTGGGAAAGAGCACGTATAAGGATGCGCTCACAGCGCTTCTTGGCTGGGGAAAGGGCCAGCTCCTTTCCCTTGCGTTTCGGCCCAGTAGCAGAAACCCCAGTCATCTCGCGGTCCACTTGGGTAGGTCCAGCACCGTGGGCGACATCGGAATGACGGGGAGGCCCAGTATCACGAGCACCAGGCGAAAGCAGTTCCGCTTTCCAGATTTTGCCCAACAGGCCCAAGAGAGGTTACACCATCAGGCCCAGCGTTCATGTGAGATGGAGCCAGAGGGATAGGGACTAAGTGAAAATGTTGTTGGCAGATATTAATTATTAAAACATGTCTTGAACCGTCATTTTTCCAATTTCGATTGATGTCCTAACCGGTTTAAATGAGCCTTCTTCCAACATGGTATCCGGCTGTTTGCGAACGCGAAGGGGAAGTTCAATAAGACAAGACCCAGCGTATTGAGTTCCAGTTCAAAAGCTTCATCAAGGCCAAAGTGTCGTTCTTCACGGGTACGGGAGTCTAGGTTAGTGTCATGTGTGTTTCTCTCTCTCTCTCTCTCTCTCTCTCTCTCTTTTTTCAATTACAGTATTGAAGCTTTCTAAGATTTTGTTTTCGCTTTTATAACCCTTTTGCTTTCAATTTTGAAACCTAGTTTTTTAAATTTTAATGTGCTATGTTCTTCAATTAATACTTGTCGAGAGACGTGCTATAGTTCAATAGATATATGTGTTGTTTGCAAAAAGTACCAAATATATCATTATGGTAAGATATTTAATTACATGCTAAAATAGTGGAGTAAGTATATATGTATTCACATTGTTATTGATTTTCCTTTTAGAAATCTCATTAATAATAATGAAATCTTATGGTTGGAGAATCTTTCATTTATAACGCACCTTAACAAGCTAGTGATAACTTGTGCCCGGGGCACTTGTTAGCCGAACCGAAAAAACAATTAACTTTAAATACTCCTTCCGTCCCTTTTTAAGTGTCCTGCTTCGTAACTCCAATTTATTAAAAAGGTATCATCATTATACCTTTCACATCAACTTTTTCCTCCACTTTCCTTTCTTACCCATCATCATTACACTTTTACTCACTCACTTTTCAAAAAGGAATATACTTTTAGGGATAAAATAGACAATTTACCAATTTTTACCCACTAACTTTACAAAATGGACACTTATTAAGGGACAGCCCAAAATGGAATACCGGAGGGAGTACAAAAGAACTCACCGTCTCTTCCTAGAACCCATTCTCCTCTCTGCAAAAGCTAGAACATGGTGATAATTAGCAATTCCCCAAAAGAAGCTAAAAACATGAAGCTAGGCATCGGATTAACTACTGGTAGTGTGTATTTCCATGTAACTTCACCAAATAGGCATTTAAATTAGTAAATAGAATATTCTTAGGGACAATTTTGGAAAGAAAAAAAATGTGATGGAGCTTCAAAAAAGGATACACCAAGTCGTGCTCTCCTGTTTTTTTGCTCGGCAGTCGTGCTCTCCTGTTAGATATATTAGAAAATATACGAATAGGAGGCATGCATCGCAAGTGCCTCCACCTCTTTACTATTTCAAATTTTCTGTCCTATACACGAATCGAAAATAGCTGTGAATTTTCCAATTTTTACCACATTTTTTTTGTTTTTTGTTGTAGGAAAATGGTATGTTTTAAGATCTTTAGTGTTGTTATATGTCATTTTTTTTTTGTCTAGATTTCTCCTTATATAGGATAGAAGGTGGGCATGCACTACGTGTGTGCACTATTGGATGGGCGGGTGGGTAGTGGGGTGGTGATTATGATAAAGGAATTTGAATTCATTACTACTATTTTGCTCATAGCAATCGTATAATCACAAGTTAAAAGTAGTCATAAATACTTAATTTTTGAAGGGGCAATAATGGAAATTACTTTTGTGACGTGATTTCTGTTGGGTTTTTGTCCATGAAAATAGGTCCAATAGTGTTAGGCCCAACAAGAGTGCTACACACAACCAATTTTTATCTGTCAATTGTTGTAATAAACGTCAGGATTCGCTCAAACTTTTTACAGGAAAAGTTAAACTTTTCCATGGAAGAGTTTTTTTTTTTAAATCTATACCGTCCAAACACATCTGAACGGCCAAAATTAGGCGCACAATCAATACAAAGGTTTTGCGCGTAGCATTTTTGTTGTTTCAAAGGCAAATGTGTGGGCTAGTTTTTTGGTGGAAGTTTTTACGCTCTTTTGTCACATGTTTGGCACATGACTTTGTGGTAATTTATGATTTGTTTGAAAGTTGTGGAAAGAAATGGAAAGGAAAAGAAAATTTTAAAATTTTCCCCACTCTTTTTTGGTTCTTATAAAAGGAGAGGTAAAATTTTAAATTCTAATAACTCAACTTTCCTCTCAAATTCTCTTCAATTTTCCCTTTCATTTTCTCTTTCATTGTTTTCTTTTCTTTCCCCAACTTCGAAACAGAGCTCTTGGAAGCTAATCAGCTTTTTGGGGGTTCACCTGCGTGTGTGCGCGCTCTTGGTGGAGAAAAGAAATCATAGTGCTCCTGTGCGTTTGTGTTGTGACGGTGCCGAGAAGAAGAACTCCAGGTGCAGCTTTGGTCTTCCAATTTCAGCAGCTAGGACGTGAAGATTTGGGGGTTTTGTGCATCTATTTTGGTGAGATCTTTCCAACTTGGTTGTACAGCAGTTTCTTGGATAGGATGTTTATCTCTTTGTAAACCCTTTGTAAACCTTGGTGATAGAAGAAATTGTTTCTCTCTTCCGTGAATGTACCCGAATTTGAAAAATCACGTATATTGGTTGTTCTCTTGGCGCCTTATTTAACACATGTTTAATTTTTCCGTTTATGCTTCCATTTGCGGCCGTGGGATTGATTTAGGAGAAATAATCTGAACAAAGTGGTAACTGAGCAAGGGAAAAATTATTACGCAAGGTATGGCGGAGAGGGCATCGGGTTTATGGTTGAGCTTTTCAACGGGCACAATGATTTTCAAAATGGAAGATACCAAACGAGTGTTCTCCCTTTATTTTTAGTATAAATAGATATTAGAATAGATTATATGTATAAGAAAGAGAGATTCATACCAGAGTGAATCGAAAATGATAAAAAAGAAAAATGAAAAAAAGAGAAATTCTCTTATAAGTTGCAAAAGAAAAATGAAAAAAAGAGAAATTCTCTTATAAGTTGCAAAAGAAGCAGCTTACCTATTACTCCATCTAATTATCAAATCATCATTTAGAAGCGTTGATTATCAAATCATCATTTAGAAGAAGCTTTATATTGATTCAGGTCTAAAATTTTAATCAGTAGTATATATTTTTGCTACCCTAATCAACAAACATATGTTCTATGCCTTATAGAAATCATGAACGAATGGATACGATTCATGATTCAATTCGAAACATGACCATTTTGATTCTCGATTAAATCATGGTTGTGACCCACGTACTGCTTGTAGGGTCCTAACTCTTACAGTTTGAATATATGTGTGATCGTAAAATGATTGCATAGGTTGCAAAGTCAAAGTTTTTCTACGTGTAGGTGGGCATGAGTAAACTTTATAGTCTTCAAGCCGTGACGGGAAAGGTTAACTCTAGTGGGCGCCGTGCCGGTCCAACCCAATCGTCTTTTTATTGTTTAGAAATTTTTTTATAAATTAATTCATGAATCATACTCTTTTTAATTACTCTCATATATTTTACATTTCCTGATCTCATTCTCAAGTTTTTAGGTTAAATTAGAATAGTTCAATTCCACTACATTGGTAAAATGAGATGCCTAATGCAAAAAATAGTCTTCACTTATAATTTGAAATCTAACGCATAATGTCCAAAATTCAAAAGTGACAAAACCACAGAGGTTGCAAATTGAACCCAAATCCATTAGCAAACTCAAATCCACCCACTCAAAAAATAGACTCAACCCAATCTATTTTTGAGTTGGATTAAAATGAGTCCCAACTCATCTACTTCATACTATTGGGTCTTTTTTGAGGGTTAATGTTAGTTTTATTGGCGTTTTCCGGATTATGTCAAAACCATTGGAGTCTGTATTGTTCTTTTCTCATTTGGGTTTGGGAGGTGGTTCTTTTATTTTATCTTGTCTAGATACTCCGCCCGGTGAATGAAGATATTTTGAGAAGCTCTTGCCTTGAAGGATGCTCAGATTATGTTCGGAAGAGGTATATGCATTCATTTGCATTTAGTGTAATATTTTCCATGCGTCACTTCTAAGTATTATGCATAAACTTCAATACAGTAACCACGCTTTTTAATTCCATGGCATTAGTTTTCTTTGTTTGCATTGGTGGGTGATGGAGAAAATTTCCCAAGGCATATAGTGTTGGCTGCCTTTGTTTTGAAAGAGAAATTTTTCTAAGGCACGGAATGGACAGTGAGTTGCGCTCGCGGGGCGCTTTCCTAGTGCTAGCAAGCGCTAGCTTTTCCCTTGCTCGTGCGCCCTTATGTGTGCCTACCTCACCAAATCTGAACCATGCACTTGCCTTGTTGGCGCTTTTTTAAAGGTAGCGCGTGCTAGCGCTGCGCTAGCGCTTGGCTTATCTCCAGCATTATCTTTTGCTTTGCTGGCATGTTTTTAAAGCTAGCGCGTGGTAGCGCTTCGCTAGCGCTTGGTAGCGCTCGGCCTATGAAGGGCTAGCGCTTGGAAGCGCTTGGCTCTTTGGTCGACTGGGATGCCTTGCTAGCACGCGGTAGCGCTTGCTAGCGCTTATGTGTCGTCCTCTAATTGGCATTTGTTCTAGCCACTATAAATACTCTTTCTTCACACAATTAGGGCACGAATTTTTTACACAGCCGATTTTAGAGAGAGAGAGACCACTCTTCTCCCTATTCATTTGGGCACAAATTTGCATTTGATGATTTAGATCTTGTATCTTGGTCATCTTTAGTCAATCTAGAGAAATGCTTCATTTCTCATGTATTCTCTCTAGATTGTTTTAATTTGCAAAAACAAAAATCTTCATTTCTCTAAAATTCAATCATACATGCCGATGATACTACTTGGCCGGAAGATTCCGGAGCCGCGGTGAGCGGAGATCGAGGCGTTGGACTCGTGGTGGCTATGGGATCAAGAAGGAGCTCGGGGAGCTACATCAAAGTGGTGGAGTTAGGTTAAGCTTTTGGGGTAAAGTTGTAATTTCTCTCTTAGCACTTTGTAAACCTTTTGATCTATAGCAAATTTGGTAGTTAGGCCGTGGTTTTATGCTTAGGGTGTGTTGACCCTAAGTAGTTTCCACGTATATCCTCGGGTTTGCGTTCTTTAGATTTATTGCTATTGACTTTAATTGTTAAATTGTTAGAATAGCATGGAACTTGGTTAATGGATTAACATTGGAGGTTGCGTGAATTTTTAATTGGTTGTCCTATTCACCCCCCCTCTAGGACTCTTCTAGTGCTTAAAATAATTTCAGTTAATTTAAATGACCCAACAAATTATGAACACAACCCATTAGTGTAGGGACGAAGCGAAAATGTTGTAGGTAGAGACTGGAGAGAGATCGAATATATATGAACGCGAGGCTTGATACAATGATACAGTTGAGGGGAGAATAATGAAACATTATCAACATTTAATGTTAATCAATTAATATGTCAACCATACAAATGTTGCCCCCCAAACTCCCGTGCAAATTTCCAAAGACAGAGAAAGAGAAAACCAAATAGTAGTAATCGGTAACAAGAACGACAACTAGGAACCCAAACAAATCAAAACTTGGAAGATCTACAAGAACAACAACGAAGAAAGCGTAAAGAGTGACTCATATTTTACCTAACTCGAATAACGAATACGCACAACGCAGCCTTCTCTCCTCCTTCTCGTGTGCCTTGAACATTGCCGGAGGAAGTAAGGAACCGACCTAAAGAGAGAGAAAGGAGAAACTACATTTACCGAGCCAAAAAAAAGAAGGAGAAACTACATTTACTAGGGGGATGCCCCTGTTGATTTGTTGTAAGCTTCATGCTTGTTTTGGTGAAATAAATCTTTACTTACCAAAAAAAAAAAAGAAAAAAAAGGAGAAACTACACTTTTTGCCCTCGTAGTTTTCTACTAGTACCATTATGCACCATCTATTTTGAATGGATTTTCTATGGTTCACCAAAGTGGTTGGTTTTTTTAAATTTGTAAATTGTAACGGAACCGTTTTTAAAATGTAAAGGCGGTTCGGTTCGGTTTTATTTTGTAAACACGCGGAGACAATGTGAGACTATTATTGGCGGCACGGTCCCCGTCACTTTGTTCCTAAAGTAACTTTACATTAAAAGTGGAGCGCCTGCATCAAAAAAGAGAGCGCAAATATCAATTCCCAATTTTTTATCTAGAATTCTGAAAATCATACACATTTTTCGTTTTATTAATTAACACTTACGTCCCTTAGTATCTTTGTCAAGTTCCAAAATTTGAAGTCCTGTTATCTATCTGTTTAATGTAGCAAATTTTACGAGCCTATGAAAATGGCCATTTTTTCATTGAAAACCCAGCCAAAACTGCTACCAAGTATAAAAAGGTTGAGTTTGTAAACAGTGTTCACAAACAAAAAACGCAAGCAGCTGGAAGTTGATTGAATGATGTTGCTCGACTGCATATGTTGGGATTTGTCCCACATCGGTTAATTATCTACTCCAAAACTAATATATGAGCCTGGGCGGCCTCTCCACTCTTTGCCAATTGGTTTGGAGTTGGATGCTTTAACATGGTATCAGAGCTAGAGTTTCGGAGACTTTTCCCCTTTGTCTGTGCCATAGTTGCACTTTCTTTCATTGTGATCCGTGTGTTCGGGATCCTTTGTTTACCTCTCCACGTGCGAGTCAGGGGTCGCACGTGCGGGGGAGTGTTGGGATTTGTCCCACATCGGTTAATTATCTACTCCAAAACTAATATATGAGCCTGGGCGGCCTCTCCACTCTTTGCCAATTGGTTTGGAGTTGGATGCTTTAACAGCATACAATGTTCTTTTTCTAAATATTGTGATTGAACACGGTTGAATTAATGGACTTGATTTGCTGAATAAGATCTCTAAAATCGTACGTGGAACTGGTATAGCCTTCTTCTTATGTATATTGGAATTTATGTAAAATCTTTGCTACATCTCATGTTTACATCAATGAGGAAAAAATTAATCACTTAAATAAGGTCAATTTTATTGTATATTTCCTGATAGCGTACGTACGTACATAATCGTACATGAATAATCAAAACAAGCATACATGGCGCGATGCGAACTAGATGAATACGTACACTAGTTAAACAAGTACGATGCAACTTTCATTGGCCCGAATAAAAACAGTGAGTTTGGTGACAATTAAATAGAATCCGGATAAACACACCAAAGAAAAACCAATCGATATAAACACATCAGGAGGCAAACGGCTCAGATAAACACACCGAAATTGGCTCAGATAAACACAACGAGATTGAATATGAACTAGGTAATCACATTAACCAGTCGGATCTGGATTGATGTAGGACAAAAATGGAGAGTTTTTGTATTTTATTTTTATTGTTTTAGAATAAGATTTTGGCTAGAAATATTTTCGTTTAGGTTAGAATTATTAACTTTTCGTATTCGGTTTGATTTTGATTTCTACCTTTATTAGGATTCTTGGTCTATAAGATTTAGGATTTTATTTTAATTAATTAGGAAATATATTTTATTTAATGCCGCTTGTTTTGGCATGATTTATTATTTCTTTTACAGTAGGATTTCTAGGGTTAGGGTTTTATAAAAAGGGCTGTAACCTATTCAATTATAAAACTTTTATAACTTTTATCAATAATATTGCAGAGATTCTCTCTTTCTTTCTTGTGCACAAGATTTGCTCGTTGCGATGAGTTGTTTATCTCGTTTGGACTAGTACGCTAACTAGTCTCTCGTGAATTCCGCTGCGTCAAGTGGTATCAAAGCAAGGCTTTGCCTGGTTCGATGGCACCGAACAAAGTTGAAGACACACCCATTGACGTTGGTCGTGGTGAAGGATTTAACAGGACTCGCACCAAGGGATTTGCCCATGGTCAATCTGTTAAACACAAGTTGATAGGAACCGCGTTGAGGGATTTGCCCGCAACCAACTTATTAACCAAAACGTCTCCAGAGGGTATTCTTATTACCAACTTGATAGGGAGGATGAATCTGAAGACGAGTTACCTGAGGATTATTATGGATATCAGTTGGAGAAGCAACAATCAAGATCCGGAGGATTTTATCGCATTGACGACGACTTTTTAACTATTCAGGTAGAACCAATAATTCCTACTTTTCATGGGTATTGCCATCCTGAGAATTTTATTTATTGGTTTCGTAAAGTAGATAAATTCTTTGAGTTCTACACGGATATTCCTGAAGAGAAGGAGGTCAAATATGCGGCTCATAAATTATATGGCTATGTTTCTACATGGTGGGAACGATTGCAATCCGATAGACTGCGACAACATAAAAAAACCCATTAGAACATGGCCTAAGATGAGACGATTGATAAGTGATAGATTTCTTCAGACAAATCATGGGCAGATGTTGTATCAAGAGTATCAAAGGAAGCTTGAGTCCAAACATTCCTTCCAAGGTACTTTGATTTGCAATATTTTTCACAAAGAGTTACAAATTATTTGAGTAAATACCAAGCAATTTTTGAAAATCAACAAACTAGCCATGCTCTTTCAACTTCAAGCTCGACACTTCTTAATTGTATTGATGGATATGAGATTGCCGAAGAGGAATGAGATCAAGTTGAACCAGAGAAGGTGATATTTGTTGAACCTAATATCAAAGAAATAGTGGAGGTCGATATAGAATGCAGTAATTATGGATATATTGAAGCTAGTGATGAAGAAGTTGGTGGCAAAGAGGAATGTTTGAGTGCCCCTATGCTCGAACATCAGTTGGATTTAGATGGAGGTGCAACCAATGAGGTAATTGCAAGCAAGGGTGAAAATATCGCAACAGTGTATTAAGTACAAGAACCAAAGGAAGAGGAAAGTCATAAATCTGGACCTATAATTTCTTGACAGGATGATGTCTTCCCTAATATTGAGCCTTGTGAGCCACACAGAAGTATGACTGGTCGTAATGGTGAATTTGGTACAAGATCTCTTAATGCTACATCATTCATATATGATGTACCAATTAATTCTGCGATGGATCAACATAAAGAGATATTGGAATTTTTGCATGACATTCAATTTATTGATTTTCTTGGGTTGGAGCAGTTTGAGTTTCCACTCAATTCTCGTATTGTGGAAATTGTCAATCAATTGAAGTGTGCAGAAATACTATCTTGGCGAGTGAACTTTTATTGGAAGACGAGTGAGAAGTTGAAGTATTCCAAATATTTATTTCTTGGGAATGACAGATGGCAAGTCAATGAAAACTCGAGGGCGAGTTCTTTTGAAGAAAAGGAGACTGATGTAGGACAAAAATGGAGAGTTTTTGTATTTTATTTTTATTGTTTTAGAATAAGATTTTATTTGGCTAGGAATATTTTCGTTTAGGTTAGAATTATTAACTTTTCGTATTCGGTTTGATTTTAATTTCTACATTTATTAGGATTCTTGGTCTATAAGATTTAGAATTTTAGTTTAATTAATTAGAAAATATATTTTATTTAATGCCGCTTGTTTTGGCATGATTTATTATTTCTTTTACAGTGGGATTTCTTGGGTTAGGATCTTATAAAAATGGTTATAACCTATTCAATTATAAAACTTTATAACTTTTATCAATAATATTGCAGATATTCTCTCTTTCTTTCTTGTGCGCAAGACTTGCTCGTTGCGACGTGTTGTTTATCTCGTTTGGACTAGTAAACTAATTAGTCTCTCGTGAATTCCGTTGCGTCATGGATAAACACATTTGATGAGAAATATTGCTTCCTAGATAAACACAACGATTGTGCCCTATGGCCTATAGTGAGAGCTAGTAATTCAAAAAACCAGGCCTCCTCCAACCCTTATTTCCACATTTCCCTTTGGGGAAATTTTTCGGTGTCAAGTGGGTATATCCCACGTGATGTCCGCTCGGCACATCCGAGATGTCTAAAATCTAATGCACTTTTGGATGGTACAGATTGAAACCCTCTCTTCTCTTGACCCACCACTCTCTCTCTCATTTTCCTCTCTCCAAATCCAAGACATCCAAAATAACAATGAATGGTCCTGATGTGTCGAGCAAGCACCACATAATTCCCACCGGGACTGAAAAATTCTTCTCTGACTCTCAGAAAGAGATTATAAGTAATTATAACAATTAAAGAAGCAAGAATTAAAGATTGTAACCCTACCAAACCAAACACCATGCACATATATCATGAACCAATGCCTAAACGCGTTCACAGCACTCATGTAAGCATATCGCAATTTCACGCTCAAAAGCATCTTTTGCCGGAAGAAGTTTCTCCTCCACTTCTTCACCCAAAAAGTTGTCACTCTCTCTCTCTCTCTCTCTCTCTCTCTCTCTCCCATTGTGATTGTGGAAACCAGCTAGCTTGGTCACTAGCTTCACGCAGTGAATTGATGGCATCGCCCAGCACCCTCTCCCACCACCTTTAACTTTTGACTTTGGACGCTTACAAAAGCTCTCCACTTAACTAACTGCTCCCACAAACCTACAACTATTTAATCCCAGCTAGCTAGCACCTTCTTGTACATTCATCGTCAGTAAACAAAATGTAATCATGCTGAATATACAGAATGAATGCTCTTTATTCGATGCACAAACCTCTGACTTGCATAAAAAAGATACCTTGTCACCGTCCCGTTTTGGATTTTGAGGGAGATTTTTAAGAGTAATTAGTAGAAAGAGTGAGATTAAAAAAAAATTGTATTGGGGACCGCGCGTAGGGGTATTGGATACCCAAAACGAACAAGCACGCAATGTTGCTCCAGTACTAATTAAGAGAGAAACTTATGAGCCACGGCTCCGCACATACTCAACAATCCAAAAGTGTTTTGAATGATCCGAATTAAAAATAATCTATTAACGGTACACTCCGATAATATTATTGTAGACACCTCGCGATTAGGATAAGAGTACCCCACCACTATGCCCTCTCCTCCCCACCATTACCATCACAAAAAAACTTGCTCTCTACTTCTCCAGGCCACCACCATCATTAGGCCAGTACATAATTACCTCTCCATCCCCATCTTCAACCTCCACTTTGTTTTAGTAGTATTTGACAATGCTTATGGATAGTCTTCGATTGACTAACATACTAACGCCCCGCTAACCTCCGCTGATGTATATCGTATGACAAAAAAAAAAAAAAACACTCCACTTTCGCTATTGATCATATCATACTTTATAGTACCTCTCGCATTGTATCTTTAGTTTTTTTTTCTCTTTATTAATCATTTGTCAATGATAAAAAGATTAGAAGGAGCGAGAGAGCACACAAATATGTTACTCGGGCTCTCCAAGAGGTTATAAGGAAGACAAGAGATCAACCAACATAACCAGAGAGGGAAAAAAAAAAATACATACCAAAGCTGCCCCCAGAAAAATAAAATAAAAGAAGAGATTGATTATTTCCTGTCGGCCAAATAAAAAGTAAACAATAATTAATAATTCTTTAATTTCTCGTTGCTAACCCTCTAAAGTGCGAGATTGAGTAATATTCTAGGCACATGCTTGTCTCAACCACTCACAGAATTGCATGTTTGGACTCATGCATTATTAATACTATATGTTAATTGGTTCGATAGATTAATCATTTTTTTGTCGTTAATGTATTGGACTCTTGCATTAACACTATGTTCAATTATTACTCCATTACTTTGGATTAATAATTTGTTTTGCAATAATACCTTTTGGGTTAATGAAATACGAGCTTTGTCTCTCCTTGAAAAGCAAAACACTGATAAAGTCGGTAGTGGAGAAAATATAGCAGACCATTTGTCTTCAACTTTTTTCATTCCCCACTAAGTCATTTTTCATTCCCAATGAGGGTTGAGTTCTCCTAAACTTAACTTATTTCTTTGTTTTGTGCGTTTAATTTGTTTGTCTTTTCTGAATTTTCGTTAGATTTATATAATTTTTTTTGGATTAATCATCCGTCTCAACGAGGGGAGTCCAAAAAGTACAAAATTATGATAAAAAGCAAAAAAAAAAAGATTCACTAAAGACCAAAAAAAAAGTATCAAATAGCTGTTTTTTGGAGTTTAAATGTCATCTTATTCGAATTTTTTCTACATTGATCAATATTTTTATACTTTTCCGATTCGTCTCATCGAGACGAACAATTAGTAACTCCTAAAATTCCCTAAAATTACGTCAAAAAGCTAAACAAAAAGTTATGAAAAATAAAAAATACCGAAATAAGTTCCAATTTTATAAGTTTAAAAGAACGCAACCTAAGTCACCTATTTTTATATATACGGAGTAACTTTTTACCATGATCGATCATGTCCACTTGGGATTGATCTGATTGTTTTCATTACATACTTGGTCCTAGACCCGGAAAAGATGAGACTTCTTTGGGAAAGTACTAGAGCACGTCACGACACTAACACGTAATAAAAAGTCACACCGCATGAATGAATATGAACATAGGAAACAACAAAAAAAACAACAAAAAAAATTGTAGCCAATTCAAATTAATTAACACTGTACACCAGGCTTAAGTGTTATTTCCGCGATATTTCACTTGTTTAAATAGATTTCCTTCTACACTTTCCCTGCATTCGTCTATATAAGTTTAATTGATCAGCTCTCAAGCTGGCTTTGCCTACTTATTTCCTCTCTCTGCTCATTCTCTCTCTTAATCGGTTCTTCTGTCACTCGTACTTTAGGCTTCGTTCATGTCAATAGCTAGAAACTCTTGATTAAGCAGCGTGTGAATTAAGATGATCGTTGATAACATGTTTGGTGCAGCGCTAGTATCAGTGGTGGCGATAATGGTGATAAATGGAATAACGTTTGAAGCAGATGGACTGAGGATGGATTACTACACCATGAGCTGCCCATTTGCTGAAATGATCGTGAAGAATAAAGTCAACACAGCTTTGCAATCTGACCCTACTCTTGCCGCTGGCCTTGTTAGAATGCATTTCCATGACTGCTTCATTGAGGTTCTCTCTCTCTCTCTCTCTCTCTCTCTCTCTCTCTCTCTCTCTCTTAAAACTGCAGTCCATGTTTGCATTCACTTGTGTCTTTGATCTTTACTTAATTATTTTTTTTAGGGCAAAATCCACTTTGACCTCCTGTGGTTATCATTATGTGCGGATATCCTCTTATGGTTCAAAACTAACCACATAACCTACCTGTGATTTTGAAAATGTGCGGATAGACCCCCTGTCGTCATGTTTTCCATCCATATTAATGGAGACAACATTAAAATACCGATATACCTTCATCATGTCCCTTGATATATTCTTCCTCTTTTTTTAAATCTAACCACACCATTCCCTATACTAAAAATTAAATTCAAACCATTGATATTGTAAATTTTGACGAGTACTGTATCTATGCCAAAATTCAAGTCAATCAAAAAATGATAAGCTCATGGTCGAATCGATTTTGTTATGAAATTAAAATTTCAAATTTGAATTTACTAAAAATTAGATTACTGAGTTATTGATGCCCGATCGAGATGAGTTTTTACAGAGATACTCTATTCTTTATTTAATACATTATGAATGTCTCATATTACATTCTAGAAGTGTGTGAGATACACCTCAGTTAATATAGATGGAAAACATGACGGCAGGGGGTCTATCCACATATTTTCAAAACCACAAGTAGAGTTATGTGGTCAGTTTTGAACTATCAGGGAGGTATCCGCATATGGCGATAACCACATGGGGTCAAAGTGAACTTTGCCCTTTTTTTTTATAGGCAAAAAGAAGATTTTATTAATCTTTGAAGCATAATATAATGATTAAAAGGAACACGGGCACATCAGCAAAAGCCACCCCAGAATCACACCTAGAGAAAAGCAAGAAACCAACCAAAAACTCTACAAGAAGCACGAAAGCCTCAAAACAGCCTAACACCAAAAAAACCACAAATCAAAAGAAAACAATCCTAAATCCGAACAACAAACCGAAACCGACAACCAGGGGTGGAGCCAGGATTTTCGTTAAGTGAGGTCGAAAATTTGAATTATGTATGATTCACTTTTTCTACAGAGAGCAAGAACAACGTTTTGGGAATTTTTGTGGGTGGAAATTCTATTTTGACTCATTTTTTTCCTTAGTACAAAACCCTTATATATGGGTTGGGGCAAAAATGAATTTTAAAGAGGGGTCAAATGAGTAAAAATTGGGTGAAAATTATGCCAATCTCTAGAAAAACTGGGGAGGCAGTGGGGTCAGCTGCCCCCCCTTGACTTTTAATCCCTCCGCCCCTGCCGACAACCAAAGACGCCAATCTATGGAATTAAAATTCCAGAGAGAGCGGCACCATCCTTGAAATCCTTACTTACTTATTACCAAAAATTTCTCTTTTTTGGTACTCCTATTTTGGTTTTTGGTTTTCAGACTTCATTTCCAACCAGCTGCTACAGGCACATCGGTGTGGAACGGGGACCCACCTGTATGTGAGAGGGGTGTGGCACAAGTGTGCCACACCGATGTGCCTCTAGCATTTCCGTTCCAACAAACATAACATACTTGGGGAATAGGTTTTCAATCTGTTATTCTGTTATTTTTTTCTGTTTTTTTGTTTTTGAGAAATTTCTTGAAAAACCCAGTTAAAAATAACACCAAAAAGATGTTTTCGAGTTCATGAAATGTATTTTTCTGAACATAAATACGCAAATATGAACACAAGATCATCGAGGCGTTTCTGTAATTGATAGAACGGTTTCTTGTAATTGAAAATGCCAACCGATTAACAGGCCAGGTTGGTTTTATTGATCTCCTTCTATGTAGGGATGCGACGCTTCGGTTTTGGTTGATTCAACGAAGGATAATACAGCAGAGAAAGACTCCCCTGCGAATTTGAGCTTGAGGGGCTACGAACTTATCGACGATGCAAAAGGCCAGCTGGAACAGCAATGCCCGGGGGTTGTTTCCTGTGCTGATATTATCGCCATGGCTGCCAGGGATGCTATTTTCTTTGTAAGACGTACTCGGCTAACATTCCATTTGCTTAATTCCTTTTAGTACTTATAAACAGGGACGGAGCCAGGATTTTACCCTAGCAGTAGCAAAATGCGAAGGATCGGGGGATGTTGTCAAGTAGGGTTGCGTGGCAGGGGTGCCGAGCGGTCGATCTGGACGTTCATCTTGGCACAGGGCATAAAACGACCGGATTGGCTGCTCGACACCACTGACAAGCACCCCTGGGTCTACGAAATGTATACTAAAAAAAATAAAAAGATGCGTTGCAATATGAATAGTCATCGATTCTAGAAAAAATTAAAATAACATAATAAAAACTATATATAGTAAATGATGTTTGTCATTTGCACATGGTGTTCGTAAAGGACTAATTTAGTTTTGGAATGCTATTTTTGGGTCTCCTTCAAAAAAAAAAAAAATTGGAGGATTTAGGACTACTATATAACAAAAATAAAAAATGGCGAGTCTACATAAGTTGGGAATAATTTTTATTTTTACGTATAATAATTACATTTTTAAAATTTTTTGCTGTGATGGCTGCTCCTACTAGACCTCCTCGGGTCCATCATTACTTACAACGCTTTATTTAGAGATGTAAAATTACATATAACTAGTTTTTTTAGCCCCCCTTTCATTTCTTTATATCTTCATTTATTATTATTGTTGTTGTTTTTTGTTTTACTTATTAGGCTGGGGGTCCAGTATATGATATACCAAAGGGAAGAAAGGATGGAAGAAGGTCCAAAATAGGAGACACAATCAACCTCCCTTCGCCTTCCTTCAACAGCTCAGAACTCATCAGAATGTTTGGACAGCATGGGTTTAGTGTTCAAGAGATGGTGGCTTTATCTGGTAATTAAATTTCTTTTCGAATAGCAAATTTTTTTTTTATTAATCTTTGATCAAAGCGCTCACAA
This sequence comes from Rhododendron simsii, assembly GCA_014282245.1. Classification (NCBI taxonomy): domain Eukaryota; kingdom Viridiplantae; phylum Streptophyta; class Magnoliopsida; order Ericales; family Ericaceae; genus Rhododendron; species Rhododendron simsii. The sequence goes on from CM024962.1 coordinate 29,716,263, forward strand.
AGACTACAGAGAACAAGAAAACAACTGCATCACAAACGAGGCAGATATCTCAACTGGGTTGGCATGAAAAACCTTTCCAGGAATTCGAAATAGAAGGGGCACTTATAATTGATGGTCTCGAAAATTTTTCCACCAAAGTCTAATGATATTTTTCGGTCTTGTTTAATATGTTTTCAAAATTTGTCATGCAATCTACTCATGAATTAAAAAAATCAAGCACATGTAACAAAAAAAGCTTAGTGATTAATTTCGGAATACTAAGCCACGCCTTTCAAGAACCCAATATAAGCAAAGATTCAATTTGAAACAAACAGAACTTAATCATTAAACATGCATGATTAGTAGAAAAAATTGTTTACTGAAATCATAAAAATGTTGAGAAGAGGGGATGTTTGAGAGAAAAATGGTGAATCAAAAAGGGCTATTTTTGATGTTTAAGAGAGTCGATCAGCTAATAAGAGTGTAATTATATGAGGACGAGATGAAAATTTATACGAATGAATTGGGGTCTAAGTGCAAATAGATAACCTGGTCGATCTCTCCTTAAATCTGCCCCGGCCAATGACAATCATATGCCGTCATACCCATTTTTTACTATCAACAATATACCTTTTTATGGCATACCAAGGATATCCACGTCAATTTATGCATAACTCAACTAATTTATGTGTGATTTATCCCTCTGTATGTTGGGATTAGGCCCGGTAATTCCACCCGCAACGGAAGCGCAACAAACAAAAACGAAATCACACACAGGAGAACACAATCCAAAATACGTGGTTCTCCAAACTCGGATACATCCATGAGAGAGAGAGAAATCTTCCACTATATGAAAAATAGAGATTATAATATGAGATGTAAAACCCTCCCGAGCTCCTAACACACGGCTCTATACAATGTTTTACCCTCAACCCTAACATCTCTATTTTTCACTCACATCTACTCTCCTCTCACCTCCCGGCTGGTGTATCCGGCAACCCCCAAAGGGGCTGCCCCATCCCTTTTCCCACACTCGGCACACACAGACACTCGGCGCACACTAACTTTTCTTTTGTTCTCTGCCAAGCCTATAAATAGGCATGACAAAGGCCAGCACAAGAGCCACTTCATCTGCCGAGAATAATCTAGAGCCAAGCTCAACAAATGCTCTTTAATGCACTGCCAGCCACCAAATCATTAATTCAAAAAAACACACTTACTTCTCCAGCCAACTAATTTCATTAAAATCTCTTTTTCTTTTTCCAAACAATATTAACACCACATGGGTAAAACCCAACAATGTACACTAGCCGAGAGCCTGGTCAAAATTTTGGTAAAGCGCTCTATACATGGATCAATCCACGAAAGTTGGTAACACCTAAACCATGTGAGACATCGGAAGAATCAAACCCTAAAACATGACAAAACTAGCAAGTCAATTAATGATATTGTCACGCAAGTTCTATAATCTAAACATTCTATTTTCCTTTAGTTATATTAATAACGATCTTATTCAGAAAACATGGAAAAAATGTCAGTGCCGGGTGGGTACCACGTGGTGTTCGCTCGGCGCATCTGAGCTGTCTATTGCATTTTAGACAGCTTGGATTTAGAGAGAGAAAAATGAGAGAAGAAGTATTGGGGTGGGAGGAGAGAGATGGTTTCAAACCGAGCCGTCCAAAAGTGTATTGGACAGCCTGGATATGCAGAGCGGATATCACGTGGGATATACCCACCCTGCACCGAAAAATTTCTAGCTAGCTTGTAGCCTCATTTTGGTGTTGGTGGACTTGGCTTAATCGTCTTGTAGGGGCACACACATTGGGGGTGGCGAGGTGCTCATCATTTAAAACCCGGTTGCCCAATGCTGACCCAAATCTGGACTCCAACTTCGCCAAAACCTTGTCCGGAACATGCAGCAGAGGCGACAACGCAGAGCAGCCCTTCGACATGAGCAGAAACGACTTCGACAACGATTACTACAACGCTCTGATAAGAAAGGCCGGAGTTCTTACATCCGACCAAACCCTTTACGCAAGCGCCAGAACCAGGGGCATCGTCAGCGGTTACGCGCTCAACCAAGCAATGTTTTTCTTTGATTTCCAGAATGCCATGATCAAAATGAGTTTGCTCGATGTTAAAGAAGGCTCCAAAGGGGAAGTTAGACAAAACTGTCGTAACATCAACTAGTCGAGTGCATAAATAATTGTACCCCTTAATAAGACATATATATACATATATTTGTGTATTCGGGCTCGGGCATGCATGTAGCGTACATAGTGGATTTTTGTGTGTTTATGTAGCTTAAGCATTTATATATATAGTACTTCGGATCAAATCCAAATCTCTTCCCGTCCCCATATATGTGTGTGTGTGTTTTCATCTTCCGTTCTAGCTCTACCCTTCTCTTATACCATATTTTATTTATTACTATGAAACGTGGGAATATATATATATATATATATATATATATATATATATATATATATATATATCACTATGAATGCTTCTCGCATCATCATCCCTCTCTCTCTCTCCCTCTCCGATTTTATAGTCCATAAAACTAGTTTTGGACCGTGATCTTCCATTAGGCAAGGACTCCAGCTTTAATTCGGAGATTTCTTTTAGTGGACCTCCTTACTCATCCTAGTTTAATTTTATTTATCGCTTTCATATTTATTGCTTAGTAATCTATAGCTTTTGTATTTATTTTAATTTTTTTTAGACAGCATGTTCTACAAGTTCGTATCTTGTGGTTCATGGCCGGTCACTACCTTTTTGGGGTGTGACATGTGGTATTAGAGCTTAGGTTTAAAAAAAATACTTTTGCATTCATTTTGTCTCATGTTCATTTAGTGGAGGTCCGAGTCCCGGAGTCCTACTGCCATTTGTGAAAACTTTTGTTATTTGATGTGCATCGGTACCCGCATGATATTATGGAGATAGTAGTTATTCGGCGGGAACATTTTTTTTCTGTAGACTTTGGATAGGGTATTGGAGGAGAATTAGCATAAGTGCTTTTATTCGTTATTGGAATCGTCACACTTATTTTACTAGTAGGTTGATGACGTATTGTAGTTGGAGTATGATGTTAATGAATCTGAAGAATTAGTATGGTGGTAGTACACTTCAAGATTGACTTAAAAATGTAATTTAGAATACTGCTACAAGTTGGTATTGATGATGGACTAGTTGAATTTTATGAGAGTGGGCTAGATTTTCCTATTTGTTTACTCCGTACATCCCATATACTCTTGATTTGTTGCTCTTTGATTGGTCCTTCATTCCTATCCTTAGTATATTGGTGAAGAGTTGATTATGTTTTGTTATGAGGGGTTAATAATTATGTTTATCTAAGGAAATATTTAATAAATTTGTTGATGTTTCATAGGAGATGAATAGTGGTAGGAATGGTAAGGATTCCAATGTTTCCATCGTTTCAATCCAAAAAAAAAAAAAACTCAAATCCTGGTGAATATAAAGTGGGAGTAGTTGATTATGTGTCCATGCCAAGTTTGGATCAGTCTTAGAGACCAAAGTTTTCAAGCCCTGTATATCCACTAGATCCACTCACCGTAACCGAAATCAACACGGTTCGAGTCGTCCTCTTCATCTTATGTACCCTTCTCGTGGGCCGGCTCTGCGATTCAAAAAACGTATGAAGCAGATTGGAATGAGGAAGCTTAAAAGACGTAGAATGGAATTAATGAACTGGGAACAGGTCTTTTCATGGCTCTTTACAAATGAGAAGGTACCACGAGATTGTCATAAATATAAGCTATGAATTTATGCATTTGCCAGCTAGTCTCTTACAGGTTTCCAACAAACATTAACACTGCATTTCTAACATTGACTTCTTTTAGCAATAAGACTAAAACTAAATGCCATAAGCCCAAAATATTTCAGCTACCTGACCCACACCATTCTGTTCAAACAGCCTCACCCAACACTATAAAGGTTGTTTAAGATATAAAATGGATATAAATTTCTATCCATCGCAATTCATATGGTTCTCTAAATCAAACGGGACTACTTACCCTACTACGATTATCCAAACAAGCCCTTTTGAGGTTAAGTTCATATATGACCTCGTATGAAGCAACGATGGAAATAAACAGGAGAACCGCCTATACATGTTTTGCTTGTTGCAACTGTCAACATAGCAAGCTAGAATGAACTATAGAGATTACTTCATCCAAGGCTCCAAGCCTAAAATTTAGGCCCATCAGAATCTAGAGAAGAAACAGAAGGTGCCTGATTTCTCAAGTAACTCTCTTCAAACCAATAGTTAGTAACTAGAAGCCTAAGAGTGATTTTACACCAGGATGCTGCCAAGAGTGCTGACAGTGGACGAACAGCTCATTTCCTAATGCTTCACAATTAATTCACATGAAAGACAAGACAAGGAAACAGTACCCTTTTCCTGGACTCATTCCTTTTGCAGCTCCATGCTCTCCACAAGCAGCAAGCAACTGAGAAGTCACAACAATCGATTTTAACTAGCAAAATTGACGTACCAACCAAGCAAATAAGATTAAATACTAACATATGCACTTCACTTTCAGGATCAGCAAGCATGGCAAATGTGGCATCACAAGATGCAGCTACTTCTTTGGAAGATGATTTATACCAGGATACGATCAATCAAAGATTTCTAGATCAGTTGCCTCATACAAGCATTATTGAGAAGCAATTGAGGAAACTTCTAGCACTATTACGTTGTTCACACTATTCACGTGGGCACATGACATGCCACAAGTTCTGATCAACATTCTTTCGAAAATACTTTGGTTCTCTAGGAACAACCATCTTTAAACTAAATTTCATTAGCGATAGGGGAATTGTAAAATGATAAGCAGGAGTTGACATTGAATAATGGAACAAAGACTCTGACCAAATACATCGTATTGCAAAGACAAGTAAATTTAGCGGGTATACCAACAACTACTTACCCCACATAAGACATGCCAACCCCATGAACAACCAGGTTGAATTTTTGCCTCCAAGAACAAATCTCCCCTACCATATTTAGCCCTCAAGACTTGACTCAAAAGAAGATCTGGACTCTGATGAATCCGCAACACAAGTTTAGCCAACAATGCTTGGTTAAACAAACCCAAATCTCGAAAGTCCATCCCTGCTGCCATCATCGGTTTGCAAATGTTGACGCTAGCCAATAAACTCCAGAAGAACACCCTTTATGCCACATGAACTTACCCACAATACTGAATTTTAAGGACAAAATAAGCACCGAATTACAACGGGCAACGGGCAAAACCAGAAGCCATAAATTCAATATGCAAACTCAAGTTTTCTCTATCAAAAGTCAACAAACCCCACGAAATATATCCAAGTCCTTGCTATTGTTATCCAATACTACATCAAATCCTGATCTTTCCTAAATCTTCCCAATATCATTGGGTTCCATGCCACCGTCTTTCCACTAGCTAGCACTCGCAATTTCCTAAATACCCAAGTACCCTCAATTTTTTCTAGCTAGACAAATTCACCATACGCATAACAGAGTAGCAACATTGAATCCCAATTCAATCTCTAAATAATTTGCAGAAAGTAAACGTTCACAAATAATCTACTAAATAGGGGGCTCTAGAAAAAAAAATCAAATTCTTTCGGAAGTTTTCTTAAATAAATTCATCATACCCATCAAAAGTACTGTGAAAATCACCACCCTTGTCTTGTCAATACCAATGGCTTGGTCACCACCGTTGGTACAGACAATTAGGAGCTTCTTCTTCTCTGCGGCACTGGTGCTGAGCTTGAATGAGAGAGAGAGAGAGAGAGAGAGAGAGAGAGAGTGTGTGTGTGTGTGTGTGTGTGTCGTCTGGAGGTTTTCGGGTATGTGAGGAAAGAAGCGGGAATGGAGAGGGAGAGAGAGAGAGAGAGAGAGAGGAGGAGGAGGAGGAGGAGGAGAAGGGGGGATGATGGGTGGAGGTGGGAGAAGTGAAGAAGAGAGAGGATGAAGAACCTCCATTGACGCTCCATGTGATTGGGTATTCTGATTCGAAGCTCGACGAAGGGGGAAGGTATCATATGCCAAGGCATAGGCGCGTTTCTAAAGCGCGAGTCAGACTTCTCAGGTTTATCCTGCGAAGTGTGTTTAACACAATAATGCCACATTAGTTATCAAATATGAACTCAGATCAGATTTCTTTCACAGATCGAAATCGTTCATACTGTACAAATCGATAACAACAATAACCTTGGCAAAATTCACTTGAATCGGATACGAATAGAAATCTCATCGAGAAGCAAACTGAAGTTTTTGGGTTTATAATAATGGTCTTGGCTACATCGAATCAAACAAAACAGTCATGCCACGTTAGTTATCGAATATGAACTTATTATCAGGTTTATTTCATAGATCTAAACAGTTCATATTGTAGAAATTATCAAGAACACTAAACCTAGTGAAATTCACTCAATTTGGAGACTAATCGATATCTCTTCGAGAAGTAAAATGAATTTTTTGCGTTTATAATAATGGGCTTGGCTACATTGAATCAATTCCAAAGCAACTCGCGTTTAAACTTTAAAGCCTGACAGGGGACGTAGAATGAAACGACGTAGTGCCGCTCGACATAAATAAAGACCGTGTCCTGGCTTTCCACCGCCGTTCGTTTTGGTCGCCAGCCGCCGTCCCTCAAGCGCCTGGTTCTCTCTCTGTCTCCAAAATTCTCTCTCCGACAACAGCAGGTACATCTCTCTCCTTTCCCAGTAATAAAAGAATCATTAGATTATTTTTTTCAATTGATATCTGAGGAACTTTTTACACTGGCTAGCTTGTTTTCTGAATTTTCATTTTATTTCCTCGTTTGTTTTGTTTCTGAGAACCCACAAAGACCACCTTGATGGCTTCGAGGAGGAGGACGCCGAACTCTACGACTACACACGTCTGAAATTTTCACTTTGGGTACACATTCATGGAGAAACCTTGATGCTACATGTTCCCTTCCATCCACTTTGAATTTGGTGATGGTAGTCGTCGTGTTAATGCAGTCATATTCTGGAGAAACACTAGAATTTTGTTGGAGGAGAATCGTACGATGGAGGAGGATGTGATGGTGGCATTTGACGTCAAAGATGAGAAATTTCGAGTAATTCAAGTTCCTTGTGGGCTCTCATGCATGGCTCGCCTGCATTGATTCTGATTAGTGTTTTTGAGGGGTTGTGCCATAGACTGTGTTGAAGGGTTTAGATTGATTCTTATGTATAGGCAAACAAGCAGAGTCGCGTAATATACAATTAGACATATAGAAAGGGTGCATAAATGCTGCTCTAGTTGGTATAATTAATGAAATGGCTCCAAAGTTGTATTACTTACAATAGTGTTAGCAGAAGCCATCTGAACCTGCAAACAGCCCTACAAAATGATTCAGTGGCCCATCTACAGCTGAACTAAAACCCCTTGGTCACAATCTACAACTACTGACCAGTGTCACCAGTGGATATAAAGTTACTGGAAATGCTATCGACTCTTAACGCAGGATAGAATATAGCAGAGTTGTAGCAATTTCGCAGTAGCCTACAGAAAATGGTAACTCCATGTGAACCAAAACATGAAGAACTATTGCAACGGAGGTGTGCTCCACGAACCTCACAGGTGCAAGCAAAGAGTCGTCCTTTCTCGCATACAGAGACATATTACAGGTTCACTACTAATCTAGAGTTACTCTGTCGTGTGTTTTCACTTATTATGCGTTTTGAGGTGGATGTATTTTCAGAAGTACGATATAGAACTAAAAGTGGTTGCTATGCAACCATACATGTTTCAACAACCATCACTTAAATGACTGGATTCCTGGTACCTAGTTCAGTGGCATTGATCATATTGCCATATACTGTACTGGGAATAGCGTTGAAACACACAAAAAGTATAGAAATTCTACCAGTAGGTGTCCATACCTTGCAAATAGCTTCTCTGTTGTTCTTGTGGCCAAACCTCGTAATAATTCCAATAACATCTCTCTCTCTCTCTCTCTCTCTCTCTCTCTCTCTCACACACACACACACACATTTTTCGGATCATAGCTTAAGTAGTCTGAAAAAATTTGTATGAGCCAATTATTGCTATCCAACACAGTAAAAACTTCGAGTCCCATTGTATTCCTCTGTACGCAGCTACTTTGTGCAGAGTTTGAATCCCGGGAATTGACCCGCGCTCCACTGCTCTACTTCTGCCTCCTTTTAACATGTATTGGTGTGGGTATGTGCGTGCACCCTGGCGTGTGAGTACACAAACAATCTGCCTCCCCATTCATCATAAAAAAAAAAAAAAAAAAACCATAGTAGTGCCAAAAAACTACATTTTCACAACTTGAAGTTCATAGAGGAGGCAAAACAGGCAAAATTCAGACATGAATACACAAAGCATTTGTTCATTTGACCGTTTTTTTGCATAAACACAAAACAGAAATGCATATGCCATGTTCAACTGCGCTGCAATTTTCCAGCAGCATGATACACCAAAATCATCAGACAGCACCATAGAAGTAAGCAATGTGGAAAAATTAATAACAAACCGAAGGACCACAAGATAGAGATGAGTAAACATTCACAGGAAATCCTAAACGCAACTCGTTTTTTCTGTGATAAAGGAAAGCCAAAAAAAAAAACTATTTTGAAGTTCATATCCCAGTGAACCCAAACTCAGATGTTTATACTGCGTTAACCAAATGACCAAAAAGTACATGTCCATACCCAAGTAAGATAGCGCACTCACTGCTGGTTGTAGTGGTTCTTCTCCTTTTTCTTGGCGGCAGCAAGCTTTGCATTCCTAGCAGCTGCCTTACTGGCAGCAGCTATGTAATGAAAGGATATGAATGACGAAAACCACTAAGTGTGATAACAAGAATTCTGGCTCACTGAGAGGGACATTGTTTTGGATCCTCTTATCATATTTTCAGATGCTTTGATTCTAAGAAAAGCGAAACAAGATTGATTGTCAGAGGTTAATATTTTGGAGAAAGGTGGACATGTTGTAACCCAATGGATCAGAAGTAGAGGTTTCATCAATCACTCCATCAACGGTCTAGACAAAGAAAAAGAATCAGGGTAAGCATAGCGGGAATCCATCAAGAACATTCTGCAAAATCTTGATTTTTATAAAAATTCAGTTTCTCATTCAAAATTCATCCAAGTCATCAGGGATGGAGATGTTGTAGGTAAATCTGTTGATGGAGTTTGTAGTGGCCTGAAGTAATCAGACTCGGGCCAACCCCAAGGCGCCTCGCATCCTGGTTTGGACCCTGGTGCCTGACTGCACATAGGCACGAGGCGATGTTATTAAAGGCTCGGGCAACCTTTGGGATGTTATTCAGCACATAATCAAGCGACCATGCGTGATGCCTCAGGAACAATCCCCCGTCTCGGCTAACCAGGTCCCTCGGGCAAACACGTCACCATGACATAGGCCAAGACGGTTACAGCACGAGGATCATCATTGGAGCTAATCTGGCATGTGCTCCGTAACTGCCATATCCCATTCGTCACATATGACGTCACCCAAGGTGGTTACCCGAGTGTACCCTCCATGCGCTAGCTTGGAGGCCAAGCAAACCAAAGTCTATAAATACAAAGGGACTCTAACCTAGAGAGGCATGTCATTCTACCCTAACCCTAGACCTATACACTTCTCCCTACATCTAACTTGATCGTCGGAGTGTCATTGGGCTTTCACAGCCCTAGTGACTTATTGCAGGTCCCGCGGCGGACGCGCAGAACAATAGAGGAAGGAACCGAAACCGACCAATGGTTAGGATCCCGATAAACCGAACCCCTACAGAGTTGTTAACGTTTTCCCCACCTGCGTCTTCCACAAGCCGCACTCACATTTAATTGAAGCCAAACGAAAGTTAGAGACAAAAGATATCTAGAATTCGTTGAATCTTCACTACATAATGTTTATTTTAGACTTGTTTTTCATCTGCTTCTATTTGATCACGATGTCCAAGTGTAAAACTTGCAGAAGGAAATGTAGTTGCAGAGAACAATCATCTGTTATCCTAGTTTTAGAGGTATTCCCGTACCAATTACCGTATTTTCCAATCAATCAATAAAATTATCAATAGCAGAATTTTGTTAAAATAGTTAGAATATTCAAGTTGAATCCTACAATAGGAGCAAATAGACTCCTGAAATTATGCACATCTCTTTAGCCTTTTCCCCCTAGAGAACTCAAAACATTATCATAGGGGGTGGAATCTATACACTGTGGCCTTCTGGAATCTATTCCAATATCCTGAATCAAAATGATAATTTCCACTGGTTTCATGCCAACTGCACCAACAGATCACCCATGCAAATGGTATTTACGTCAGAGTATTATCTTGCCCATCATTTCGAACCCTTTTGGGTAACTGCGCAACAAAATACTTTGGAACCATCCTTGATGTTGTACAAAACAAGGCATGCCTGCCCAAAAACGGTTTTGTTCAGAGCATGGTAAGCCTGCCCGAAACAATTTTCTTCAACATTACCCGCACTTTGTGATAGTTGTTTTACTGGGCCCCCATGATCATTGTATAAGCCTTGGTTCTATGGTTCTTATACATTCAATGCTTAAAGTACATACGGAAATAATTTGTAACTTTAACTTGTATGTTTCCTTTTTAAAAGACCACACCCCCTTCAAAACAGAACGAGAGCTATGGTGATGAGCCACTTTGAGTTAAGAGTTGGTAGTAACCTGTTTTTGAAACAAGAGTGAGAAGAGGCCTAGGGTGATTCTTAATCCCTAAGCTATCATGGATTCCAACCCCTAGGTTTGGCTGTTTGGGTCATGACAAAGTAATACTACTATTAATTTGTTTATCTTTATTTGTCCATTTACATGTACAATATTGGGAGAAAGGTGAATAGCAAAAACCCTTTGACATTGTTACTTGAAAGCGTATTGAATACCCTGAATTGAATCCTTTCGACAACAGAGATGAACTAAGGGAGCACTACACACTATCAGTTTTTAGAGTATAGGATGCTTACATTGTTATTCTTCTTCATTCATGCCACTTTGTTTATCTTCTCTTTCCCATCGACAACAGGTGTATCTACTTCTGCCTTGTCAGTCACAGCAGCTTCATCACTTTCATTTGTGGGGTCAGTGCCATTGGGATGATCCTGCTGTTCTCTAGCCTCCTTTGAAGACTTATCCTCCTTCTTTGCGCTTTTGCTTTCCCCAGAAGCATTCTTCTTCTCCTCCACCTCTTCAGTGGGACTATCTAGCTTCTTCTCTCGTGCATCACGTGCAGGTAACAGTGATGATGGGAAAATGAATCTTCACGTTATAAGATTTAAAGATACATAGTTGATTGATCAAATACTACTTATCCAAAATATAGGCCAACACATTTGCACCAGATAAGAACAAAAAAATTCGCCACACTTGAAAAAATAAGGGCAGATGATCTTTTGACGTGTCACTTTCTTAAGGGCAAATTGAGCGACACAAGTAAATTTGTAGTTTAAGCTACATCGAAGCCAAAAGCAAGAAGGGAAATCACAGTCATGAAAAAAAAAACAAGAGAAACGTGGAGAAGGTTTTTGAAGTACGATAATGACCGATGTACTGATTAATTGAGGATTTAGATTTAAATAGCAAAGGAAAACCTTTAAGTGCTATAATTCATTCTTCTCGTTTGATGACGACACAGTGGCACATTATCGTGGGAAGAACGAGACGAGAACTTTAAATTATAAGTTTCACATTGCAAATTGCATGTAAGCAAGAATAGAAATAGTTTTGGGGAAGTAAGAAACTCTGCTGTCAATTGGGAGAATGCTAAGCACATAATACCAGAAATTTTTTCTTAAAAAAAAAAAACCGATGGAGAGAGCAACCAGGCATGCCAGCCCTCCCATGGGCGTGACCATAGGGACTTCAAACCCGCGGCGGGCCTTGGGAAGGGCCAAAGAGCCAGAGGTTAGGGCTATTACATTCCACTCCTGGCAGCAGCCTGCATTAGTGGGTAATGCACGTTTTAGTTGTACCAGCCCCAAATAGATGAATGTACTCAACACAACTTGAGCACTGAGACCAACAAAGTGACTTGACCAACATACCGAAAGTGAAACTGATTTCTCTGTCAAACGTGTTAATGCAATCTATCAATGGACTCTTACCAATTCTTTACCCAGACCTTCTCCCTTCAAGAGGTGAGGATCATTCGAGACATCTTGACTACTCTTAATTTTTGACTTTACAGATGCCCCAACTGGCTCTCCTCTTCTTCAGCTTCTTCTCCAAATGATCAAAGCAAGTTCAGCTTCCTGCAAATTCATCATCTTTTTACCAGCAGCACTTCAGAGCAAGAGCATCAAGACTTCAACTACGTGCAGAACTGCTTTCTGTACCAAATATGAGGTCAGAAACTTACTTCACAGCTATCTTCTTCGAGGCTTTGTTGTCAACATCAACTGTGGAAGATGGCAAAGCCTTGGCAGGCACTGCTCTAGGAACAATATCATCAAAAGGTTTCCATAGCACCTAAAGCAGAAATTCCAAACTGGGCAATGAAATTGACTGCATTACAGAAGACCCTAGCGTTGCTGAATGAAGGAGATTCCTGAACTTCGACTTACAAAGAAACCATGAAAAACAATCTACTCCGACACAAAGATACAACAACAACAACAACATAACCCATGTAGTCCCCAATCTACTTAGACACAAAGATAGAAACTATAATATATAGGTACGTAAATGCGTTTATATCTCCTTGTGAATTGCCAAGTTTCAATACACTACATATCTCTGAAGTGCTAATCTAGAAGGTGTCAACTGCTAATATTTTTAAGGCTACATTATGTTCTACCTCGATGAAGGTTATCTCTGGTGGAGGATCCAATGGCTGATCATTGTCAGTTTCAACCTCACCTAACCTTGCGAGACTAATAGACTGAATCCCCAGTCCTGTAAAAAGATGAATAAGTTCCAACATCAAAAAATGGCGATAGATATGTGAAGGAATACATGATGTCATTGTTACCTTTCCAGATATGGAATGCTTACGGTCAAGCCACTCACAACGATCCATGGTTATAAAGAATTGACTTCCATTTTAATGTGGTGGACCGACATCTGCACATGCAACAATACCCTTGTGGTTGAACCTTCGACGCGAGTGGAACTCTTCAGAAAACGCATTTCCATATACTTTCACCACCTGCATATATTGAGAACCACCAACGACTGTAAATGAATGGCATCAAAAGATTGAAGGTTGCAAATGCAGCAGCCAGAGGTCCCACGAATGAATTAGTAAAATGAGTGGTAATCAGGGTCCGAATTTCTCTGGCCCGGCACCTGGAGGAAATCACGTATGGTGTGTCCAGTTGATAAGCTTTGATACGCAGCTAATGGGGGTAAGATCTCAAAACCAATTCCGAACCATTTATGAATATGATGATGATTTCTAAAAACCTTCACAGACGACCTACGGACCACTGGACATAGAGCTATGGCCCATAGAGTCCCCCAAGGCTGTCGGGAACTTTGTCCGGCTCTGCTTGGAGGGTTACTACGACCACGACATCTTCCACCGCGTCATCAAATCTTTCCTCGTTCGAATGGTGATCCCTCCGGAACCGGCACAGCTCTCTCTCTCTCTCTCTCTCCCCTTCCTTTCATCTACTTAACACAAAAAAAACCAATTACACTTATGGACATCATGCATAAGTAGGCCCATAATCGACATGTAACAGACTCAATTTCTCTCTATAATTCTTCCTTATTCTTTTCTCATCTCCTTATTACTAACACAATGCGCATAATTTTTCACCCTTTTCAAACACGAAAAAATCATTTTTTTTCATATTTTTGTTAATTTTTTTTTGGGTATGCAGGTTGTCCGAGGCTGGTTTGGGCGCACTCAGACCAATTCCTACAACCCCTCTAACATTCGTTTCACACACTTACGCGTGGGGTGAGGTGGGCCGAAGAATTGTTGGCAAGGTCAATTGAACCTGAGATCTTAGGATGGAGCAAACACTCAAATTTCAGGCCAAGACCACAATAGATTTTTCTTACTCTAATTTCCCAAAACAAAATTCTCTTCCTTCGACTATTGCAAGTTCTAAACAGTCATTCAGCAAACAAATCAACCACTAATTTTGCCTTCCCTTTTCTTTCCATTCAAACACCAATAATATTCTGTTTTCCGTCCCCTTTTCTTTCCATCCAAACACAACCTTATTCCTCCACGTCAGCAAGATGTTGTGCGCGTCTAGTCGCCGCATCCCAAACCTCTTCAACCGTCAAGAACTACCAAACCGTTGGGATTCCGTATCAAATGACCATTACACCCCCCAATCACGAACGTAACTCTCTGAACTACCAGGGGCATTCACGTCAATCCAAACCACCCCCAAATCGAGCGGGTAAATACACTACCAGTCCAAATCACAAAGCAACAAACTTTTGCAAGCTCTACAAGAACTAACTTCGATTCTCTCTCTCTCTCTCTCTCTCTCTCTCTCTATCTTGCTTTCTCTCACTAAACCCCTCTCCCTCCTACCTATCGAGCTCCAACAATGTTGACACCATTGGAAGCATTCAAGAAACGAAAGCGGAGCCCTAAGATCTACGGGCTCCACACGTTCGGCCACCCGGGTTGCCCCATCGCTCCGGCGGGTCCGTTCCGAGACAACATCCGGGTGTTCCTCCGGCAGTGCTCCGAGCCCGAGGGGTACAACGTGGACGGCATGCCAGTTTGGAGCACGTTTCTGGTTCACGAGAACAGGGGGTTTCTGGTCCCTCTGTACACCATTGAAGAGAGCGTCAAGCACTCGCTCACGCCGTTTTGCGATCACTGCCGTAGCACTGGTGTGTTTGTACGCCCTTTTTTCTTGATTCTTGAACTGGGCTTTTGACTAATTTTTTATTTGAAAGCTTCGATTTTCGAGAGGATACTGAGTTTTGAATTTAGAACTGGGTTTTGTGGAATTCAGACTTGAAAGCTTCGGTTTGATTATAAGGTTGGGTTTCTTGAGGTTTGAACTGCGTTCGATTTGATGTGGGACTTCAGGTTTTAGAGAAAAAAAACCTATGGGTTCTGTTTCGTTTTGACATTGGGTATTTTGAGATTCTTGATCTGAAAGCTTCAATTTATTGGTTGGATTTGGGAATTCAGGAATTACGTGGAATCTTGAGGGGTTTTCGTTGATTTTAGAATTTATTTTTGCGAGACTTTAATCGGAAAGCTTCAATTTCTCAATTTCAAGTGGATTTTTCGGCTTTTCGAACTGAAATCTTCAATTCTTGATACGATTTAGAAATTTCAAGGCCTACCTAGAATGATTCCGTCCCTACATTACATTTTCTAGGCCCTTTTTGGGGTCCTTATCATCAATGTTCTTGAGCGTTTCTTGGTTTTAAAATTCTGTTGCAGGTTGGAGTCACCATTTTGTGTCCAAAAGAAAGTATCACATGATAATCCCGGTGGACAATGAGTGGAATAAGCCTTTGGATGAAGGGGTTTTTGACCTGCAAACCCATCTACTGCACGGATTGATCCACTGCAACGGTTTCGGTCATCTGATCTGTATCAATGGGATCGAAGGCGGGTCTAAGTACCTTTGTGGTCGAGAAGTCATGGATCTCTGGGATCGTATCTGCTCAAATCTTCATGCCCGGTACGATAATATTTTTGTTTAGAGATTTTAACTAGGTCTATGAGTTGTGTAAAGGCTCAGAATTTTTCTGAGTTTTGTCTGTTTTGTTTTGTCTGAATCTCTAGATTTGTAGTACTTCCATGAACTGAAAATGGGTTAAATTTTTCTGGGTTTTATTTGTTTCGAAGGAAAATGGTCTTAGTTTTGATTCGTATGAATGGAAATGCTGCTATTTCATACATTTTAGTTGCATGTTTTAATTAGAAGTGGGGGAAAAATTCTTAGTTCTGCTTGTTTTGTAGGAAAATTGTCCAAGTTCTGATTCTTATGCAATGAAAAGTTGCTTTTGACAGAATTTACATGGATTTTTGAATGAAAGATGGACTGAATTCTTCTGGGTCCTGTTTGTTTTGAAGGCAAATAACAGTAGAAGATGATTCCAAGAAACACTCAATGGATCTTAGATTGCTCCATGGGGTAGCTTATGGGCACCCTTGGTTTGGCCGTTGGGGGTACAGATTCTGCAATGGGAGCTTTGGAGTAACCCAACACAAGTATGAAAAAGCAGTTGAAATTCTCAGCTTATTAGAACTTGATAAGATCACCGACGATTTCACTACCGGCAGCTTATTCCGAGATTTCAAGCACATCATACGTTACTACAGAGACTTGAGTGAAACCAAGTTGACCACACTCAGAGACCTACTCAGGTTAATGCTCGCTCTCAAGTCCAGAGTCTCATTTCAGAGAAGATCAGCCAGTGTTGCTTCCACTAGCATTTCTGCAGCTTGTTGTTCAAAACCTGTGACTAAGTGTTTTGCCAAGGAGAAACCCGTGAAGTGCAGGAAGTTTTCTAACGTGGCTGCAAGTTTGAATAGCCGTTGGCCGGTTCGAAGACTGGAGCATGTAGCAGATGTGGTGGCGGATGCCCTGAAAGAAAAGAAAGTAGCTAACAAGGGTTTTAACTGTGGGATGACTAGGCAAGAGGCACGAGATGCGGCCCGACTCCAGATAGGTGACACAGGTTTGATCGATTATGTTCTGAAATCGATGAATAATGTGGTTGTTGGAGGGCTAGTCGTTCGTCGCAATGTGAATAGGTCCACTGGAATTTTAGAGTTTTCGATAGAGGAGATCAGAAGAGATTCTCATGACAATGATACTGAACAAGAACTAGAAGCAGTGCATAATCCAGTGCCCCCACCAGCATTTTCTCCTGGGATTGATGTTTATAGAGATGTAGATTTCCTGTACAGAAATGTACTGACTGGTTTCCCGTTATCACAACAGATCGGATTGGCAGCTCAAACTGTTCTAGACGCCAAACACTTCGTGAAGGAGTGGCCTTTTAAGGACGAAGAGGACGAATTGCTTCGATTCATTTGTCATGTGGTGTCGAATTTCAGAGACTCAGAGAGTGATTTTTCAAGAAGGGAATTCTCTCATGGGGAAATCATTGTACTGCCATTGCACTCCACATTTGGTGATCTAAAATCAGAAGTGGAAAATGCAATGAGGGACACTTACTGTGTCACTGAGAGTTTAGTGGTGAATGAAATCGAAGGAATGGAAGGGATAGAAGACTGTGAGGTGCTGTTTGGACTGGTGGAGTCGGGTTCCGAGATTCGGGTTAAAGGGTTTGGTTTTGGTTCGGGTTCGGAGTTGAAGTATGAGAGTGGGGTTGATAACTGGACAGTGAGGTGTAGGTGCGGGGCGAGGGATGATGATGGGGAGAGAATGGTGGCTTGTGATATATGTGAGGTTTGGCAGCACACTAGGTGCTGTGGCATTGAGGATTCTGATGCAGTCCCACCCTTGTTTTTGTGTGCCGGATGCTGTGCCTCTCTGGTGCCATCTGTGGCAGATTCAAGCCTTGTGTTTGAGGAGTTTGGGATGGAGTCTGGTTCTGGTTTGTGGGAATTGTAGAGAGTGACGAGGGCTAATCTGTGCTGTGGGTGTCATGTGCAGGTGAATAACATTTGTATAGCTAGTTTTGAATGGGCCGTTCAATGCACAAGAACAACAAGAAAAGAGTTCACGTTAGTGTTTTTCTGTCTTTGTGCATCAAACGGGCACAGTCTAGAAGTGATAGTGCAGGTCAATAGCATTTTCTATAGCTGATATTGTTGTAGTGTATGGGAAATGAAGTGATCGATAGAGAATGTTAGGAATATGATCCATTCTTTGATATGTGAACTAGAAACTCAATAAAGAAAATTCTTTTAGACCACACAAAGTGAGTGTGGGCCTTTTAATTTTTTTCCCCCTAATTCCATAGGCATAGGTTGGAGTAGGTACTGACAGAGCCAAATGATAAGTGAGTTTCTGAAATATGGACTACTAAGTCTTACTAGTGAAAATGGTAGTAGAAAGCCAAGTGAGAGAGGTGGTGACTTCATTATTTTCGTTCTCAACACGCTTTTTCACGCGTTGCGAAGTTCTCATAGAAGAAGTAAGGGTACGATTGGTTCAGGTTCGATGATTTTGGATGTGTAACACTGAATCGATTTGTTCAGGAACTATGTTGGACAAATGTAAGGTCAAACAAATGAAACAAATGTGCCATGTGAAGCTATACTGCAAGCATGTTAATTGCAGTGTTGTTCTTTGAAGTGCTCGAACAACTTTTAAATCTCCCAATACCATATGTCCCAAGGATTTGGGGCTACGCCAATTGACTTAAACGAAATGAACAAAAACTCATGTTATTCAGGAAATGCCATAATAATATTTCGAGTATACTTTTCATTACAATATATTTTGAGGTATTTACGACTCCATCGTTTGATTATGATAGAATCGCAGTTGAACTAGTGATCTGTTCGCCTAATTTTTTTTTTCCTTTTTCCTTTCTAGTCACAACAATTTTCAAAACATTGCTTTATAACGACATAACCTCAAATTTTTCTGCTTGCTACAAATTTCAAAACAATAATTAGAATGATTGACCATCAAACTTTTTTTCCTCCAAAAATAAAACATGAAACTTTTTGATTGGTTTAGTTTTATCGATTTTAACTGGCAGCTCGCGGCTTGGCTCATTACGGCTTGGCTGGACTAAACTCGTTTAGAAATCGAGCCGAGCTCGAGCTTGAATTTTGGGCTCTTTTACTAAACGAGCCGAGCTCGGCTCGTTTGTATTGGCTCGATTCATTTAAAGAGATTTGTTAAGGAAATTAGCCAGCTTCGGCTCGCTTACTACCGAGAGCGGCCAAACCAAACCGGCCTTATAAGTCGATATTCTGGACCGTCGAACGACCCGGTTCAGTTTTTGCCTTCAAACGGAATAAGAAATCAGAAAGCGATTCCCATTTAAGTAGTACTCAGGGCTTGCAACGGCTCATTGTTGATGATTGGTAGCCAAGGGTTCATTCATGGCGATCCCGCTCACCTCCTCAGGTCTCTCTCTCTCTCTCTCTCTCTTCACCCACATATATATGTTGCGTGTAATATATACTTTGATGTCTGGACATTGTATTGAAATACGCATATACTTGTGGGTTAAATTTAGCTTTGAGTTATTGAACCTAGAGTGGTTTGTGTAATGTGTGCTGATGTTTTCCGTTGGCTTTTAATACTAATCGGTATTGGGGTCGTTTTCGTCGTAACAGTGGCAGGGGCATAAGGCTTGAGACAATGGATTAGGGTAGTTTGGACATGTCTGTCCTAGATCAGTGAATGCAGTTAGTAGAAGGAGTGATATGGTTACGGTAGAGGATAACAATGAGGGGAGTGGTGGCTAAAATTAACTTTAGAGGCGGCGGGTTGCAAGGATATAGGTTTGTTGGATATCACAGAACATGATGTCATTGATCACAATCAATGGGGAAAACGGATTCATGTTGGCGACTCCTCTCAAATGATTGGAACTTAGGGCTCGGTTCGAGCTTGCAACTACTTTGCCAGGGGACAAGCTTGAGGTAGTTGAGTAGGTGTCATATGTGGAAGTGTGGTTCTTAAGTCAGGTGGGGGGTTATGCCTCGGAAGTTGTGTCAAGTAGACTCTATGACAATAAGAAAGTCTACCAATCCAATGAATCTGCTCCATCTATAAACGGGCTTCTGGACGAAGCAAATTCTTCCATCCAAGCACTACTATGATCGCCACAAGCTAAGAAGCACTCTCCCTAATGAGAAGCTCGTGTGTCATGTCCGACATCAGCCCCCATTGGGTAATTTTGGACGATGTGTTGGTGATTAAAACATGTCTTTTACATCTTTGTTTTTGGAACTGGACACTCTTCAGATGGTTGGTTGGAGGCCATGCATTTCCATCACTTTTAGGCATTATGAAACATTAGAAGTTTGGTAAAAATAACTTGTTTTACATTGATAAAAATGACAATGACAAGTTTATATCTATTGATATCTCGTTCTTGATACTTTTTAATTTTAAAAGTGTTATGTTAAATGATTGATGTAAACTATGATTAACAAATTGATGGAGCATTTTTTCCTAAAACGATATGCAGTTACTCTTCTAGCTTTGATCAAACACAGTCACTATGTGAATTATGTATTAGTATATTATGCTCTAGAGTAAAGGTCTACTTTCTTTTAACTAGCAACCAAATCAAACAAAGCCTTAAATCCCAATCAATTGGGGTCGGCTACATGAATCCCTTGTCCCCATAGAGTTGTGTCGAGAGCATCGTGTTACGTGATCTCTAAGAAACCT
This sequence comes from Rhododendron simsii, assembly GCA_014282245.1. Lineage (NCBI taxonomy): Eukaryota > Viridiplantae > Streptophyta > Magnoliopsida > Ericales > Ericaceae > Rhododendron > Rhododendron simsii. The sequence goes on from CM024962.1 coordinate 29,736,546, forward strand.
AGGTCTTTTTGAACTACTACCTCTAAAGTCAATTTTGGTCTAACCCTCCCCTTAGTGTTACCATCTACCTTATCCATATCGCTCCTAACTACGGCATCAACCGCATAGACTGATGTACGATAGACATGTTCAAACCACTTTAGTCTATTCTCTCACATCTTATCTACTATCGGTGCTACCCTCCATCCCACAAAGGTTTCCTTTCTAATTCTATCTCCCATAGTCTTATCACACATCTATCTCAACATTCTTATTTCAGTTATACACATCTTACTCGCATGTTGTTTCTTAGTACCATGGCCGGTCTTATGGTTGTACGGAAGAATTTCCCCTTCAACTTTGTGGGTATCTTGCGGCCACAACCGATAGCTGGCATTTTTTTTTCCTAATACATGGTAGATCGATATTTTATGACATAAAAAAGTGTAATGAACTATATTTCTATGTGTCTTCCAATTGCTTAAATGATTCATCGTGTTAGTGTGTCCATGTCGTGCTACTTAGGAGACCAGTATTTTGCCTGAAAAGTGAAACCACTTTGACCCTGCCTTTCACCACCATTGACGTTTGCATTGAACACTGCTGTTTGCCTGCACAAAACCTTGTTTCAGTTGTGCACTTTTCAAGGAATCTTTAGTGTATTCCTATCTTCCAAATAATGGCTGCAGCAACTAGGGAAAAATGATGGTGTTTGTTCCTATTTGCTTGCAAACTTCTTTGTGCTGGCAACAAAAGGTTTCCATATACAAAAGTACCTACAAAAGTAGTCAGATTGCTTAGGAACCTTATGGACTAGATGTTGTGTTTCTGCTTCTAGGGAAGTCTAAGGTTTGGGTTTCAATTTAGAGCTCTGGAGCAAGCACCTACAAAAGTAATCATGTTCAAGTTCCGCTGTGATTTTGGTTTGCTGCATGGAAGGCTTCCCCTTGCCAATTCTATGTGCACTAAGCACACTCAAGTCTTTAGCTGTGAAGTATCCACCCCTCTCCCTTCTTCTGATGCCTTTTCGTCGCTATACAAGTGTTATGCATGATAGGGATCCAAAGTGCAATTTAAGGAGAAAACAAGATAGCAAATAGAGTATCATATTTCAAATACCACAACATTATAAGTTTAAGTTGCATGAAGGCGATGCTTCACTTATTAAATCAACGGGAGCACAGAAAGTAGAAAAGAGCAGACCTGCTAGGTTCCCCTTTCCTTCTGTGCTTCAGCTTATTTATGATATGTGCCTTATAAACCCAGGAAAGGCATAAAAGATCCTATAAAAAGATGAAAAACACACACACAAAAGCATAGAGTCATATCTCAAGCTCCATCCAAGCTGACTTGAGCTGCATGATATGAACGCTTGCATTTCCAAAGACAATGAATGAGAAAACAGTAAGCTCACTCAAATCTTCAGGAAACTGGAGCCCTGTGAGGTACCCCTTTCCTAGGGCGTTTGGAATTCGGATTCCTGTCTGGGGATGGTGAGCGTGATGGTGGCGGTGGCGGTGGCGGTGATGGACTTCGGAGTGCAAGAAATGGAGGTTCTGCATTGTTTGTCTTTTTCATAAATGCTGCTACCTGAAATAGAATTGAACAAGTTTACTTTATGTTTCGGTGAAAAGGAAAAAAAAACGTTATCAATTCTCCTATTGTCATCTATCTGTCATCTGTTTAGACTTCTGTATCATGCCCCTTTAAAGAGATTCATGTATATCTTTTTCTATTATTGTAGATTGGAGGGTGGTTTGTGACACATGAACATTTTTGTCTATTTTCTTTTACGAGTACTTATTGTTCTGCATTTTTGTTGTACATATAATACTTTCTGTTGATGAATAGTAAAAATTATAATGTTGCTTTCCTTGTTACCTTGCAGGCAATGGAGCAATAGCGATTTGAACGTGGGTCCATCAATATCCTCTTGCATATCTCACATGCTGTTTCTCCACTTGTTTGTGAGCCACTATGGGGAAGAGGATTCAAAGCTATCACCAACTTCCTGTTATTTCTGTAAGCCTGAAGTCAAAAGCAAGGGCAATTTATTGTAAGCCGAGAAAATGATTGACTAAGGAGAAAGAGGAAATGATCTGTTTGCACTGGCTATAAACTCATCATCACAGTAGAAGTTCCTCTTGTTTCTACATGCTTATTCATCGAAGTTTATGCTTCCTTAGTTTGAAGTAGGACTGCATATCAATTAACTTAGTATACGATTCCTTAAGTGCAGTTTGTATGTATCGGTGCTGACACAGCGAGCAACAATATAAATGTGTGACATGGATATGGCAATTTACTGGCACGACAACACGATTTTTGTCACAAAGTAGGGACACAGAATTATAGGGGCATGATGCACATGAAGTAATTTTTTTTAATGTGCAATCAAAACCATCATTGTAGCGGCAGGACCGACTGAGAATCATCATAGTATATGAGTTGGTCAGATCTTGTTTTAATAGATGGTTTCGCGAGTCCACAAGAAAAAGATAAACACTTTGAACAGAGCGAATGGAGGAACTTTTTTCACTTGATTAAAGTTGAAACAAGTTTTATTTTTTTTCTAGAACCCTATCTATAATCTAACTCCACTCTTTTTTTTTTTTGTTACTTTTGATATTTCCCAAAACAAAAACTTAATACGACTAAGAGCAACTCCTAGATGATCTTAACTTTTTGACTTTTCATGCTTAATACAAACCAGTTGACCAAGGAATTTTAAAGCATATCTTTTAGAACTTCCAAAACGACAATTCTTTGAATCCTGTCCTGCATGAATAACCTATATGCCTCACAACATCGGAGATCAAACATGTACTTGCACAGATTTATAGTCAAAGCTCGAGCTTTGACATTACACAAAATTCCTTAAGTTCATATACGTTTCTCTAAACAATTAGAAAAGGTAGAATATCCAATTTCAATTAAGATAACCATCTCTGTTTAATGAAATGATTTTTAGCGTCTGAACTTGGATTTTATTTGAACAATTAAGTAAATGGAAGCAATGAAAATCCGTACTGCTTTTAGTGTCTCAAATCAATAGGGAAGACTCCAAGGTTTAGAATTTTCATGTCTGCCTGAATAAATTCAATCTCTAATTGTTTGGTTTAGGATTTGCAGTATGCAAACATGAAAGCGTCAGAATTTGGCCACTCTACAATTATAGCAGGGATTTGTGGGCCTAAGTGATTGAGACGGCAAGCCAACCATGAACCAAGCTTAATTTCATCCCTTCTAGGACTGCTTAAAGCAATTAATTGACTAGCTAATTGTAAGCATCATTCCATCCTTATCAAGTTTCCTGCTTCCACGCAAGTTCTCTATTGGAGAAATGTAAAATTGTGTTTTTTTGCCTATATTGTTACATTTGTTTCACATAGGTTCGAAGAAAAGGAGGCTTAGTTGCAGGATCCCCCTATTGGGGTGGCTAATCTACCTCAGAACCTTGCTGTAAAGTCAGAATCTCCTTAAAAACTTGCTGCTCCCATCATGACAAAGCATGCTCCCAATTATGATAATCCTCTCATGCATATAAATTCCGAAAGAAAATAATGAAATGCTACCAAGTAAGAAGATGGCAAGTAATGATAAGAAACTAGACAAATATTTACTCAAACTTGCTCAAGTGCTTAGTATAGGGGTGTTATTTCCTGCTATTCGCACAAGGAACATTTGCAGTTTGACGTCAATTATGAATTGACAGGTATACTAGGAGTAATGACAGAATCGATACTTTTTGGAGTATCTATAGGTTTACTTACATACTCACGGACAAACGCACGCGCACACACATACATGTTCCAAAGACACTCCCATTAGAGTCTTCTATATTTGCTCCCCAACCTTGGATTTTTAGGTTCTCTGTTTTTGTTTCCTCTTGGTTTTCCCACACTTTTCTCTCTAACTCTTAATTCTATGTCTACATTGCCTTTTATAATGAGGTGAGTTCGGAATTGTTCGAATTGTGTAATTGCCAACTACTGATAGTGGGCTTTTCAAATTTTTTTTTATACTGATCATGGCAACAACCATAAGCAATTTAATTATAACTCAATTTGTGTGGGTTCTTACCATATATCTTTTTATTTTATTTTATTTTTTCCAGTTCTATATCTGTTTTTGTTTTCTTTTCGTTTTTTGTTTTTCAATTCGTGTGGATTTTTATAACATATCTACTTTCGTGAAGTACAAATAGATTCACCCTTAATTTCTTCCTGAAGTGTTGATATTATGCATATTTGTTTTGTGAGGGTCTCATGAGAATCATGTTGGAAAATTCAGTCAAAGGGGCAAGCAATTAGCTAATATGTCATATGTTGCTTTTAATATAATGGATGCCGTTTCATTTAACTATCTAGTGTAGAGCTTTTTAGGTCCTATTGCGATTATTCAATGTTAAAATTTAGTTTGATAAAGTAACCTTTGATTTTTCCTTATCTTTCTTATTTATGGAGATGCTTCATCCACCTACTTCGTTTGTGTCGTTAGAATTAGATAAAACGGAAGCCAATCTTGTCTCATTCTTTGTTTGGATTCAATTGACATGCCACTGCTTGTCAGTCGTGTCACATCCTTTTTTCTTTTCTTCTTCTTTTTTGGGTTGGAGTTGATAATATATAGGGCATGTTGCTCACATGACACCGATATCCACCTATTTGACTTACCATTGCACGTCACTCAAGTGGTACTTATCACAATGACGTGTATATTAATTAGTTTAACCCCATTTATGATCTTCCTCCTTTTGTCCCCACAGGCTTTACTCGAGCGATGAACTTTAGCGGGGCTTTCATCGTAGGAATCTCCGCCATATTGGTCATGTTACACTAGCATTTCTCTGCCCCTCAACATATGAAAACATTGATGGCACACGTATGGAAGATATCTTGTGAAAGGGTCCTGTTTTGTTGTCCTCACCAAATTCACATGGGACCCGAATATAAGGTTCTTTCACATCAACATCCCATGCAAGTTAATCCATCTCATGGAAGAATAAAAGTTCAATCTTCTTCTTGTCCTGTATCACATGATCAAAGTTTTTGTATTTCATTCCTCATATTTTCTGGAGGAAAGCATATTGTTGATTTTTTTTTTTTTTTGGGGGGGGGGGGGGGGGGGGGATAAAGGTTCACATTTTCTTTCTATTTTTGTGTTTGATTATTTACAGATTTGGATTTCTGATGATAGGTTGTTTAATCATGCATACTTCCCCTATATCTAGATTTGCTCGCCTTATATCATGTTATCTAATAAACATACAAAAGATGTACTAAAAATCTTCTGGCAACCTTCTTCATCTACGTGTTTAACCAATTCAAAAATTTTGGAAGCAAGTGACATTTGGATATGAATCTATGATGCATCTGTAGTGGTATGTTGGTGCAGCATGCATACTTCTTCTAGATCTTGATTTAATCGTCTTAGATTTACTTATGAACATGTTGGTTTTTATATTTTTTAGTTGAATGTTTTCCAGGGTTTCCACATTTCCTGGTGCTTTTATAGATATTTGCATCATAAGAATCTAACATCATAAGAATCTAACTACTCAGAAGCCAGTTTGGTGTAAGGATACACAAAGTTTCAAAATCTGGCTTTTTCGTTTTTTTAGATGTAATTTCTCTTCTCTCAAAGTTGTAAACGATCTAAGCTCGCACAACAAGTCTTTGTCCCATTTTTTTTTTGGGCCTTTTACATGGATCCATTGTCTCTATGATTCTTCTTCAAATCATTTACCCAGATATGTCTAAGATTTTCATGTCTTTTCATTACTATAACCCACGTAGTTCTAGTCTTTTTCTTATTCTTCTATGGCCGCTTCAGGACATTTCCATCGAACGTCCAAGGTCTGATCAACTTTGTCCGTAATTGCGTGCAAGTTTTGCTAGACAACGCTGCCCACTGCAACACATCATCAGGTACCAAACCTTTTAGAAGCTTGTTTTGCATTAAAATTTTATTATCTTTGAATTTTCACATCAATGTTCAATGAAAACTAAATTTCCGGAGTAGTCTTTTTGGGATCTTTTAAACATGATCCATGTTGAATTGGAAAATCTAATAAAAGAAATCGAGTACTTTTTTTGTGTCTTGAGATCTTTGAAATGAAGTCCTACGTTGCTTGGTATGAAAGAAAAATGAACTTTGCCAGTGTGAGGGCTCCCTAAGTTTTGTAGTCATGGGGATAGCCTTAGAACTATCTGTTAACTCACCTAGAGGTCGTTGGAAGCAATTGGTTCAATGTCTAGAGTTGAGGTTTCATCATGGGGTATTTCCCTTTTGAGGGACTTGTGCCTAGAATCACCTTATGTCCCATCCTCTAAGGGTTTGCTATATGTTTGATAAGCTTCTATTTTCGAATTGCATGTGATTTATTTACTGCATATATTTCCAACATAATTCAGGCCGCTCAATGGTGTGTCGAGCCCAACGTGGTACCTGCATATCTTCTCAGTAATCTAAGCGTAATGTGCCCAGGGCACATTCCACTAGTTGGCTTCCATGGCCTAAGCCTTCTTTATAAAACAAACTCTCCATCTTCTTTTTGTCAGATTATCGTTATCTTCTCCACCCGTCGTTGTAGTGTTAGTTTGGTGACTTCTGTTAGACTTTAACCCACATTGCTCACCTAAGCCACCCAAGCTTTGTTAATATAATCTAGAGGTCAATCCCCCTATAGCCAATTGGTTTTAGGTTGGACCCCTAAAGGAAATCTCACATGGTATTCTCAAATTGGCTGGGTACTGGTACAAGTTCCCATGTGGGATAAGAACTAACAACTCCATCCCCATTATGATACTCTCTATTGGAACATATATTGCGATTTGTGATGAACCACCTGCACGAAAGTGAGGCATGGTCTACTATTTGATTGGTATTCTCATCAAAATGTGGATTGTTACCTTTAAGTTTTTGCCTTTTCTTGATTATCTCCCTCCCACCTACAACGAATTTCATGATAGAATTATAGGCTTTGTTAGAGATTGGATCTAGGTTGTTCGCTTCTTTATTCAACTCATCCACTACCCTTTTCCTTCCATTTTTTTTGATGGAGCTACCTGAATTCTTTAACTTTTTCTCTCCTTTAGACCTATGGTCCTCCCTGCTGGAGATTCTTTGTATTTTCATCAAGTATTACTAGACACTCCCCTTGTACTTCCTCGTGTGGCCTAATCTATGTTTATTTTAAAGCAACTCCGCTCCTAGTTTGCTATGATTACGTAGCCTCTTTGTCCATTTATCACATTTTTAGGTCCCACTAAGATCTTGCTGTTCTGCCTTATCTAACACCGAGGAAGTCTGGAGTCATGAAGCATGCCTTCAATGTGATACATCCAGTTAGACATGTTAGGCAAACACCAAATGTGTCCTTGTATAGAAAATGTGATAACAATCAACAAGGATTAATTGGTTATATTGGCAAGCTTTAATTGCGAAAATCTGGAAATCCAAAAACCATTGATTAAAACTAAGGAAGATGAAAAACGCTTCAAGTGCATCGATTCTATTTCATATAGTTCATGAGGTGTTCAGTGAAGTAAAGAGGCATTAAACTCAAGCTTCTTAGACGAAGATGACAATCTCATTAACTGCAAAGAAGTCTAGACGAAAATGACGTTGATTAACTAAAATGGTTATCTATGGAGTTCTTAAATTAGGAAAAAATACCTGAATTTTTGAGCAATCAATATGTTTTTCCATCTCACTTCGGAGGACGACGTCCTTGTAAACATGTCGATATATTTTCAATACTCTGTGTTCTGCATGAGTACCTGCATCAATGCAATGGAAGCAAGCAGGTGAATCGCAATCAATGCAGTACTTGGTTAGTTGATTCTTTGGTGGTTCATGGAGTTCACAAGAACCGAAATAGGTTCTTTGCACAAAGGAGTCTAGCCACTCGGGCTTTCCCTCCGGTTGCTCTGCGGGTTCATCCTACAAAGTTAGCTCATTTGTTAGAAAATGGAGACTCAATAAATAAGATGATATAGTTACTGAACTTAAATCATAAAGTAGATATAGAATAAGATCTTTAACATTACAACTGTAATGTTCGTGGTAACATGCGACAGTAAAATATATTTTTAGCTTTTAGTCGTAGAGCAGAAGTAGCGTTGACATGGATGAGTGTTTCAAGACTATCACAATATCAATAATGAGGGGAAATTTTGTAGGAGTTTTCTAGTACCACTACGATGTATGTACCAAACGTTGGACGGTTAAGGGAAAAATCATTTTCAAAGAGTGAGTCTACCTTATTTTCAGTGTATGATTCTATTTAAACGAAGATAAAACAAGCACAAATCCATTTGGAAGAAGTTAAAAATGTGGCACTGATTGAAAATATTACGAGGGAAAACAGTTCGAGATTGTGTGATTATAAGCATCATTACCAACTAACGTGGGTTGTAAGTTGTAGTGATTTGATCCACATGGAAGGTGATAAATTAAGACAAGGCCATGGAAAACATGGGTTGTTGCTGCAGATAGAAATGATTTCTTCCACGTAATCAAGATTGTGATTTTGAGTACAATTAACTGGAGGAAATGGTCCATTTACGGGACCTCAAATGAATCTGACGAAGGCAAGTTGTGTTGAGCAGTGTTTTAAAACCGGACTGGCTGGTCAAACCGGTTAACCCATCAACCGGCTACTTTGCCAGTTTGGTTCAACTAAAATACTGTTTAAAGTATCAAAACCAAGCTATTTTATGAAAACCGCCCCACTATACGGTTGAACCGGTCGAACCATTGTGGTTCCGATGAACCGTGCTGCTAAAATTATTAACTTGGAATTACATCAAGTAACTCTCTGTCTATCAAAGTTGCTGGGTGGCTAAAACTATAGCCTAGGCGAGTATTTATATTGAAAAGGAACTTCTGCTTTATCTCTCAACCTATGTGAGACTAACTTAACCTGCCTTGATGCAAGAGCATCCTCCTATCTTTCCTTTCTTCAAAGTTCAAAGAGCAACAATATGGAAATTACATTTTGAAACTTTCAAACTACATAAATAATGCACTTGGCCAAGATACTATATATTCCATTATTAGCAAAATTTATATGCATATTGCAACTCTCTTTAAAGGAAAAAAGATTACCTATTGTAGATTTTGTAGAGCTTAATTTATGGTCAACAATATTATTCTATCACACTTTGAAAACTACTAGGTGGAAAATAAATTAGTAGGTAGATTTAGGATGTATTCATTCATAAATAAATGACGTCACGATTCAATTATGGTTCACCCACGGTTGAACCGGTGACCCATCCATCCGGTCCCTCTCCAGTTTGCTCACCGGTCCGGTTTTTAAAACATTGGTGTTCAGTTAGTTTGATCAACCATTTGGCGAAACAATGCAGATATTGCCCATCATAAGTTATGTAGTGATGAAATATCTAGTGGTAAGAACAAATCAGTTAATCAGCTACAATGAACCACCTCATTGATATTGACAATTGGTCTCATTAACATTGACAATTCAGTTAATTAGATTTATGTTCAACCGTTGTTTTTTGCTAAAAGATGATATTCAGAATAACTATTGTTCTTTTGCCGTTTGTATTTGACTTTTATGTACGGCTGCAAAACTAAGCTTAAGTTTCAAATGGGGCTACCTGTTGCCTAGCATGAAATTTATTTGTATTTTTCAATGTAATAAATTTGTTTATGGTTTAGCAAGAGTGAATTCTGCAAACTATACTGATCTTAATTTATTTTTCCCCATTGAGTTAGAGAAATATTTTAGAAATGAAAATTGGCGTGCTAAGGTCATAATTATGATAATAGTGGAAGTAAGTGGACTTATGATCTCTATGTTTTGTAGAAAGTGAACCAAGGATGAGGCTGAGTGCTTTGCTTGCTTGAACTGCATATGGGGTACAAAACAAACAAATCCGCTAATGTAAGTAAGCTCATCTGAAGGTTGGCCTCTCTCAAACTCCACAAGATGTACAATCGATGCACATTATGTAACTTTTATGGAAGATATAACTTTGAATCTAAATTTATAGGGAAAATTTCTTTCAGCATCATAATCAGTTTTTAAGTCGGCTACGACTTTGGTGTAAATGCGTTATTTAATGGCCGGAGGATCCCAATCTTGTATAGGAATTATAATCCACATTTGTAGTTCTATTATGTGGCTGTTGTGGTCCATACCGTTGTATAATAGGTAAGTACCTTTGACAACTTGTGATCGGCTGTATCTGTGCACATTTAGTAGCTTAATTTTCTTCCAGTTTAAGGACACTCAGAGTTTTTTTGAGCTGAATATATTTTTGTGACTTATACATGTCATATTTTACCCGAAAATGCCAATGAAAAAAAAATGGTGTAGTGGCAAAATGCCAAAACAAGTGTTGTAAAGGACTAGAATCTGATATATCCACGGCACAAGACTTGTTTTAGTGTACTTGATGTGTTTTAAATATTTCGTTCATTATTAAGCTTGAGTTATTTCTTCTCAATTAATCTAAATTTTCTTTTCTGTTACCAATAACAGCTTAAAGACTAACATCATATAGTTACTAATTTTAAGTTGTTTGAGTCAGTTGATAAAAATTCTTGTAATTGTAACGTCCAATGACATTTGTCAATATATCAACGATGCCTTATGTGATCATTATAAAATTCAGAACGTTAACAGAGAAAGAGATGGAAGAAACTTTACACCATTTTGTTTATATAGAAAAAAACAAGTTTCTTTCATCAATCCTCCCTTTCTAGTTCACCCCTAGAAAAACAAGATTGGACAAGATCAAACCTATCCAACATTCTCTAGATCTTTTTCAACCTGATTGGTGAACAAAACATACAAAATTATTAAATAAAATGGGATTTACAAAGTTTCAAAGAACATGTATATAGAAATTATGCACAGAATGACGGAATTACTTACCTGGTCCGAACTAGAGGAGCTCATTTTTGCTTAGTGTGAGGAATGAGGTAGAGCAATAAAAAGTGGTTGGGTAAGTTTAGAATGGGAGAAATAATGGAAGTATTAGGCAATGAGAATTCTTTTGAATGAGGAAATGAAAGGAGAAACTCTCAAAACACATTTCATTCTGGTGGTCTTATTCCTGGCAATTACTTCTCCTATGTTTATATGATAGGGTTGAATAGTAAAATCAAACAATGGGTCTCTAGACCTATCCTCTCTAATGCCTTCTAATTTTGATTTGGGGGCTTGATTCCTCTGCACAACGGCCCTTGAGTTCCTCTATTTTTGGTGGTATAGGGGGGCCACTGTTTGTGGTAAAACATTATGAGCAAGGTTAGGCCTGTCTACAGTCTTCCTCCACCCATACCCCATCGATTGAGGTTAACATAGATACATTAAATGTTATTGTTGTTGGTAGTTTGCGTCTTAGTTTATGGCGTACAAAGCATAGACACTCTAATAAGACGAATCAACATAGACCCATTATTTTTCTTGAACTTAAGACACGCCACACTAACATGTTAGATACATGTTTCTTTATATAGCTTGGCATAAAATCCATCGAATTAAGGTGAAAAAAATGCAAATGATAACTAACAAATAAATTGCCGCTAAATTAAGTATTTCATGACCCAAGAATCCATGGAATTTCGACCCTGATCCAACTTTTTGAAAACTTATTATGACCTTTAATTGTGTCTCTAATGAGTCCCTAGTGTGTTCCAACATGTCTCCAATGTGCACCTATTGTGTCCAAGTAATGTGTATGGGGCATTCTCTGTGGAGTCCCGCGTCTAATCTATGTTAGGCATGGATACATGAGGTCGGCATACATGTCTTTGCTTCTTAGTTTAGAGCTAGCAAATCGAGGGTAGTTGTGATACGTTTATGGAGAGTTGAAGGTCTCTAAGTTTGTGGTTGAACACTTCATGGGGTTACATTTTGAAAATACAACAAATACGAAAAAGAGTTAATCGAGAATTTTACAGAAAAACATTGGTACATCATTGTCTTTGTTTCCCTGATTGAACTCATCAATAGAAACGAATAACACTTCTTACAAAGAAAGCTAGTTGATTACTTATCATCTACTAGGGGCTTCTGCTAAATTCATCCTTAAGTTTTTTCCTTGGAATTGAATTTAAATCTATATTGCTTGTGCTTTAGTGGGTTTCCCTTATTTCACTTGTGAACTTTCTAGCTCGTTTCACGACGAAGTCAGACTAGATTTAGCAATCTAAATTGCACTTAGTAACTTCTTCTTGTACGAGGACTATACTAAGTTGTTGATGATTACAGTGAGGGAAATCCGTTTACTCGCATCTAGTAGAGATTTAAATTTATTTTTCATGAAAATATTCATTCGTACTCCTAAAAAAATGGCTTTTATAATGAACCCCAAGGGGTTGACCTAGTGGTCAAGGCCTAGGACTCAAACGTTTGCTCCCTCTTAAGGTCTCGGGTTCAAAACCTCTCATGTGCTATTAATGCCTTTGGGGCCAGTCCATACAGAGCAAAGCTCTAACTTTAATTGGAACCCCGTAAGTGGGCATTTCAGGTGCTATAAACTCTTTTGGGGCCAATTCATACAAAGCTTTGATCTGACTTTAATTAGGACCCCTGTAAGTGGGCAGTGAGATTGGTCCACTAGGATTAGTCGAGGTCCACTTAAGCTGGCCTGGACTGTTGAGTTATGAACAAAAATGGCTTTTATTATGCATTGAACACCTACCATGTAGAGCGGTATTGTAGAACACAAGGAGAAATTGGGCATTAACTACTATTACTCAATAGCATCTTTGAATTGACAAAAATAGGGAGAATCCCATTTAGTTGCTTTAAAGAATTTACCTTCTTAGTCATTGCAATTTAGTTATCGAGGAGAGTTGTGATCTTTTGATTTACTGTTGGAGATCAGTTTTCCTTATTAGTTTCATTGCTTTGGTTGATAATTTATGAACCTTTAAGAATTTCTATAATTACAATTTCTTAGGCTTTGGACTAGATAAAATTGGGTTACATTAAATATTTTACTGTAATGCAATTAATACTCTTCACATGCTCATTGAAGAATTGCAACTATGGACCAATCAATTCATAACCATTCATAAAACACCTGAGAAAACTAACTTGATATTAATTGTTGGTGTAATAGCACAAAATATGGATATAATGAAGAATGGGGTGTGTCCATGTCAGAAATGTGTTGTACTCTCCAGGATAGAAGTCGGATCATATTATCGCTTTTGTTTTGTTAGAACCATACACCCTTCAGATGCTTGCTAGATGAAGGTGTCAATTACAGACACAAAATATTACATTTCAAGCTTGGAAAAATCACTTGTGGTTCACTATTAACATTAAAAATGTTGCAAGAGTTTTTCTCCAAAGAACTCGCCATAGATTTTTAGCTGCAATATTCTCTAAGGGAAGAAAATTCTACTATATTCTGTGCTTGGAAAAAGTTATTTGATACTTCACTCCTATATTTAGGGTCTATTTCATATGACTGAGAGCAGTTATAAAAGTGCCATCTTTGGAGAGGATATTAGGTCTTATTGAAACTTCTCTTCCAGTATAACTCTATCATGTCATGTCCTAAGACTCCTTATACATAGAAAAATGACATTGTGAGTGTGCGGTTGTCAAGTTGTAGGTGTGCTTCTTAGGCATGTGCTTGAGAGTTTTGCTTATCCTATATTCCTATGAGTAAATGATCTTTCTGATTTGTAACACATCTAGACTATATAGGCTTAGAATGTTGTATCCAATGAGATCCAGGATGTCAAAAATGACGTTGGAACTGGTTTAGAAGATGGAAAATACTAATCACTGCCTATGTAGCACGGACACTTCGTCGGAGCTCACGTACCGGTGTCGGACACTTTTCGGACACCGACACTCCCGGACACTCCCCGGGCACGTGTCCGACACTTCTCCCTGAGTGTCCTATTTTTTTTTCCAATATTTGGGGTCCGACACTCTACGGACACTTTCAGGACACTTTAGGGACACTTTGGGGGTAAAAATGCAATTAGAAGGGCTTTTAAAATGGATCAAAGTGTACACTTTAGGGCAACTTCGGGGGACACTCTCTTTGTTTGAATGTGTTCTCTCTTTCTTTTTCTCTCTGTGATCAGATTTTGAGCTATCTCGTTATAATATTGTTAAACTTTTATCTAATTTGAATATATTTTTTAATTTATATATATGTATATATAACGTGTCCCTCAAAGTGTCGTGTCTACCATTTTTTGAAAATTTGCGTGTCGAGTGTCCGTGTCTGTGCTACATAGATCACTGCCAAATTAGTGTTGGCTATCATCAAGTATGCGTTTAAAGCGTGTACATAGTTTTGTGTACTTAAAAAAAAAAAAAATCAAATTGAATCTTACATGAAACAAACAGATTATTGGTGATTTCCATCTCTCTCTCTCTCTGTTTCGAACAATTGACTTGTTAACGCTTGTTGGAAATCGTCCCACATCGGTTAATTATCTCCTCCAAAACTAGTATATGAGCCTGGGCAGCCTCTCCACTTATTGCCAATTGATCTTGAGTTGGATGCTTTAACATGGTATCAGAGCTAGGTTTTCAGCGGCTTTTCCCCTTTGTTTGTGCCATAGTTGCACTTTGTTTCGTTTTGATCCATGTGTTCTGAATCCTTTGTTGACCCCTTCACGTGCAAGTTGGGGGTCATGCACTGATGCACGTGAGGGGGACTGTTGAAACTTATCCCACATCGGTTATTATCTCCTCCAAAACTAGTATATGAGCCTGGGCGGCCTCTCCATTCATTGCCAATTGGTTTGGAGTTGGATGTTTTAATAATGCTTAGCCTAACCACGTGGCTCAAAAGGTTAACCTCACAATATATATTAGTTCCATTTTCATTTCTTTATTGATGTGGGACTCGGGTTCCCACGATATCCTTACCTTATAATGCAACGTCCTCGTTGCATTGACCCAACAACCTTCCCTTGGTGGTCATGGTGTGAGTGTGACATTTAGTTGTGTACAACACATCATCATGCTCATCATAGACTAAGGTTGTACCTTGATACCAACTGTAATGACCCGTGCCATGTGACTTGCAAACCTTTAACCTAACCACATGGCTTAAAAGGTTAATCTTGGCTTATACAGTAGCTGCTCATAGTACGATATGTACTACTTCCATTTTCATTTGTTTACCGATGTGGGTCTTGGGTTCCTACAACTTGCTCCTTGTCATTGAGCTCTTACTTGCTTTGTGGTTAGGGCATTGCTTGTATGCCATAGCATTATGTGTTTTTGAAGATACTCCACGAATCTATCTGGTCATGCACTTTGTTAGTATTTCATTAAATTGTTGTAAAATGTGCCCCAAGCGTGACATGTGTATTATAAGAGTTGGCATGCCAAAAAGTTCAAGCCAGAATCAACTTGTAAGAAATAGACCGTAAAGCCTTTATCCTCTTCTTATTACTCTAAAATAGAGTGAAGACCCTAACTCTAAAAACCCTAATCTTAACTCTGAAAGCCATAACCACGACTACTTTTTACCACCCCCTAGCCCTTGCAACCATCATCTCTTCCCCTCTTCCACAACCCCCTGCCACTACCTCCTAGCTCTCTAGCTAGCACCATAACTCTTTCCAACATTCCCTGCCGCAAATGTCATCCACTCACCTTTCCTTTGTTGTCCCATCGCTCTTTCCGTTATTTACTGACACCATTCTCCCACCCCCCACTGTCACCAATCCTTCTCCCCTCTCCATCCACTACTGCCAACCTTCCCTCCATGCTTTCTAGATTCGCTGCCGCAAATGGCATCAATTCACCTCTCCCTTGTTGTCCCACCACGGTTTCCCTCATTTCCTGACAACCATTCTCCCAATGCCGCCGCGCCACCCACAACACCCCCCCGCCCGCAGTTCACAGTTCAATGGTAATGACATAGATTGCATGTGTGTTTCTGCCTATTGACAGTCATACTTTATGCATGCATATCAATACTCATGTATAGATAGTTAGATTATAGATAGATAGATTATACATAGATAGATACTTCATCCGTTTTTAATTGTCAACCTTCCCATTTTCTGTTGTTCGAAAATAAGTTTCCATTTTCAAATTCGAACAGGTAAAACCCGATCCTCTTTTGAGAATTGAAGTACGCAAGGTTTCAAATAATCACATTAAATGCTCAAGTTAAACAAAACTCTTCAATTGTAAGTATTTTTGAAAGTTAACCTTTTTAAAGTGTAATGATGTTGTCCCCGTAAGAAGTTGGATTCCCACTGATGGACACTTTAAAAATGAACAGACGGAGTATTTGTATATATTGCAAGTTCCCTTTAATTATATATGTCGGTTTGATTTGTATGGGGTTTTGGAGCGTCATCCAAAGCCTGTGTATAGTTGCACATATATACTAACGACTAAGTGTGGACAAAAAGACACATTACACACACCTATGTGGTCAATTTGTAAATGACCTTTGATTGCCAAAAACTGGGAAAATTTGGTTCATATATGTCTTAAATGTGTTAAGATGTGGCCCAGTAAGAATCTATTTGTACAGAAACCGAAAGAGACAGATACGACAGGAGCAACAAGAAGAAGAAGATAGAGAGGGCAGTTTTCATGTTCGATGCCAATGGAGATAACATTGCACTGTAGTATAAAACCACGAGGTGATCAACTTGCTAATAATAATGATGGGTGGTAGAGTTCTTGAGGCCTAAACCACAGAAGATAAAATGGAATTGTCTGTACTTTTTAGTTGGTTGTACTTTAGTTGGTTGTACCCAGTTGGAACATTCTCTTACAATTGTCATGATCATACTTAAAGCAGTAGCATTAAATTTCATTATTAAATGAAATTGTGAAAAGAACTATTCCACTATGATTTCAGTAGGATACGCTAGATGTAGATCCCATGTCATTGTTGTTGATCTAATGGAATTTCCATCGTAATCAGGTTGACTATGAAATTCATATTGTCAGCTTTGAGAAATGAACGTAGCACAGGACCAAATTTTTCTTAGTCATGATAGGATTCAGGTCGTTACATTGTTATGGAATTTGCATCTCATAGATTTCCCATGAAGAGACTATAGGAATGGACATGATTGCTTGGTCCTCTCTTTTTCTTTCCCCAAGATAAAAACCACTTGTAATCTATTTCTAATGTCACGACGAGAAGATAAACGAAAAGAAAAATCTGTATTTCAAACAGTGCTTTTGTTCTCGTTAAAACATGATGACAATGTGGCGTTTCTTGAAAATAGATGTTGGAACACAGTAAGGTCGGTCAACTCCTTCAATTTCATTTCTCCAATTCGTATTGACGTTTTGCAGATTTTGGCACTCATCCGTTCCCCTCTCCCCGTGTAGAGACTTTGTGGGAAGTGGTAATCTCCAGTTCTTTCTCATTCCATTGCAAGACAGGGATTTACCTTTTACTTCTTGGTGTATTTTTGACACTTTTGTGAACCTGAATGTCTTGGCAGTTGCTTCAAAATTTAGGCAAAACCGTCCAGATTTTATAGTTGCTGCTGACTCAGACGCTCATCTCTCTTTATTTGGCAGTAAATTCTAGAATTTTTTTTTGTTAAAGTTGTTGGAAATCTGGCCTTCTAGAATTGGAATTTTTATTAGCTACCACGTGAACTACAATTCCGGCTAGAAAAGTCCAGGGTCGTGGATGAGAATCATTTCTTTTCTCAATACCTTTTGATCAATGAGGACATGATCCTAAATCATGAATGTAGTTAATGTGGATAAACTCTGTTGTCATAGTGCATATATGAACGAAGAACATTCGGATCCATTAATTTCATTACCCTAGTCCTACTAACTGCGATTCTTTTTGCAGAAATTACATTTACAATTTAGAGACAGATTCTGAGATCAGATAAAGGAAAAGGAAAGAAAACAGAAACCTCCGTTGGAAAAATTAAGGAAATTACAGCTACAGTTACCAAGAGTTCTTCAATGGTTTCTCCAACAAAGCTGAAAGGTACATCTCCCGGAGCTCCGGTCCTCGATCTAGCTTCGGCCCCACTTCCCACTTCACCTTTTCAAATCCAATGCTGTTAATGATCGGCGCATAAACCTCCTCCAACTGGTCCCCCACACAGAAGAAATGATCGAGCCAAAACAACCCACCTGGCCTAAGCACCCTGTAGATGTCAAAAAACAAGAAGTGCAGTAGCGTAGTTGGAATCCAGTTACTCAACACATGCATCGAGTGGACAATATCCAACGTGTTGTCAAAAAAGGGGAGCCTCTGAGAAATGCTTATGTACATCGGTACAACTCCTCTTGACGCTATAAAGCTGTTGAAAGGACCGTTCAAGTTCATTGAAGTAGTTATGATAGTTATGTTCCTCTCTCTCATCCTTACGGCGAATGTGGCCACACCACCTCCAATGTCAAGCCCTATCCGGATTGTCCCCGGGCTTTTTACTGCTAGCACATCATCAATGGAAAAGTCGGGACCACTCCCGGGGCCTGGTTGAGCCCATCGAGTTTTCTCTCGACCTTCAAGGTCAAAACAGTCTTTGCAGTCATCAAACCTCTTGTTTTTCTTACGCTGGATTAGACACGTATAGTTCTTGCAAGTGTATGAAGTCCAGACAACTGATGAGTCAGGTGGGGAGGTCCACAAGCTGGCGGGAAGTGGGTAGGGTTCGGCATACTCTGGCGGAGCCGCTGGGTGGCAGCGGCGGCGGGGGAGTGGTTCGCAGCCTCTGAGGAGGAGCTTTTGGGCTAGAAGTTCATCATCAGGGCAGGAACCGTTTACTTTGTATGACATGAAGCTGCGGAGTTCATCGGGAAAGAGGGTGCAAGGTCGGCCCACCGGAGGGAAGATTGTGTCGGAATCGAAGTTGGAGTTGTATCCAAAAGGAAGTAGTTGGGCTGATGTGAAGGCTAGGAATTCTGGTGGCAGGTCTGAAGTAGTTCGAGGGTCATCAGATACTTGAACATCGTCTTCTTCGGCATCGGAGTTGGTGGCGGAGGGTGGTGGGTTGAGAGAGCAAGGAGAATATAAAGTGGTGGAAATGAAAAAGGTGAGAAGATTTGTAGAGAAGAGGAGAAAAAGGAAGAGGAGGGTTTTGGAAAGAGAACCGGGCTTAAGAAACTGATCCATGGGTGGTTTTTGTTATGAATCTTGGTAAGGTGATGAAAATGGTAGTATTGTAGGCGATTGAGAATGTATAGTTCTATGTGCTTGTTCTAATTGATCAAAAGACTTTTACACCCCTTCCAATAAGATGAATGGGGTTCAAACTTGTGTGATATATGTACCTTTTCTGGTTATGAAAGATTTGAAAATTCATGGGCAGTTATGTCAAGCAGCCCCTTTTTGATATTGAAAGCAAGTGTTCTTGATTACCACCCCATATTATACTCTTGTAGCAGGTACTGCAACTTGTACTAGGTCAACGCTGGGTGAAGCTTCCAGAAAACGAAGATCTTGGCTTCCACATCTAATACAACTATACAAGCAACCATCTCTCTGGTAAATTTCTTATCTGGTGTATTTAAATCTATCTCCCTCTCTCTCATGGTTTTATATCGCGGCATGGGGAAATGTAACGGTATTGGTGATACGGCCATATGTTTATATATTGGCCGATATTGGATAGTATCACCCGTTACATTGGTAAACAACGGTATCGGATGTCCAAATGGCCTTTATTTAAAACCATGCGCTCTCTCTAGCTAGCATGCCCTTGCTGACTTTTGCATGCTTATTGGACAAATCTCGTCTTTCTATGCAGATCCGCAATAGGTGGTGGATCTGGGACAATTGTAACGCAAATAATGCAATGGAAGCCTAACTCAGCATATGAAACCTGTTGCTTCTCAAAAATTTTAAGGTATTTTATGGGGATGAGTAGCCAAAGATAATATTTCCTGTCCAGGGAAATGTAAAGTATTAGAGAGCACAATAAAGTTTCCCTGAATTTGAACTTAGACTTCTTTGTGATGTTCCCCGGACCATGCTCATGCTCACGCAATGCGATTTCTGCAGTGTTTGACAAAGTGAAGACATTCAACCAATCGAAGGTAACGGCGGGAGTAACTATGGCATACTCTTGACTACATTCACCTGATCTCAGTTTTTGCTCTCTTTTTATAGTTCATTTTAACAAAGAGCCATTTCAAAATGGAGTCATTTTGGAGCCGTTCCGGCAAGGTTAAACCCCAGAAATATGGTGACAAACATATTGGCAGAGAAGGATGTAGAAAAGCATATAGTGTTGGTTGAGGCATGGCGTACTACTTTCCTTGCGAACGATAGACGACCTACTATACCAGTTTCACTTGTGTTCTTTGAAGAAACGGCTTTCAAACTTGCTTTTATGCAGCGAAGTGAAGCTTATGAACATATAGATGCCACTCAAAGTACTAGTAACCTTATAACAATCGATCTGTTGGTAATTTGATGTTGGGGTGTGTGTCCTGTCCCGAGCTCATGATTGTGATCCTAACCGTTCATTTTGTTCGTCTCATTGAGTTTGTCGTTCATGCCACAAATGACTAAGCAGATATCAGCACCAACAAAAAAAAGAAACACATTTTTCTTGAACTTTTTCTTCTGAAAATCGTTACTGTTTCAATTCATTAACGATGTCCGAATAGTTGCACTTTAGAAATGGCTCGCGTTGGCACGTATTCGAGGGCACATCATGGGTCCGGAGAATTTTATATTATCAAGAAGTAGGTATGGCGGAGTTTGACGATTAAGATTACAAGCCAAAACCATGAAGGCCAAAACAAAAATGCTAGGTTGACAACAAAATCTTATAACATACTTTCAACATCCTCACGCGTCAGCACTGGAGCCCACCTCATTCTTTTTGTTTCATTTGAACTTCCATTAGCACTGGGGCCCAGTACTGACGTGTAAGGATTTACAAGTGTGTGTGTCTTCGTATGCATGTACTATTATGTATCCCAGATATACGTATATGGGTAGGTGGAGTTTTCCATTCCAAATGCAAGGCTGTTAACCAGCTACAAGTCGGCTAACAAAAGTTGAATTCAAAATACATGGGTTTAGTATGGGTCCTATTAACAACATTAAACTTCCGAAATTATACATGTCTCCTGTAAAAATGCTACGGACACAGGTCCTAATAACAACATTAAACTACCTAAACTATATTCCGTACTTATCTTTGGTAAAAATTCTACGGACACAAATATATCGTGTAAAATTCACATGCATCGGATGGTTTTGTAGACAGTTGTATCGTCTCTCTGATGATCTATATAACATTCACATTCCTTCTTTTTTTTTTCATCCCCAAAAACGGCCGAAGGGCACATTCACATGCCTCGTCGTCCGGGCGGTTGTTCAGGAAGTAATGAAAATCCTATTAGTGCGGTCACAGAATAGTACACCAAACCAATAGCCCAAGGTAAGAAGTTGAGATATTTCGGCCTGCAAATTAGGCCGTTGGAAAGTCCACAACCATAAACCACCCCGTACAAGTGAAATTATATAATAGCTCAAGAGTACAGCCACATGGTATTTCGAAAAATTTTACAATTACACATTTTATGTTGGATCTATCACTAAGTGTATAGACCCCACAAGAACGTGTGGTTGTGTAAAGTGGTCATGAACTATCGAATAATTACTCCCCATACAAAGACAAATGAGATTCGTATGATTTGTTTAATGTGCCAATTAGAATGGCCAATCAACTCAAAAGAATCCCATAATGAGCAATGGCAGAACCAAGATCACTATCACGGACTGAACTGAAAAAATATAAATTTTTTCCAGCAAAAATGCAGGCCGAAATGAAATCTGTAGTTTCTTCAGTAAAAATGCTAGGGACGCAGACGGGCATACACAGATGTGTCTGAAACTGTCTGACTTGTGCATCCCACGAGTGTCGTGCGGAATTCAAGTGCTCCGGATGGTTTCGGACAGACGTGTCATGATCTGTGTCTCTTCGATTGGTAGCATTCACATTCCTCTTCATTCAGACAGTTGCCCAGAGAGGGATTGAAAATCCTTCTTGTCACAGAATAGCAAACCAAATCAACAGCCCAAGGCAAGAAGTTAGGATATTTTGGCCCGCAAATTAGGCCCATAAAAATTAGGCTTCGGCCCAAGAAAATTTAGCAGCCTAATCCATGTAGACCTTAGTCCAGAACCATAAGTCACCAGTGACCACGACAAGGCTCGTAGCCCAATGGTATTTTCTGGTCTTTCCTTTGTGGGAGGCCAAGGTTCAAGATCCATCAGGGGCGTTTGTGGTTTAGAGTTATGGACAGTTTTTGAACCCTTGTGGACTAACTTACTAACTATCCCTAATTTCGACTGATGTATACCACTTGAAAAAAAAACTCTGAAATCCAGATAATGTGTCGGTTAGAATGGCCAATCCTAAAAAATCTTTATTTTTCTCTGTCAATCAATATTAGATAATCTAACTGCTGAGAGCATATAAGAACATGAAATCTCCAATTCAAATTGGACTTTTTGGTTCAATTTTTCCAATTTAACCCCTTCAACCCGGTACACGTCGTCAAAATATCTGGGTGTGTTCCACAATATTAGTCAAAATGGACAATCAATCATGCATTTAAGTCCATCAACACATTATTATGCTTTTGTTTTTCTTTTTAGTAACTTGAACACCACGAAACTTGTATTTTGATTATTGATATAAAACACGTGGAGGCCCAATTTCATAATCAACTGAATCGAGCCAAGTTCTGGAAGCCCAAAAGGTGTTTAATTTCAGATTACCTAATTTGGCAAAATTCGGACGAGCTCGGAATAGGCCCAAGCCTGGTGGGCTGACTTATTTCCGGTCAATACTTATTAACCGATAGATGGTGATTTTCGGTCTAATTTCTTCGTTTAGACTTTCAATTGCATTATTTTTGTCATTTTAGGAGAAAGACTTGATTTGTTAATAACTCTTAGACCGTAATTCCTTTTAAGTTGATTTTTTTTTTGGGAAAGTCTTGTTTTTCTTTCCCGTTTTAAGTTTTAGGAAAAGCCCCAAATTCTGGGACTTTTTATTTTTCAAATTTATTTTTAGGATTTCTAGGGTTTCGGCCTATATAAAGGTTTGTAATCTAGAGTTTATGCAACTTTTTATCAATAATATTGCAGAGATTCTCTCTTTCTTTCTTGTGCACAAGATTTGCTCATTGCAACGAGTTGTTTATCTCATTTGAACTAGTACGCTAACTAGTCTCTTGTGAATTCCGCTGTATCAATTATGTTTTCTACAATTGAATGTGCATCATGGTTTCTAATATTTGCCAAAACTTGTATCATTCATAACAACAAAACAAGCCAAAACCAAATAACAACTCAAATACTCAATTAACTTGTCAATAATATATGCATACTGGTTAAATTGATTGAGTGTGTAAATTTGTATGTATATTTTTTTCTACATCTTTCTATCACCTACGTATAAATTAAAACAGTCAAACCTATCTCTGTACTGATTCAACATTTTCAACAACTCAGTGGCCTTCTCCTTTGTTCCCTCCCCACAGCCAATCTGTAACACCACCATTATCTTAGGAAATGCCCTTAATTGAACTGCCTCAATCTGCTGATCACCGCCATCTTCACCCCTGCAGAGCTTCCATATAATCGACACCGAAAACTCCGTTGCCAAATTCGAAACCCTGACGATCTTCTTGACCAGAACCGGCATAGTAAGCGCGTGATGGCGCGCTTTCTCTATGCCTTGTCCGTAGTTACAAATACTGTCTAGAACACCCAAGGCCTTTTCAGTTACGCTTCTTTCGCTGCCAACGACAATCTCCAGGACTGAAGAGACCAAACCCAGTTCTACAAATCTCGACGCGGTTTTTTCGCTTGTGTTGGACGGTGAGATCATGTGGTATATGGCCATGAGTGCAGCTTTGGTGGCTGCCGGGGAAATTGGCTCCTTGATCATCCTGACCAAGCTTTCTTTGACGCCGTCAATCTCTGCGACCGAGCTTACGTGCTTTTGATCGGAAGAGAGAAGCTCTTTCAGGGCTACAACCGCGTTTTGGCGCGAATTGAGATCTTCGCCCTCCAAAAACCACGCCATGCAACGTAAGGACGAAAGTGAACCCAGCACGGATCGGCCTTCCGCGCCTAGCGGGAACATCCATGTCAAAGCCGACAGGGTCTTCTCGAGCAAGCTTTCGTGTGCCTCGATGGACAGCGATGCGAAGAAGTCAAATGAGACCGATAGCACGTATCCGGCTCCGTTTTCCGCGATGCATCGCTTGTTCCGCTCGCTCTCCCGCCCCAACGCCTTGAGCTTCTCCACCAATTCCTGGCACTTCCTCTGATCCCCGTGCTGGGTTGCCGCCAAAATCTTCGAACAAATCCCCGAGACGTCGCCTGGGGCCACTGGAATCCTCGGAGTTGGGATCCGCTCGATCCCTAGGGACCTGTGTTGCACGCACCAGTCCTGGATCATCCGCCTTATCGCGTGGTTGGGTATTTGCTCGAAACTCCCGAGCGCCTGGTTGGTCACGGGGCACGTCCGGTTGCCGGACTCTATCCACCTCTCGATATTTTCCCGGTCGTAAGTAATCCCGGACGGTAGAGTGACCGGGTCCTTCATCAAATCGAGCGAGATCGGGCACCGAAAATGGGCCGGAACCGTCATCAGCTCCATCTCCGAACTGCCATTTTCCAACAGAGTGGCCTTGCTGACACTACGGCACGCTCTCGGTCTCCTCCATGGTAATACCATTCTTTTCTTCAGGTAGAGAGAGAGAGAGAGAGAGAGAGAGAGAGAGAGAGAGAGAGAGAGAGAGAGAGAGAGAGAGAGAGGAATAGTATGGCACTGAAAACTGGGAGATGGACTAAACGAAAATGGTTAATGTTTGGAATTGGGTATGGGTTTGTTGTGGTTTTTAAGGCAAGGTTTTTGGATGGGTGAGTCAAAGGTTGGGAAACAATAATGGAGGAGAGTAGGGGAAAAGCGTAAAACGTTCAAATGCACACGAATTGGAATTGGAATTGAATTGAATTTGAATGGGGAAGATTTAAACGTTTCTGTCCTCGTATTTGAATGTTGACCGTTGAAGGTTTGAAAATGAAGGTTTGATTGGGAGGTGAGTCGGCTGGGGGGTTTGACTGGTGACTCGGTCAGGGGTCAACTTGGCCGGTGAGCCAATCAGCCAACCTGGTTTTTTTTTTTTCCTTTCTTTTCTCTTTTCTTTTTAGGTGAAAATACACTGAGACCCCCCGCAACTATCAAGTTTTCCCAAAGAGATCTACTAATATTTAAAATAAAACCGTTTGTGCAGAAATGATAATGTCAAAACTGTTTTTGTTGGTGCCAAAACTTTAGTGTTTAAAAGACTTGTACCATGTGCAGTGTACGAGACTTTTATACACTGGAGACTTGGCACTAACAAAAACAGTATTGGCATTATCGCTACTCCAACTATAACCGTAAACCAAATCAACACTCTTCTATCAAAAAAATCGTTAAGATAAATTAAGAGGTCAACATGGACAATTTTTATAAATAAGGAGATCTGTGAGGGCGATTTTTAAGGGGTAGAATCATCATTTCCTCATCACGTTAAGAGTTGGTCAATTTTTTATTTCATATAATTAAGAGGGCCTGTATAGCTGATTTTAAATGTCAAGAAATTTTTGTGAAAAAAAATGATAGTTGAGAGGGTATCTGTTCACTTTCACTATTTTTTTCCTCAAAAAAAATCAGCAAATGGGGCCCTTTTTATTTTGCATGGATTTGACCGCTGTGTTTGATGGGTTTATTTTATTCCAAGAAGAAAAGAATCGGGGAAAGCGTAACCGACTGCGCCGTGCAGTTTAGACATCTGTGAGTTTCTTTTCGAATTCACTTTGATCAAAAGAAATTGTGACAATAGGTTTGCATGCATAGGCAGGCTTGCACGTATTTCGATTAATATTGGGATTCGAAGTTAATGAGCGAACAAATTTTTTAATGGTTCTAATGTTTAGAATGTTTGGTTTTTGAGAAATTCGAACATGCAACCATGAAGGACAATGATAACTCACTTTACTAATTAGGCATGTTCCACTAACGGAATTAAATACTTATTATTTAAATTAAAGGTAATTTATTTTAGAGAATGACCTCTCGTAAAATGAAAAATAAGATTTTTGAACTTGTTATTTTGAAAAATAGATATGCATATTTGATCGAAACTTATTTTGTCAATAGAACTCGTTCTGTCCACATGAGACGGAAATCCCATGCTTTTTATTTTGCATGAATTTTTTTTTGATCATTATTTTGCATGAATTTGACCGCTGTGTTTGTTGGGTTTATTGTTTTTGAACCCTGCTACAGGTACAACAACAATTGTACAGCAGCCAGGTACTGATCTCATTTGTGTCCATTTTGGGTCCCGCAAAGATGATCGGAACCGCTATTTTTGTTTAAAACATTGTTTAGAGTCTCTGCTTTAAAGTTGGATGATTCATTAACACCCTTTTCGATATCGGATTGAGATAATTATTTATAGGGACCCTAAATGAAATGTTTTAAACAAAATGAACGGTTCCGATCATCTTTATGGGACCCAAAATGGACGCAAATTAAATGAGATCTGTATCAAGCAGCTGTACAATTGTTGCTGTACTCCTATCTTTACTCATTGCATTTTCCAAGAAGAAAAGAAAAGCACCGACTGAAACACGTGCACTCGAGACATCTGCGAGCTTCTTTTCGAAACTTCGATAAGGAAAGAAACTTATACACGGAATGACTTATTTATAGTTTCGCACAATTTTATTTGTCCATTCGCGCAATTAATAGTTAAGATGTGTTTTCAATTTTGACTGATAAAGTTAATAATTAATTTTTACCGGTTAAAATTGCTTTAAAATTCGGACCGTCCAAAACACTTTTGGACACTTGCGATTTAGCGCAATAAATCTTCTTTACGGGACGCCTCGTATAGAAGTTTTTCTCTTTGATAAGAAGAAACTTTTATAATTGAATGCATGGGCCAGCTTGCACAGCACCAATCCGAAAGTTCAAACATCCAAAAGAATGAATAAGCAACGTGGTGGGTACAAATGTTTCTTTAAGGACATGTGCCTAACGCTAGCCTTGATTATTTTTTCATGCGGATTTTCAGGTTTCTATCTATTTATGATTTTATTATTTTAGTATCACAATTGCACAAAAAGTGTACTCCACATATTTTCTAACACGGAAAATTAGCATCTTATATAATGAGTCTTCGGATTTTCTATTTTCTTCGTTAAAAAAGGTTTCCTTAATAGACACGATACCCATACACTCATTATACGCGCAATTGACAAAAGTATCTTTTACTAGGTTAATAAAAGCAAGCTTAATGACAATGGTGATCCCACGTGCCAATGTTAAATTGTACACTCTCTGTCCCTTTTTAAGAGTCGTATTTCGTAATTCCAATTTATTAAAAAAAAATCATCATTATACCTTTCACATCAACTTTTTCCTCTACTTTCCCTACTTACCCATCATCATTACACTTTTACTCACTTACTTTTCAAAAAGGAATCTACTTTTAGAGACAAAATAGACAATTCACCAACTTTTACACACTAACTTTACAAAATAGACACTTATTAAGGGACAGTCCAAAATGAAATACCGGACTCTAAAAAAGGGACAGAGGGAGTATTTTTATTTTTTTTTAAGAAAAAGAGTAAGAACTTTGAAATTACAACGTACCGAGTGCATATACAACTGAAAAAGATTAACTGCACATGTGAACAACAAATAACACATTCAAATCAAATGAATAGCAAAAACAAAAACAAATGAAGGATACATTCAGTGATAAATTGGTCAAAACACTTAGATGTCGGAGAAGCACATGCATGTAAATTTTAAAGCTTGCCAATTCGGACCACGTTTTGCTAAGGTTCTTAGTTGTGTTAGTGGAACGCACTGGCAGTCATTCAAATCTCAAATGATATCTGTGAAAGCCAATTTTGCCAAGAGTTCAGTATGTCAAATCTTGACAATGTAGGCATTTTTTTTAACAGACAAAAAGAAAAAAATTAATTAATCTCAGAAAATAATTGCAAAGGACAATGTAAGGATTTACCAATATTAACTAGTCTGTTAAATGAGCAAGTACAAGAGTTTTTTTTTTATCATTAGTAAGTACAAGAGTTACGTGCTCATTTTTTG
Organism: Rhododendron simsii; assembly: GCA_014282245.1. Taxonomy (NCBI): domain Eukaryota; kingdom Viridiplantae; phylum Streptophyta; class Magnoliopsida; order Ericales; family Ericaceae; genus Rhododendron; species Rhododendron simsii. The sequence goes on from CM024962.1 coordinate 29,764,662, forward strand.
GTGTCAAGTTTCCATGGTGGCCAAATATACTCTAATGTGTCCGTAGTAGGCAGTGAGACTCTAACTTTGGTTCCGATGCAGGCGTAATGTAGTCCTCTGTAGGTGATTGTGTGGTACTAAAAACCAGGGCCGACCCCCTCGGGTTTGGACAATCTCCTGAGCTGGGGCATCCAAAAAAAAAAATAAGCTAGATAGAAATATGATTAAGTTTTGTAGAATTGGCGCAATGCACTGCTTGGCATTATGGCCAAAGCACTCTGGTAAGAGTTCTTGAGAACTAGGTCCGATCCATTGGCGCGTCACCTCCCCTTTTTTTCTTGATGCTTCCATTTTTGTTTTAGTGATCTAGGGACCAGGTTCGATCCACTACACTCTTCTTCTTCTTTTTTTCCTCACAATCTACAATTTATTTTTTCATTTTTGTTCTACCGCTTTTTGTTTTCTTTTCAACCCACAATTTTATGAAAACAAAATACTAAATTATTATTATTTTTTTTTGGAAATTTTCAACTCAACAAACACAATAGTGGAGTAATGTATAAGTGATGTGTTCTTACATTTGATTAAAAAAAAGTCATAGTTAAAATAAAATCAAGCTAGTTAAGACAGGTTTTTTTTTACCTTCGAACTACCATTTCAAAAGACAGATTAAATAGATTGGTTATGATCTCAATTGAATTGAGGTGTCCTTATGATGATTGTACTTTCCATCATTTTAACCTCTGATTAATAAATTTTCTTCACCGTTAAAAAAATTGAGGCAGCATTCCATTAAAAGCATTTTGTGACTTGTTTTAACTTTCTATGTTTTTCAAGACAGATCATTCTTGTCATATACATCAACTAAAAAGCACAAAAAGTCAAATAACCAAAAGTTAGCGGAATGGACCCCAAGTTCTTAGATAAATAAAGTACGATGACTTAATTGATAAATTTTGCTTTAAAAACTGCAAGAAAAAGTTATTTTATTTGAATCGGATCGTGCTAATTATGAAGTACTATTACGGGGTTGCATTTTGATGTTGGTTTTTTTTTATATGGAAAATTCTAAAATCAACCCACAATAATAAGTGTGTGAATGTGTATTAAATGATATAAAAAGTAAACAAAAATGAAAAATGTGTTTTTCTTGTCTTCTAGTGTACTTATTGTCAGCCCAGTGGGCTGATAATAGCAAGGCCATTTTTAAATTATTCAAGCTAAAGGAACAACATGTAACTTTGATTTTTTTTTTTTTGTGAAGTTGTATGTTTTTTTATTTTGTATGATTTAATAGTAAGTGGGCAACAAAATATGAGATTGGGCTTGGGCAACTCAAATGTCGGGGCCGGCACTGCTAAAGACAATATATACTACCTAACTTCAGTTTTTTTTTTTTTTTTTTTTTGTGGTGTTCGTTTCACTATCGTTTGGAATTCTTTCCTTGTGGTTTTGTGGGTGTATTATAGGTTTTGGTGTTTTTGTCTTTTTGGCCTTTCGGTGGCTTTTGGGTGCTATTAGTCTTCGGTGCTGGGGGTTTGTTTTTTTCTTTGAGCTTGAGGCTCACTAGGTGTTTGTTTGTTTTCAGGTTGGGTTTCTTTTGGGTTTTTGGTGGTCGGTTGGCGTCTTGCCTTCCGTGTCGTCCTTTTCGGTGGTCTTGAGTGGCTTATGCCGGTGTGCCCTTGTTCCGTTTAATCTTTGTAATCATTTATAAAAATTAATAAATTCTTTTTGTTGTTGCAAAAAATATATATACTACCTGATGGATGTGTGCTATTAGCCTATCTCATTTGCCTAACTGATCATAAGATATTAATTTGCAAGCTAGTGGGGTGCCAGTGCAATGAAAATGGTTTTTTTTTTTAGAGCAGGTCGTGAATATTAAATTTCATATTGATCAGATATCAATAAAACAAATTGATTATTTATATTGAGATAAATGCAAATGGGTTCAAATCCAGAGTGCCAATTTGTATGATTCCCAACAAAATGTGGTTCAAAATCATATTGATATATACTTGATCGAAGTTTGACCGGCATGATTTTTGAAATGGTTAATATTTTCAAAGAGCTCTAAAGAATAAACCGGTTCACATTAGTGAAGTATATTTTCGAGAAAGAGCACACAATTGGCTCAACAGAACAAAAGGATAAGATGACAGTAGAGTATTCTTTTCCTTACTTGAGTCGGTTGTTACGGACTCTTACATAGTTAGATGAAATTCATCCCGTCAGCTTTGATTTTCTTTACACCGTATCATTTGGGGTATTCTTTTTTAATCGGATGTTCGGGCCGACATGTCCACACCTCGACTAATTTCGGGATCCTAAAGTTAACGTCCGGACAAACTCTCTTGTGGCCCCTAGGAATGTCCGGCCTCCGTAGAATTCGAACATGCGACATAATGAGTGACAATCACTTATTTGCTTTCTTATACCCGTTTGGCCAAACCCCTTAAGAGTTATCATTTGAGGTTTTCTCACACGAGCACTCAAAATGATTGCTCTAATTGCCAAATCTATTATCCCTATCTCCTACTAGCTAGAAAAAAAATGTTATGTATATAGATTCGAACACAATTGTGTCATGTACCGTTCAATAGACGATCGAGCTTCTCATTGTTTCGTCACCTTCATCGACAAATTCAAACAAATCTACATCGAAATCTACGCATATTAATATGTGCACACAGACTTCTCTTCGAACAATGCCCAAAAACGGCTCAACATTGTGATGAATGATTGTCATATATATAATGATACAGGGGCATAATGAAGCAGCTAGAATCGAGGGGGCATTTCTCAGTTCTTCTAATCATGTCTTTAATTTCTTATCAAAGTCGTGTCTATTTAATTGTTTGGTCATAATCTTTGAAGTCATTTTGTTAATTAAAGAGTCATTGAGTCAATCAAAGACAGATGGAGCCGAAGAGCTATTTTTTTCTATTTGCACTAGAGTCTAAAGATTGGTTCTAGTTTCTAGGCTATTTATGGTGTCTTGAGAATATTAAGAGTCGAGTGTTTGTCAGTTTTATGCAAAGGAGTGGATTGAATAATTAATATAATGAGTTTTAGAAGGAGAATCTCTTTTATCTTCCAAATTTCCAAATTCTTTGGTATTCTGAAGAATCAACGAAGTACTCAATAGGTTTAGAGAAGGATTTAATTTTTGAATATTCGTGCGCGAAGCAACGAATCATCTTAACATGTGCTAATTTCATGTGTTCTGAATGCTCGCGATGCATCATATAACCTTACGACAATGGCCGAACGTTGTGACTATGTGGTACGCGGAACCACATGGAGTGTTTGCCCATGGACATGGTTGTTAGATTAGAACTTCTTCGTAACCCTAACTGAACAGATAAGCTCCATGCAAGTGGGCTCAAAATAGATGTGTCAAATAGGTCATATCTTGACGGCCCAACACATTTGTGTCTAAATGGCACAGATATCCATCCCATGTCTATGCTCGTGCTTTATCGTGCCCCAGGTTGCGTGTCCTTATAAAACTACGGCCTAACCCGACCACTTGAGTGTGTGTGTGTGTGTCATGCCACACCCCCCACTCATTCCGTACCGTATTCCAGACGTGTCGTGAACGTATTCGGCGCTGTCGAATTGACACAGCTAAGCCCAAGCTCGGATTTTTGTGGAAAATAGCTAGTATGGGAGAAAGGAACAAACAAAATTGGGAGAATTGACAGGCCACAAGTTCCTTTTGGAATTGGCAACCGAACGTGAACCCATGTGTGTGCTTTGACAATTACAGCACAAACACTAGAAGCAGACATTCGATACTTTTTTGTCCCCATTCCCCTCTATTCCTATCAATGCATATGTAGCGCTCCTTTGAAGCGTGAGTTTTCGGATTCGTCTTCTATGAATAAAAGGTTGGCCCTTGACGTAATCTAATACGTAATTACTAACATACTAATATCTACCGTCTAAAAAAAAAAGGCAGATTATGAAAATTGACCGAAAACTAGGTATATAGCAAAATCTGAATAAGACAACTGAATTTAGCCCTTTATAAATCTTACTAGTAGTCAATTTTAGAGAATAATTATTTAGACAGAGGAACCAGAAAAGCTAGATGTGAAATTCATGAGCTCGGCCTCATGAATCATGATAAAACTTTGCTTAACCGAAGATTACGAGTTTGTGAATGTCTATTAGAGCTGTTAAATGAACCAAGTTTTTGATGCTTGACTCGTGCTTGGTTCATTAAAAACTAATTCGAATTTGTTTTTTTATAATGAAAAAGCCGAGATGAGCAGTCCAGATTCGAACCGTCTAGTCAAGTCCAAAATGAGGAATGAAGAGTATCTGAACAAAATAAAATCAGATTCCTCTGTGCGGATTGGGAGTTGCTGTAGTCTGACAGCCACACTATGACAGATCCGAACGTCCATCTCGATATGAAGGGCTCGGATTTAATCCAAGCTCTTACAAATTCAAGCCGTCCATTGTTCAGATGAAAATTCGAGCCATTCATTGCCGAGATGGATGATCGGATGGACTGCACTACACGTGTAATATGGGGGTACACTACAGCACCCCCAGATCCCCCATGTGCACCGAACAAATTGCCAGAATTGGAGCGGTTCATGAAGTTGATGCTGCCAAGCATCTTGACAATTCACGGCTTGGATCTTGACCGAGCAATGAACGGTTCAGATTTGTATGCGCTTAAATTCAATTTGAATCGTCTGTGCTGAGATGAACGGCTGAATACCGCTCGACACCTGCTTGGGCCTTGGCAACACTTTTCCTTTCCCTCACCTAAATTTCCTTTCCTATGATGACAATTATCAGTTTCCCGTCCTTTTCTTTTTTCTCTGGCAAACACTTTTGAGAAGCATTCTCACGTTTGCTTTACCAATGCCCACCTTTTGATTCCCCTTTTCTCACAAGCCAAAAGAGAAAGACATGAACAAAGAAAGATTGAATGGTCCCTTGCAAATATAATGATTTCAACTTTATCTCCAAAGTGAAGCAACAAGAGGCCTTTCCTCAACGACCACAGAGAGCCGTTCGTATGATCTTAGTCATCTAAAAGTATTTTTAATGGTTCAGATTTAGAAGAAAGAAAACTCGTAAGGAAGAGTTTTCTAAAATCTAGACAGTTAAATGCAAATATGAACGATTGAGATGTAATGGAAGAGCTGGGTCCAAAACAGAATGGCAAAAACGGAAACATCACCACCTTCTTTTCATGTGATCCTCTTCCCATTGCATAAAAAACCATGTGAAAAGTATCCAAACTACATCAGTGAAATCCTGAACAAATTAGAGTGCCAAAAAGCAGGCCGAAAGAAAAAAGAAGAAAAAACTAGCATAGATTACAGCCAAAGAGTGATGCAAATAGAAGTAACAAAACAAACAGGCCAAGAAAAGAAAAACCCACCATAATCACCACCAAAAACTACACCCAAACTTCTCATCACCTACCATCGGAAGAGGTAAACGATTCCGCGAATCCATAAGGCCGAGTCGGGATACTCGTCTGAGTATTATCCAAGCTCGGTGGGAACGAGGAAGAAGAAGAATCTAAATGACTTCTTCCTTCAAAATCTTGCCACTTCTTCAGAGCTTGTGGCAAAGACATCTCAAAGTCAATTCCGTAAACATCCTCTGTGCTTTGGTCCGACGGTTTCCAGAGTTCCACCAAGGATGAGAGCACGTTCACTGCGTGGCCCATGTCGGGCCTCTGATAGGGCTCCCTTGCGCAGCAGTGGCCCGCCAGCTCAGCGACGGTGCTGATGCTGGCTAGGGTTTCTTCGGTGAGGTCGATTGAGGGGTCTATGGCCTTTCGGAATGTGTCCTTGTTTAGATGCACTCTTCGGAACCATGTCACAAGGTGCATGCTTTCCTCCGGTTGGCTCTCATCGAGTGCTTTTCTTCCGGTGATTAGCTCCATTAGAATCACACCAAAACTGTAGACATCGACTTTGGTAGTCACTCGCCCCGTCACTGCAATAAACAACTTTGAAAATATGATGTTTTTCTAGGAAGTATTCAATGCAAATAAAAAGAGAACAAGTTGTATGCTCATGATCATGGAGTTCAATTCTGTTAGCTAAGTTGTCATGTCAGAAAGGGGAATAAGAGGTGAATCATTTAACATGAAAGTGATGGCATAACTATCCGTCAAAAAATTGGGAATACATTCATGATCATACGGGTAGTCATTTCAAGCAACGAAAAAGAAAGAAATTTGCACAAATTGTTCAAAACAGAATTTGGTGGCCTTTGGCAGTACAATCATTTTAAACCAAAACACCCACACCGTTGTGAGTTCTTCATACAAATTTTCTTCTGCAACCATTTGCCTAAACATAAAGCTGATGCACTTCCTACTGAGTAGACTACCAAAGAAGCTAAAGATCATTCTAGTGAGTTCTTAATTTCTACGCACTATTTGTTGGTAAATCATTTGCCTAATTATAAAGTGTGACTGAGTAGACTACAAAAGAAGCTAAAAAATGTCTAGTTGATGTTGATTTAAGGACCCAGTTTGGTGAGTAAGTAGATAATATTTGACAAAGGTGCCAATACTGTCACTTAAAGTCATCTAAAATTCTAAATAGCCTGTTTATAGAGTCAGTTTTGAGATGAAAGGAAAGAAATTGGTCATATGTCCCAACATTTCCTCATAGCATCAATACTAGTCAAGGATGAAAATGTACCAACTCTGCTACTTTCAAAAGATGGACCCTAAGGTGTAAATGCAAACCCAATTTTACAACAGGAAATCGAAATGGGAATCCATTAGCTAATTTAATTTTGGCAGCAAGGTTTTCTATCATTAGCAATTTAGCGAAAAATAACCATCACCACCATTTAGTTACTCGTAAAAAAATTGCTGAATTGAAGCATAACAAGTAACAATGGAAATAATCATAAATTGTAAACTGAACTTAACTAATATGGAAAGCTGAACAACTGAACAAGTATATATACCTGCATATTCTGGTGCAAGATATCCAAAAGTTCCAGCAATCCTTGTTTCGATTGAGCCTTTTCCCTCGGGAGCAAGACGAACAAGACCAAAATCCGCAACCTTAGCCCTCATATCGTCCCCAAGAAGAATGTTAGAGGGCTTTAAGTCTCTGTGTATAAAGCTTTGATGAGCCAAACTGTGGAGGTACTCCACACCCCTTGCCACATCCAAAGCCAGTGTCAATCTTTGTGTCCATTCCAAAGGTTTCAACCCCTCTTCAGCCCAATTGAACACATGCCTACTGAGTGTCCCTTGAGGCATGTACTCATATACAAGTAACCTTTCATTCCCGTCCAAACAGTACCCAAGAAGAGCGACAAGGTGCCTGTGTCGAACCTTGGTCAAAACAGCAATTTCAGACTTAAACTCCGCCAACCCTTTTCCTGCAATTACCCCGGACTCCATTCTTTTCACTGCAATTTTTGTTCCATCGTGTAACTCCCCTTTGTAGACCGTCCCAAATCCTCCTTGTCCTAAGATATTGTCTTGACTGAAATTGTTCGTCACGTTTCTCAGGACTTGGATTGAAATTACCATATTACCCGCCTCAACCATTTGGATGTCACTGGTCTCACTGCTTGGAACAGTGTGGGTCTCACTAACTGCACCCACACTAACACTTGATCCAGCAACTGTGATTTTCACACCCTCGTTATCAGAAAACGATTGGGGATGGACAACCATTGCATTAGGGCTTTGTACTCTCGTAAACCTCTTTTGGTTCTTGTTGTACCAACAGAAAGCAGCCAAACCAATCAAGAAAATCAAAATGAGTCCCACAATTAGCGAAAATACAAGAATTCCGATCCAATGCCTAGATTTCTGACCACTTTTAGAACTGCCATTATTTCCATCATTTGGCGACACACCCGAAGATGAAGAATTACTTTTCTCCTTTTCAATATCCGGGTTACCATGTGTATTCATTATCACATTATTCTTAAATGCTGGTACCTTTCCGTAAAGGTTGTTATTTTCCAAATCAATTTCACTAAGAGCAGGCAGAGTAGTAAGCTCTTCTGGAATAGTACCGGTGAGATTATTATCCGCAAGAATCAATCTTTGCAACGATTTAATCGAGGCAAATTCAGGAGAAATGGTGCCATTTAGACCCATATTCTGAAAATTAACAATGGTAATGTTCCCACCATTACAAGTAATCCCAAACCAATCCGCACAAGGATCATTTCCCTTCCAACTCTCAGCAAACTTAACCGGGTAGTCCACGGATTTCCCAATGGAAATCAAAGTATTCACTCTCGGGTCACAATCACCAGGTTGAGGCAAACAAAAGCTATTACTAGCCACTCTCATATCCACTGCAACTGAGTCATTAAACTTGGGCATTGGTCCTTGTAAAAAATTATTGGTCAAATTGACAACTTGTAATGACCCAAGATTCACCAAAGAAACCGGTACAGGACCCGTGAATGAGTTATCTCTTAAACTCAAGACTTCCAACCCCTTTAACCCCGAAAAATCGGGCAATGGACCGGAAAATGAATTGGAATGCAACCAAACCTCTTTCAACAATGTCATGTTTCCAATAACCTCAATCCCACCACTTAGTCCCTGCCCATTGACCCACAAAGACTCGATTTGTGACCCGGAAAAAGCCGCTGGCAATCCCCCTTCTAACCCATTGAAAGCCAAATGCAAATTAACCAAGCTGGGAAACCCATCAGGCCCCAAAAAGGCCGGTATTTCTCCGGTAATATTCGCCGAATTCGCAGAGAAATTCTGGAGGGAGGAAGCATTCAAGATACTTCGTGGGATTTCCCAAGCGGAAAATGGGTTATTACCAATGTCAACAGATTGAAGTGCTGACAAACCCATAAAAAAATCACTAGGGATTGAAGTAAACATGTTATTAGCAAGCATTAACACCTGTAATGAGCTCAACCCGTTTAAGCTAGGCAAAGGACCCGTTAAGTTGTTCCATTGGAGCTCTAACCGCTGTAACTCAGTGAGGTTTGAGAGGGTTGGAGGGAGATTACCTTGGAGGTTCTGGCGCCCGATTTGGATCCGGGTTACCCGGTTGTCATTTGAGCAGTCCACGTGGCTCCACTTGCACGGATCCGGGTCGGACCACCCGAGAGTATCGGGCGGGTTTAAGCTGTTCTTGAGAGATAACATGGCTTCAGCATCAGCTGGGTTGGTTTGGGATACTACTCCAAACGTTAAGATTGAAGAAAACGCAATGAGGCAAATGAGTAAGAGGTTAAAACCCAGATGGGTTTTCATCTTTGGAAGGAGCTGTAGAGAGAGAGAGAGAGAGAGAGAGAGAGAGAGAGAGGAGAGAGGACAGAGAAATGGGTTGTTATGAGGTGGTGTAGGAGGAATTCAAGGGTTTAGAGAGGCATTGGATGCTGAAGACAGAGGATGATGGAGAGGGGAGAGAGAAGGGGGAGAGAAACGATTGATAAGAGTGGAGTAGGAAGGGGCAAGTAGCGGATAAAAAAAAACAGAAAAGGAAGGGGCAAGTAGGGTCTTGGGTTTGAGTTAGTGTTCCCAGATATCATGTGACGTTGCTTATGTGGTACTTTCAATTACGTAATGACAAATTGATATTATCATTCATTATTTTTTTAGTAAATATTGTATAGTTAGCGGGGGTTAGAGAAATGTTAGTCAACAAAAGACTCAGATTTTGTCAATAGCCCTGATACCTCAAATCCAGCCCCTCGTAAGATTTGAACCTAAGCCACCACGAAAGGGGGACATGAACTTTACCAAATGTACTAGCTTGACAGTTCTCATTCACCTATTAGGTGGTCAGAAAACAAGGAGTAACCGCAGCTTGTGCCGACGATATTTTATTTGCAAAAAGTATCAAATGACAATGTCACATGATACTCTAGAATACTAGCCAAGGGGGTACGAGTAATGCACATGATTGTGGGACCACAGCTTTTGGATAACCTAAAATGAGAACGAAATGGCTGTCAAGGGGAGCCCTGTTGGAAGCTGGATTATTTTAAAGTTTGAAGATTCTTCAATTTCCCATAAAAAGTAGTATGCAGAGTTTTGAGAGGTTTGGTGAATGTTTGGTGCTAGCTTAATTTCATGGCCAGCTTGGTTAAAAGGAGTATATTTGTCTTTTTGGCTGCTAGTCTGTCATGCATGTGCCTGGCTGGGCCTACATAGAAAGCAACCCAATCCCTCTACGGTTGGAAACCACACCTTTATGAGGTGGCATCAACTGGTGGAATACACCATGCACCAATTGTGAATCAAATTAGGGGCCCACTTGGAAATTGCATCAAATATATGTTGAGATTATTGAAATTGTTCACTTTGAAGAGGTTAAATGAGGAAATTAATCATTCTAAATTATGTTTTCTTTAAAAATAATTTCTGCAGTATAAATGTATTTCGAAATCTTATCAAATGATATTCGATGAACATGATTCACCACGTGACTAATGTTCTCGACAAAGTTTAAAAAGTTAACGGTCTTGATAATCAAAATGAGCTCAGAAAGGACCCATAACCAGACTTGATTTGGTTAAATTTGCGCTTTGCTGAGTACTACTCTAAGTTTGACTAGCTATATGCAGCAATCGATGTAACTCTTGTGCTCTCTTCATTGAATACATAATGAAAATTGGCGTGAGTTGGTGATGTATCCAATTGAACGTTTTGGGAATTACGCAAAATCTCTTTGTCTTGCGTTTTTTTATTTCTTGTTTGATTGTTCTTCGTGTATTATTTGTGTTATCATTTGGGTGATTTCACATTTTTTCTTCTTTCGCTACCTACATTCTATGTGGGAGTGAGAGTTCTGGAGGTGGCTATTAGGGAGGGTCACGGGTACATGTAGAAATAAATTTCATACAGTGGAAATCAAAATTTTTATCTAGGAGCAAAACATTTGGGGGTAGAATCGTAGTAAAAATTATTGGAAGTCAATTTTAATTAGGGCAAGTGCATGTGGAGATAAATTTTAATTCATATAGTGTAAATCAAAACTTTTATCTAGGCGCATAAATTTTCGGGTAGAATTGGATCGAGTAGAAAATTATTGGAAGTCAGAATTTTTATCTAGGAGCATAGAATGAAAGGCAAATTTAGTATACAAGGCTCTCATCATTGTGGGGTTTGGGGAAAGGTTGATGTGCGTACACAACTTTATCCCTGCAAGCAGAGAGGCTAATCTTTTTTTTTAAAGAACCCGTGACCTCCAGGTCACAATAGAACAACTTTACCGTCGCGTCAGGCCCGTTCTTCAATATCTAGGAGCATAGAATCGTAACAGAAAATTATTTGTCAGGTCTCCATTGATTTTGAAGCTCCCTTTTTGACAATTCTTGTAATCCTATAACCAATTTGGAGAACCTTCGTTAGGCTTTTCTAGAAAGGCATTATTAGGCTCACATGCATGTTCAACTGACATCAAGAAAAATCTAGATTCCTCTCAATAGAACTTTGACAAAGAGATAGATCATACATCATTTGAGACTGCATTTGGGAAATCTTGGACGAATACGTTCAAGATTATGATATGATATGAAATCGATATCAAGATCCACGTACCGGAGGCCCTTTTCCTTGGACGAGCTCTCATGTGGTCTAGCCTGGTCTCTCCCGGCCCCGGCCTATCGTTTGCTAGCTTTTATCGTTAGAAGAATACGCACCTGCCCGAACAGCGTAATAGTACTGTTATTGGCGCTACTACTGATGCTGGACCGGCCTGATGCCTATCTTAGCTATTGGAGTATAATATATACACTCCATATGGCTAGTCAGTAGTCTTGAAAGGCACTGGAATATTTGGTTTTTAATCTTTTAAATAGCCAAAGGAGAGAGAGGGAAAATGTCAAAGCACCTCAATATTATATGGGGATGTCTTCAAAACAACTGTCAGCACGGGAAATAATCTGACCAATAGCAGAAGAGTTGTCACAATTTTAAAGTAATTAAAAAAAGAAAAAGAAAAAGAAAAAGAAAAGAAAAGAAAAGAAGAGAAGATGCTTACATGCATGCATAGCCATGTGGAAGGTGATCAGTGTTGGGATTCTAAAAGACAAGTTTAGTTTATTGTGAATTTAATGAATAAGAGTTGCAGTAGTTATGATCACACCAATACAGTGGCGAACCATTTCAGAACATAAATGTGTCATTTGCGGAATCACTTTGGATGAATGATGTTTTTTTTGGAGAAAAGTTTAGAAGTGGTAGTGCGCAAAGTTCTAGGCTTATTGAATATTACGGAACACGATGTTCTTGACAGAGCTCAATGAAAAAACACGGATTTATATAGCTGACCCCAATTAATTGGAACTTAAAGGCTTGATCGGTTTTGATTTGGTTTGGTTTGGTTTACGTCTATCTGTGAATAACTAAGGTTATCACAGCGACCAATGATCCTTCTGCACCCAATAAAACCTCATTTTGCGGGCGGGTAATTTTGACAAGGCTGTTGGGTCGCTTGGCGCGGGCATATATGGACGGGTTTTGGGTGGGTTTAATTACCATCGGTTTGGGTTTTGAGGGAGGTTTTTGACAGTGATGAGTGGAGAGAGAGAAAGAGAAAATTTATTAAGAAGGACACGTGTGCAAGGATTTTGAGATCCAAACCGAACAAAGCCATGTGTCCGATATCCGAATATGTAAACACTAGTAATTAAAAGCTAGGGAAAAGTTCCATACAAGTAGTTAAAAGAGTATATTTACCAAAATTACTGTAAACAAAAATCAATAAAAAAAAATATACATATGTTCGTGTTTATTTCTATTTTCTTAAACTGGTTCATGTTTATTCCTAAATTTATGGACTTGGCGGTTCAGTTAACAATTACTAAGGGCCCAACTGGAAATTAACTTGGCAGAGGTCACATGATTTAAATATGTCAATTTGAACTTCTTCTCTTCCTTTTCACGATGAGGTGTGTCTGGGTCTTCTTACGCGCATCTCGATTAATTTCCTTCTTGGCGTGATCAAAGACAAGTCATCCATGCCAGAATTAGGGGATTCACAAGACATTACTTTTCGGCCTGACTCCAAGAATCGAACCCTGGTTAATTATGTGAGGAGCAAACTTACCTAGCTACCAACCGAACGTACTGTTGGGGCTGGATTTCGACTTTCAATTACTCTCTCTGTTCTAAATTATTTGTCCGGTTTGTGACCAACTCTTGGAGCTGGATTTTGACTTTCAGTTGGTACCATAACATGGACAAGACCTCTAGGCCCAATTTACCACATGCCCAATAAAATTCAATTTCGGGCCATTTCTGCTAGGCCAATTATGATCATATGGGAGGAGCCCAAGCCCAATCTCCAAATCGAAACTCAAAACTTGACCCAAACAGGATTAGGGGGTGTAAGTGCAAAGACATGAGCCCAAGCCCAGATTGGACCGGCTATAAACATGAGCCCAAGCCTGGCTGCTTCACGCCTTCCTTCAAATTAGGTCCGTGAATGAATGGATTAGGTCCAAATCAGATCTAAATCCAACCCGACCCGATCCGAATCTGATTATCCATGTTCGATCTAATAATCAGTTTTAATCGGAAAACAAAACCTATTAGATTCGGAAACATCAGATCCAATCTGTTTTTGGATCTGATCCAATAATTCCACTTTTGATTTTTGGAGTGTTATTTATTTTATATGATTCCCGGATTTCAAGGATGGATATTTTGGATTGCTTGCTTAATTTTTTTTTAAAAAAAAATTAAGTCTCATCCGATGTTTCGATTTTTCATATTCGAATACGAAACTTAAAGGGATTTGTGAATGGCGGATATAAAACTAGGTTTCGCAAGAATATTGATAGACCCGAGAATGTAATCTTTTTCTTTAGTGGTTGATTGCTATTAATTTAAATTCGAAATGATCCATCTCTTGCCAGTATGACATACATTGAGATTAACAAATCAAAGTCTCAACTTATGACACAAGCTAGCTAATGGTTGATTCGAGTTGATGGGAAGCAAACCAAACATTCAAAGAGCACAATGAAGAATCAATTAAACATCCCTTGCACGCATGGTTCTATGAGAATGTCTACGTTTACGACACACGAGGTTTTTACGGTAGCCCGAAACAAAGAAGATGTCATAATGCAAGTTGATCAAATATTCCCTGATGAATTGAGAATGAGTCTGTGTGGAAGTTGTATCTAGGGACGGAATCAGAATTTTACTTTAGAAGTGGCGAAATGTATATTAAATAAATAAAAAAATGTATTACAATATTAAGTCATCGAATCCAGAAAAAATTAAAATAACGTAACATAACAAAAACTATAGTAAATGATATTTTTCATTTGGACATGGAGTATGAAAAAAGACTAACTTTAATTTTGATTATCGATAATACCACTCCCCAGATCCCTATATGGATTTCCCGAAGTGATATACATTATAAATTTGGGGAGTGGCATTGTAATTAAATTTCTTAATTTTTTAGGTTAAGTTATTTTAGGGTTAGAATGTGAAGTTTTTTTTTTCTTAATTACACATCATCATTTATATTATTTCATTTTGGCCCATTGAATTTAGTTTTAGAATATTTTTTTAGGTCTCCTTTCTTGAAAAAAAATAGAAGGTTTATGACTAGCATATAATAAAAATAAGGAAAAAAGCCTAGCAGTGACGAGACTATATAAGTTGGGAATAATTTTTTTTTCACATATAATAATTGCATTTTCTAAAAATCTTGTCGTGGCGGCCGCCGCCACTAGACCTCCGATCTCATCCTTGGTTGTATCTTATCGAGCAGCATTATTCAAGACATCTTAATAGGCTTAGAAATAACTCCATTTTTTTCCCCAACTAATGATATACCACCGACCACAAGGGCCCTCAAGGCCCATATCATTTTCAAATAATTAATCAATATTCTAGGAGTACCGCTATGTGGTATTGCGGGCCACTTTACAACCACACATTCTTGTGAGATTTATACACTTAGTAATAAACCCCACAAGAATGTATGATTGTAAAGTGGTACAGAGTACCACGTGGCGGTACTCCTGGACTCTTGTATAATTTCACATCATTTTCTTGGTCCTTTTTGATGGCCAAAGCTCAAGAGAAAAAAGGAAGTTTAATTTGAAATATTTGAAGTCTAGTCTTTTTAGTCAGCCTTCTCTGCTCTAGAATCATTTTTCCTTTAGAAAAGGTGCAATTTTGAAGCAGCCTACAAACCAAGACTTGTTCTCTTAGTAATTAGTAACTTATTCTGATTTCATTTTTGTTTTTGTTTTTCATTTTTGCTTCTTGTAATTCTTATGAAAGCCATATCTAAAATTTGAATGCTAATTTTTTTGGTGCAAAAGTAGTTTTGAAAATGAAAATATCTTTCATTTATTTTCTGAAAATTGGGTTATTTTCAGGGAATAATAAATTAGAAAACAATTTCGGTTGTTTTTTTGATAAAATGAAAATACAAAATGGAAAATCTAAACGACACCAAATAGGTAGTTCTATTTGCGGCCATGGCTTATTATTCCTACGAAACAATACTAATTAATTTATTACCATGTTGAACACAAATATATCTTTGTTTTGTTTCCAACAAAATTAATTTGTCCCACTGCTCAAACAGTATGTCGTAAACCAACTAGGACTAGTTTAATTGCTCAGAACTCTTACATCTTACTAGAAATTCAAGAGTTCGAATCTATTCTCCTTTGTGTGAGTGTTTTTTCGGGTTTTTCTTTCTTTCTTTGTTTCTTTCCTATGATGGGCTAATTTCTTGTATTGGTTGAATTGTAGGGCTAGGCTATCTCGTGATCACTCTCACAATTAATAGTGTGCCGGGTTTTGTACTTTATATAATGCAAATGATCTCTCATATCAATTGAAAAATAGAAGAATAGGAAGTTCCTCCACATAATGTAAATGATCTCACTTTTTTATCACAAAAGTAATTAAGCAATTACGGAAAAAGAGAATTGATGAAGATCGCTGATTCAATATTATTGTGCTTAATTCATAGGCGTCCTATATTTTGTTTTAGCAAGTAGGCCAAAGATTAGTATGATAATCCAATTTTTGAAAAATGCTCCCTCCATTCCAAAATATCTGTTTAGTCTGCAAAACGAGAACTCTAAAAAAATACAATATATTCAAAAAAAATTTAATTTATTTCAACAATTTAGTTAATATCAACGAGTCTGTTTAATTTATCAAAAATATTTGAAGTTTTTCTTTAAAAATCAATTTCAAATTTTCGTTTTTATGGACCTGATAAATATTTTGAAACGGAATGGGTAAGAAAGAGTATTCAGATAACTGCAATTGATGTTATCCAAGCTTTTTTGGGTACTAAAATTGTGGCACCAACAAAAACTATTTTGACATTAACATTTCTCGAAGTAATATTGTTAAACTTGATTCTAATAATTTATTAGTTATAATATTGTTAAACCTTTTTTTAATCAGATAATATTGTTAAATTTGATTCTAATCCTTTTTTAGTCTTTTTAGGACCATGTCGTAGTACGGAAAGACACGTGGACCGCCCGCCGACGTAACACGACAAAACCTAGGGATTTGCAAAAACAAACCCACTCCTAAAAGGATGAATTACACAGGCAAGTGATTGGGTACCCTGGTCAGGAATTTTATGAGATTTATTATTACATTTTTTTAAAAAAAACGCAAGTTGACAAATTTGTTTTTTAAGAAAAAAGCTGCTGTGGGCCATAAATAAAGAAGGGATAAGGAAACAAAAGAAAAAGGATTCTAAACTTTTGTGAGATATTCTACTTAAAAGTATTCTTGGTCTCAATAATAACCTCCTAAATGTACGTATGCATGTTAGTACTACATTGACAGAGACGCATAGACCACAAATGCTACGTGCACAACCTACGCAGCAGTTGTGTAACTAATACTGGCTGTCGAGATGTGTTTTGAACAGTTTAGATTTTAAAAAAACTCTTCCACGAAAAAGAAAATTGTTTTGGGAAAGAGATTGAACCAGTCCTAACCATTAATTACAAGAATGGAGTATCATTTTTCCAAGTACCACAGAAAAAAAAAACCCCCCTCATGCCTTTTCGACCACAATCATGTATCTTTTATTTATTTATTTACTTAGGTGATTGTGCTAGTTTATTGATGAAGTGCTTTTTGGTCACCTCCGGAGGAATCGTCCATTTGATCTTTCAGCGGATGAAGTGGTTTCCAACTTGCTCGATTAACGATCTGCATAAAAGAATGGTAAACTATGGGCACCGATGCCTAAGTCAGTCGATTTACTTCAGATGGTATGGACTGAGTATTAGTTATGTACCTTCGAGTTGTGGAAGTTTGATATTTATATAGGCATCTTGGGAGGAGTCCCATTGGGATTGGGACCTCTTGGTCTCATCCGTACATGATTGGTAATGGAGTATCCTCCTTACCTAAGACTTCTTTGGTCCTTATTAGGTTTAGGAGTTTTTCTCTCCTTTGGACTCTGTGATTGTCATCAAGGTTAGAAGTCCTCATGGTGGACGGATCTCTGTGGTTGTCCTCTAAGACTTGCGGCCTAATCTCTTCGGACGAGATAAGGTTCTGGCTATTCTATGAGTCCCATCAATTGTACGAACTTCTGCCATAGAGTGTTTTATAATAATAGGTTCCTAGTTGCTGGTTTGTCGCGTTTGTTGAGCTCACCTTATGAGCTGTGCTCATGAGCTGAGCTCTGTCTTTGGAATGGTTAATAGAGGCTAGTTCTTATAGGCTAGATTCCATGTTCTTGGGACTCTAGCTTGAGCCCTTAGGACTGTGCTAGGCTCTTTAGTTTAGGCTGACCTTGGGAGATCATTTTATCTTTATCACTTATACTTATCTCAATTAATCTAGGGGGACCAATCACACTCCCACTTGTGGGAGTTCAATTTAAAGTTAGAGTAAAATTCTGTATAGATTAAGCTTAAACGAATTGATAGCACTTGATATGTGTAATTTGAGAATGAAATTTTAAGAGTGGAGCAAACATCTAAATCTCATGCCTTAACGGGTAAGCCAACGCTTGGGTCCATAGACCACATATATCTCCATGCCTTCAAAGTTCAAATAGTATTATATCTATCAAATTCTTTCACTTCACTGCTAACAAGTTTCAACATTGAGGAAATGACTGTGTAACGAGCTGTATAGGGACTAGTCTGACGTGCTTGCAAATTGATCTGAGACACCCATCGTAAGCAAAAAAAATAAAATTAAAGTTACAAAATTGAGAAAACAAAACAATCACCACGTAACACAAGGATTTGTATGTTCACCTGAAAAACCTATGTTTACCCACAAAGATTGGCAAATGGGTTACCCAGGAATTTGCAAATATTGGTAATATGTAATCCTGAACTCCACTACATGCATTTACCGCCCTATAAGGTACCGAGGGAGTAGTTGATACTTAATTTTGATTTTAATGTTTTAGGGAAATCGATTCGATAACTGTATTTAACTTGATCAACGTACGCTACTTTATAGGTGTCAATAAACTTCCACAGTTCTGCTCTATTGGAAGTAATTATAGCTGTCAAGATTAATTCAACAAATGATCAGAGTTTTGCATACTCTAATTAACCATATTGGTTAATATTTTCTCATTCTAGACCTCAATAATGGACTCAAGTTGGTTCAAAGAAGTCAATGTAAGGCATCTCCAACACACCCTCTACTTCTCTATTTTTCAGTTGGAGGGAGGATGGGCTGGAGGAGAATGATATTTCAGAAAAATAAGGATATACATGTAAACAGTAAACAATGGGTTATATATAGATGCCCTGAATGTTATATTGATCCTCTTCAATTTTATATCGATTTTTGTCCAAACAAAGCTATGCTTTGCCATTGAGATCCCCTTAAGTAGATGGTGAGATGGACCCCTAAAAATAGTCAAGGTGCGTGTAAGTTGTTCCAGACGCCTGAGTTATAAAAAAAGATGTTATATTGATCCTCTCAATTTGAGTATTAGATGGTACGTAGGGGTTGAAGATGCTTAAGATGGTATATTTGGGATCAAACTAGAAAGGGGGATTTAATAAGGAGCTGGACCTGTGCATATCAACCAAACTTTTCCCACTTTAATTCTTATCAACTAGTCTTGTTATCAACAAACTTACGTAGGAAATTGGGATACCTTTAATGATTTGAGTCTTTCCAAATCTGGAATAATAAGTTCAAAGTTTTGGGTGGGAGCTAGGTTCATGGAATTGTGGTTTGCTTTTGTTTTCTTTAAAAGTGAGTCCTAAAGTGAGTAGTTTAACCGGACATGAGATGCGTGGTCGTTTATCTTATCAGTTTAACCCATCTAATGGTTTAAGTAGGTACGGTATATATGCACCTTATTTCTTTGTCCTAAATTCCAAATGTATGTCTAAAAATTTATGACATTTTTTATATATATAATTGAAAAGATACACTTGTATCATTTTTTTTTTTTGATAAACAAAAAGGGTAGGAGGGGGCGACCGGCGTAGCAACCCCCCTTGGGCGTGACCATAGGGGCTTCCAACCCGCTGTGGACATATGAAAAAAAAATAAGGCATAGAATAATAATCCGTGAGGACAAGCCGTCGCCACAGCACCACCTAGGTGCACAGCTGGCATAGGGCCCTCCATGCGTCCCTCCAGCGCATATAAGTTTTTTTGCCACTGGAGGGGCTCGAACTCGAGTGCACATGGAGGGAAAGGCACTCAAGCCCCATCACCCAGGCCAGCTGGGCAAAATTAAAGACTGATTTTGCAATAAAGTTTCAAGTACCCAACTATCCCTCATTCCAATAGCTAGTTTTAGTAACACTAATGTTGAATGTACATATGAAATAAAAACTAAGCATCCGAATAATAGATTCTACGATCATGGCTGGCCTAACCCCAAGGTCCAAGAGGTTTGGACCTCGGGCACCCTAAAAATATCTAATTTTTTAAGTATTTGAGTTTGATTAGGACTCTTTTTTAGCCCAATACCATAAAAAATTGCCCATCCAACATGCAATATAAAGGCCCAACATGCAAAATAAAGACCTAACATGCAAATAAAGGCCCAAAAACTCCTACCTAGAATATATTTTCCAATTTTCTCCCCTCTCTCTCACCCCTCATCCTCTTCTTCATTCTATCCATTTGTTCAACTCTCTATATTCTCCTCCACTAATTACTACTCCCTCCATTCCTAAATAAATGTCCGCCGCGTAAACCTAGTCCTTTAAAAATATGTATTTTTTTGTTAAAAGATTTAAACTTTTTCACAACTTAAAAAAACTCATTGATATCTATTGATTTGTGAAAAAAAATGATTATTTTTATGAAAAAATGCATATTTTTAAAGGTCTAAATTTGCTGAGACTCAATGTAGTACTATTTTCATTTATTTTCTTAACAAGTTTTCTTGGTGGTCACATAGATTGCTAGGTTATGTTTCCGTAGATGTAGATTTCAAGTGAAGGAATTTATCATGAGGAACTTTTGCTTCTAGTAATGCAAGACGAGTAGTATTCAAGTGATATTCATGAGTTGTTGAGATAATATGTATTTACCTATTCGAAAACTTTGTATTTTGTGTTCATATGTAATAATTAGTAGAACTTTATATTGGTTTGGCTTTTTCGTATTTTGATCGTTGCTGTAAACATTGTTAAGTATCAGGGGCACCTTTTTTTAATTTAGCCTTGGACACTCAAAACCCTTATGCCGACCTTGTCTACGATGTTCAAATATTCGTTTGCGTAAATCCACCGTAGAGTATGCGTTCGCTTGATCGACCTTTCTCCTTCCTTTGTAATAGGAAGTGAAAGAGCTGCTTAATTACCTTTCTTCTTTTTCTGATCTTCGAATATCGATCATGTCTTTCTCCTCCACATCGCAATTAAGATTTGGATTAATTCCAGTATAACTCTACGAGGGATCATTAACGTCTTAAACTATTTAAAGAGTCAGCTTGGACACAAATAATAAAAATATCAAAATAAATTAAAACTCTAGATGGTCCGACAAAATACTGTCCACAGACCCTTACATCAACTTCCAATATTGTAGAAAGACAAATACCTTAATTAATACTACTATATATATAGTTTCAACAGATGTAGCACTCTTAATTGACTCTCTAATTAATTAGTACTAACAAATACGTACCTAATACACGCTAACTAGCAAGCTAGTCTATGACACGAGAAAGCAGCTCCTTAACAAGCTAGTCCATATATGACACGAGAAATGCTTCCACACTTCACTCATGTAGTGTGTATATAGGATACATCCATGGCAAAATTATTATTATTAATTACCTTCGTCTCAAAATAAATGTCAAGTCCGCAGAGTCCATAAAAATAAAACATGGAAGGTTTTTACTTTGTTTCTTTCTTTCTTTTTCTTTCTTGTGATGGACTTATTTCTTATATATATTGATTGGATTGTTGGGTTTGGTTATCTCATGAACTGTTTTAATTGATACAATGTCTTGGATTTTGTACTTCATACATAATGAAAATAATCTTTCCTACCGAGTATCGATTGAACAATAAAAATAGTATGTCGTAAGACTCTAAGAGAAATAGGAATACTTCTTATCAATGAGTACTCCATTTAATTTATGAAAAATACTTAAACTTCTCCTTAAAAAAAATAACTTTGAGTTCTCATTTTTACGAATCGGACAAATGTTTTGAAACGGAATGAGTAAGAAAGAGTATGATAAGTGCAATTGATGTTATCCAAAGAGAATAACTTAGGGGGGTGTTCCGCTTTCGCTCCTTAAAAAAATACGCCATCCGTTTCAAAATGAGTAACCTTTTCAGAAAAGCGTGTCATTTTCAATTGATAATATATTTCAATATGAGTGATAAAAAATATGTAATATGAATCTTGTTTGATAGATTTTAATTAATTCTATTAAACAAAGTTTTTAAAATCGCATAAAACTTTATAAATTGAAAGATATAAGTATTTTAAAATAACACGGAGTCCCAAAAAAGTCACTCATTTTAGAATGGATGGAGTAAGTACTTATTTGTAATTTTCAAGCTTAAAAATAATAGGCTTACTGAAATCAAAAAATTGGCAATATAGATTTTATTTGATAGATTTCTATCGAACCCTGCAAAAAAAAAAAAAAATTGTAAACTCATTATTTTTAAGCTTCAAAATTGATTTTTATTTTTAAGTACTTATTTAAGAAAGTAAAACGAGATTTAATAATAGGGAAATTTAGGGTATCCTAAAATGGACTTCGGACTTTACAAAATTAATACGTGAACTTGTAAGTTTATGAAATTCACGTAATGCACCTAAGATTAATTTTCTGTTAATAATATTGTTAACTTGATTCTGTTCCTTTTTTTTGGGTAAATATTCTATTCCTTTTTTAGTCTTCATAAGACCATGTCGTAGTACGGAAAGACAAGTGGACGGCCCGCCGACGTAACACGACAAAACCTAGGGGTCACCCAAACCTATGTGCTCCTACAAATCTCTCTCCTTAAAAGGATAGTAAATTACACATGCATGTGAATGGGTACCCGTATACCACTAGTTTTTTTAATTTATGAGATTTATAGTACATTTTTAACTGCAAGTTGGCTTGCCTCAATGGTTTGGGGCGAATATCCAGACTTTTAGAATACTTTTTAAGGTTTGGGGTTTGATTCTCTGTCGGATGAACATCTTGAAATAAGTGGAGGACCGTGATTAGTGTGGTTGTGCTAGAACCTCCGAAGATTTGGATTGCGCAGTTGTATCCATTTAGTGGCTGGCCTGACTGTAAGACTGTTTTTCCATTATAAAAAAAAGTTGGCTAATTAAAAAAAAAGAACTGGTGTAAGTCGGCCATAAATAATTAAGGGATAAGGAAACAGAAGATAAAGGGGTTTTGGTGAGATATTCTAATTTAAAGGATTCATAAAGGTTGCATAGGAGGGCTCAATAATGACCTCCTAAATGTACGTAAGCATGTTACTACATTGACATAGGCACATAGACCGCACATGTGTTTTTTTTGATCATCATAGACCCCACATGTGATAGTTGTGTCATTAATTTTCCCTAGTTTACCAAAAATAAAAAAACCCCCTTCATATATCTTTTATTATTATTATTATTCAGGTGATTAGATTAGCTTACGCTCATCTCAATTAATCATGAGGGACCAACCACACTTTCACTTGCGGGAGTCCAATTTAAAGTCAGAGCAAAATTTTGTATGAATTGACTTAAAAAGAATTGAGACAACACTTAATATGTTTCGAGCATGAAACCTTAAGAAGGAGCAAACCTCTAACTCTCACTTTAGTTGGTAAGCCAACCCTTAGGTCCATAGACCACAAATATCTACATGCGTACAAAGTTCAAATAGTACTGTTATATCCATCAAATTTTTTAACTTCACTGCTAACAAGTTAGTACAACATTGAGGAAATGTTTGTGGGAGGAGCTGTAAGAATTAGTCCGAGGTGTCAACAAATTAACCCAAAATAAAAGTTACAAAATTGGGAACACAAAACAAAGCAATCACACATAACACAAGGATTTGTATGTTCACCTAAAAACCTATGTTTACCAGCGAAGATTGGAAAATGTATTACCAGGAATATTTCACAAATATTGGTAAATCTTAATTAGCATATATGATCCTGAACCCCACGATAGGTACCGACCTATAAGGTATTGAGGGAGTACATAGTTGATACTGCCTGTTGATTTTAATGTGTTAGGGAAATAGAATTGGTACGTAACCGTCTTTAACTTGATCAACGCTGCTTTAAAGGTGTCAATAACTCCCGCAATTCTGCTATATTGGAAGTAATTATAGCTGTCAAATTTGAATATATAGCTATGCATCTCTATGATTACAAGAATGTCATCAAATTATACCTCGTGGTTAAACAATATAAGCAATCTTCCTTTAGAGTTTCTTTAGGGATCGAATTGGAAATTTGTGATCAACTTTTGTGTCAAGATTCAACAAATGATCAGAGTTTTGTATACTCTAACCATACTGGTTAATATTCACTCAATCTAGACCTCAATAATGCACTCAAGTTGGTTCAAAGAAGTCAAGGTAAGGCATCTCCAAACACACCCTCGATCTACTTCTCTATTTTTCTTTCTATTTTTTCATTTGGAGGGAGGATGGGCTTGAGGAGAATGCATGATATTTCAGAAAATAAGGATATACATGTATCAAAACAAAACAAAAAAAAGAAAGAATATTTACCAAAAGAAAAAAGGGAGAGGGTGGGTTAGAGATGCCCTAAATGTTATAGTGACCCTGTTCAATTTTATATCGACTCTCGTCTGTACAGAACTTTGTTTTTGCATTAATTAAGACTCCCGTAAGTAAACGGTGAGATTGGATCCCCGAAAATAGTTCAGATGCACCTTATAAGCTGCCACAGACACCTGAACTATAAAAATAGATGTTATATTGATCCTCTCAATTTGAGTATTAGAGGGTACGTAGTGGGTTGAAGATGCTTAAGATGGTATATGGGGGACCAAACTAAAAAGGAATTTAAATAATTAATTAAGGAGCTGGACCAGTGCATATCAACCAAACTTTTCCCACTTTCTTATCAACTAGTCTTGTTAATTATCAACAAACTTTGTCAACTATTTTTTCTCATCAGCAAATATTTAAGTAGGAAACAGCATATACTAGCTACTATTGTGATACTTTAATGATTTGAGTTTTCCAAATCAGGAATACGTTTTGGGTGGGAGGTTCATGGAATTGTGGTTGGTCTCTTTGCTTTTGTTTTATTTAAAATTAAGTGAGTCATAAAGCGAGTACTGGCTTGTTTAACTAGACATGGGATGCTGCCGAGCGGTTAATTCGGCCGTTCATCTCGGCATCTCGGTAGTTTAACCCATCTAATGGTATAAGAGCATTCATATCTCTCTCTTTCTTTACTCCCCTCTTTATACTAAATTAAAGAGCCACAAAAAAAAAAGAAAAAACACCCAAAACCCCTCGCATCAGTCTCTCTTCCTTCCTCTCTACTTTTAAAAAACTCTAACATTGCTACAGTGGCTCGTTTGGACAGACGAGCAACTGTTCACTTGCTTCTCATTTTTATATTGTTTCCCAATCTCTCTCCCTGTACTCCATCTCTCTTTCTTTCTCTGATTTTTATACCTTTCCTGCTTTTGTTTCTCTGGCAAGGGAGAGTATTTAATTGAGGTGGGTTTGATTATTTATTGAGAGGAGAGTGAGAGTGAGAGTAAAGAGCCTGATACAATAGTTATTTTAAAAGTGGGTAACTAAAGTAATAACACTACAAGAAAATACACCAACCGCAACCAAATTGCCAACACAATGTATTTTTTGTTGGCAAAAGTAAGCTTTTGCCGATGAAAACCTAGTGTTTACCGCTGAAATTAAAGTATTTCGGAAATTTAAAAATTGGTAAATGTTGTCGGCAATAAGTAATGATTGGCCGGGAACATTTTTCCGATAAATATTTGCAAGGGATAAGTTTTAGTGATGATTACTGCCTGGAAATTTTAATGTTTCGGGAAGGAATTTGCATCGGCAATCGTCTTGAGGGGAACTTTGGCGACATTAATGGTCGGCAAATAATCAAATCTTTTGGCAATGTAATCTTTGAGTTAGCAATAGTTCATATTTACATTTAACATCTATGTTCTGTATATGGTATAGATGTTATGTATGTTATAACAATTATATATATGTTCCTTTATGAGGTTTTTAAGGGACAAATTGGGAATACATCATCTAACTCACTTATTTCAAGAGCTGAGATAGTGTATTTTTTTATGTCTAACATATGATAAATGTATTACATAAGTCTACCTATATATATATGCATACACCTTTTTGGAAAGAAGAAGAAAAATACTTCTTCCCCCTAATTTATTTTTCTTGCAAACCTATATTTTACAAAAGGATGAATTTGTTTGAGGAAGAATATTAAATTATTTTCCACAAATGAATAGATAGCAATGAGTTCTATTAGAATAAGAAAAATTTAATTTTAAAAGAAAAACATGCATTTTTTGTAAGGCCTAAGTTCCAAACTGGACATTTATTTAGGGATGGACGGTTAATTTTTTTGACCGCATAGCGCAGTAGATACATATAATTTATTTAATTGAGATTCCCATACAAAATTTGTCCGTGGGCCCTGAAAATTCATTGTACCTATATAATGCACTATATATTAAATTTGTGAAAAAGAATTTGATTCTTTTAAGTTCTAGATTTGTAGTAAGGTAAAGTTTTAAGAAGGGTAATATGGGGGACCAAACTAAAAAGGAATTTAAATAATTAAGGAGCTGGACCAGTGCATATCAACCAAACTTTTCCCACTTTCTTTTCAACTAGTCTTGTTAATTATCAACAAACTTTGTCAATTATTTTTTCTCATCAGCAAATATTTAAGTAGGAAACAGCATATACTAGCTACTATTGTGACATTTGAATGATTTGAGTTTTCCAAATCAGGAATAAGTTTTGGGTGGGAGGTTCATGGAATTGTGGTTGGTCTTTTTGCTTTTGTTTTATTTAAAATTAAGTGAGTCCTAAAGTGAGTACTGAGTAGTTTAACTGGACATGGGATGCTGTCGAGTGGCCAATCCGGCCGTTCATTTCGGCATCTCAGTAGTTTAATCCATCTAATGGTATAAGAGCATCCGCATCTCTCTCTCTTTACTCCCCTCTTCAAACTAAATTAAAGAGCCAAAAAGAAAAAAAAAATACCCAAAACCCCCTGCATCAGTCTCTCTTCCTTCCTCTCTACTTTGAAAAAACTCTAACATTGCTACAGTGGCTCGTTTGGATAGACGAGCAACTGTTCACTTGCTTTTCATTTTTATATTATTTCCCAATCTCTCTCTATACTCCATCTCTCTTTCTATCTCTGATTTTTATACCGTTTCTGCTTTTGTTTCTCTCTCTGATTTTTATACCTTTCCTGCTTTTGTTTCTCTCTCCGAGGCTAGGGGGAGTATTTAATTGAGGTGGGTTTGATTATTTATTGAGAGGAGAGTGAGAGTAAAGAGCCTGATGCAGTAGTTATTTTAAAAGTGGGTAGCTAAATGTATAAAGTGATTTTTAAGGGATAAATTAGTCCAAAATATAGAGAGTCTGATGCGGATCCCCTAAGTAGTATATATGCACCCCTTATTTCATTGTATTCAATTCCAAATGTATACTTTCCGCTTGACCAAAAAAAAATAATAATCCAAATGTATGTCCAAAAATTTATGACATTTTTATATAATTGACAAGAAACACTTATATCATTGATCAGTGTTTTTTTTGAAGTATAAAGGATTACAAAGATTAAAAGGATCAAGGGCAATTCTATGTTGAGGTTCAAAAGGTCATTGAGAGAAAGGCATCCTCCTTGAAATTAACATCGTCCTCCGAGTTAGGGGGTATTTCCACTAACAAAAATCACAAAAAACTTAATGACCTTTATCATTTTGTTTCTACTAACAAAAAAGTTTCAGCATTTTACCATTTCGTTTCCATTAATAAAAAAGTTTAACAAAAACTTTTTTTAGTTTTTTTGTTACAGTAACTATACTCACAAATTCATCAACAACTTTTTCACTACCAAAAACAACTTACAATTTCTCAACAACTTAATCACTATCGGAAATACCTAACAACTTTACAACCACAAATAAAAATTTACAAAATTTTCACTACCGAAAACACCCCTTAATCAGTGATTTTGCAGTCTCGTTTTGGAGTACCCGAGTTATCCCCTCAACGTGGCTGGCTAGTTTTAATAATGCATATATGAAATAAAAAATAAGTATCCGAATAATAGATTCTACAAAAGTTCAAATATTTGAATAAGCATTACAAAGACTAGGGCGCGAATTTTATTAATCTTCTCCCTGCCTCTTTTGTTCTTCCCCTTTTTTTTCCTAATAAAAAAGGATTTATTAATTTTTATAAAAGGTTACAAAGATTAAAAGGATCAAGGGCACACCAGCATAGAGCTACCAAGACCTAAAGGAAGGCAAGACGCCAACCGAAAAAAAAAAACTTGAGTAGACCGACCTAAAAAGGCGAGGACCTAACAAGCAGAAACGAAAATCAAAGCACCAAACCATCAACATACCCAAAGAAATCCGGAAAAGCAACCTAAGCAACCAAAAAAGAAAAACCAACGCACAACGACCCTACCAAGGGGGCAAAACGAAGGCCAAACCTCGGAATTAAAACTCCAAGAAGAGAGAAGCTCCTTTCTTGATATCATCGATCAAGATCCTCCAAATCATCCTCCTCCTCGAGGTCATCGAGAGCGTCACTTCAATGCTCCCGGTCTTCGTTGTTTAGCGATCGAGCTGATCCATACCTTGCCTTGCCATCGAAACATGCAGCAGGAGGATTGTGCACATATATGCCTTTCTTTTTTCTGTTCTTCGATCATGTCTTTTTCCTCCACATCGCAATTAAGATTCGCATTTCCAGTATAACTCTACGAGGGATCACATTAATGTCTGAAACTATTTAATTTAGGAGTCAGTTTGGCCACAAATAATTAATTAAGGATCAAAATAAAAACTCTAGATGGTCCAATAAAATTGTCCACAAACCCTTACATCAACTTCCAATATGTATTTAGAAAGACAATTAAAAACCTTAATATATAGTTTAAACAGATGTAGCATTCTTGACTCTCTAATTAATTATTATTAGTAACAAATACGTACCTAATACACGCTTAGCAAGCTAGCTAGTCTATGACACGAGAAATGCTTCCACACTTCACTCATGTTATTTTGATTTATGAAAAACATTACTACCTCCATTCCAAAATAAATGTCCGGTCCACAGGAGTCCATGAAAACAAAACATGAAAGTGTTCGAAAAAGTGTAATGGACGGTCCATGTTAACTTGTGATGGACAGTACAAGTGGATCCGGACCGCTCGTTACACTTTCCCGGACACTTTCATTTTTTGTTTTCATGGAACCTAACATTTTTTCCAAAATAAATGTCCGGTACACAAAATGAGGACTTTGAAATAATACTTTTTCTTCAAGGAAAAATTTAATGTTTTTCATAAATCAAAATAACTCATGGATATCTGGTAAATTGTTGAGAAAAGTTTGCATTTTTCTTGAAAAATTCGTATTATTTTTAAGTTCTCATTTTGTGGACTGAACATTTATTTTGGGATGGAGGGAGTATATGTTATTAATGTTGAACTTATCACATGTGTCCCATAAACTCATAATGTGATCACCAAAAATATTTTTTACTCACAAAACATCTTATCATAAAGTGCTTAAATATGGTAATTACTCATTTTATGTAACCATACTTAATTAAATGGGTTGATCAAAATTCACTTTGTAGCGTTTTCTCCTATTTTCATACTAATTAAACAATAGAAAAAAATATTTTTTTCTTCTTCCTTGCATTTTCTATCATTTTTATTCTAATCATATGGCCTCATGAGGAACTAAAACTTGGTGACAAGAAAATTGAATTCGGATATATACGAGGAATAATTTATATATATATATATATATATATATATATATCGCTCACTAAAATAATTTTTTGACGAATTATTTTTCTTCGGCGCGTGAGTCCACAACCTCCATTATAGGAAGCTAGGCAGAGCCCCAAGTGGCTGCTCTAAATAAACAAATACTAAGAAATTGGAACTAGACAAAAAAGAACCCTACCACTTCCTTTGAAAACAATTATAGAAAGAAAGAAACCCTACCACTACCCTGCATTTAATAAAGGAAATTGAGTTTCACGTTTCATTTTTGTATGCAAACGCTCCGTTTTTAACATAAATTTCACGTTAAAAGTAGAGCGTCTGTATACAAAAGCGGAGCGTTAAAATCAGCGTCCTTAATAAATTAATTTCATAACACCATATTTCACCTAGTGATCTCTTTGAAAAGTTCATAGATCTTTGTTTTCCTCTTCTTTTTCTCAGCTCAAAATTTTCCCATTTGTTGTTCATTCTAAGCCATCAATTCTCAAGTTCAAAAGAGAAAGTGAAAGCTAGTCTACATAGGGAAATTGTCTAAAACCACACACACAAAAAAAAAAACCTCTAGATCTAATCTTGTACAGTAGTACTGTAAATAATTCCTTTTTCCATGGAAAATCTTTCCTCCCCTAAATACCGGAGCTTTGATATCTCATTGTCTGAGCTTCTTCCAAGTGAAGAAAACAGCTCAGATGAAAGTTTTCTGGGCAATTTCCCTGATGAAAAAGTGAAGGGAAAAGCTTTGGAAACCGACGGGAAAAAGGATCCCAGAAAGGAAAAAAGGTTCATAGGCGTGAGGAAGAGGCCATGGGGAAAATATGCAGCCGAGATACGCGACTCGACGAGGAACGGAGCGCGCGTGTGGCTCGGAACATTTGCAACCGCGGAGGAAGCAGCCATGGCCTACGACCAAGCCGCATTCGCGATGCGCGGATTGCTGGCTCGGCTCAACTTCCCGGCCGAGAGGGTTCGCGAATCGCTTCGCGAGATCGAGTGTTTTAATAGGTTTGAGAGTACTACTGGAACATCACCAGCTGCAGCTTTGAAGGAGAGTAACAAGATGAAGAGAATGAAGTTGTTGCGATCAGGTAATCATAATAAGATCAGGAGTGAGAAAAAGGATGAAAATGTGTTGTTTGTGTTTGAGGATTTAGGGGTTGATCTCTTGGATGAGCTTTTAACCACATCTATTGGCACGAGCTAGTACTAGTACTTCTGATGTAGAATTATGAAGAATATGTGTGTGTGCGCAATTTAAGGAGAAAATTCTTATGAGTTTTATGTGCAATTGCTATGAATTCTGATACTTTTTTTCTCGGCAAAAGAAATTTTATTAATTTCTGAAAATAATTCCGATACAATTAAGAGGGTGTATATTGTACATACCCTGAAATTAGGTGCTTATTGTAACACTTTCCCATCTTGCAAAACTATTGTCCAAAGTGTAATATCCTCGTGTTCACAACTCTAAAACGTTACTACTTCTCTCTCTAGAAAATTCTCTCCCCCTCCTCTCTAGAAACCGCAACCGTCTAGGGTTCCTGGGGATTATGGCGCGGTGTTTGGGCTGAGGCTGGCCTTGGAGGATGGCGGCGGTTTCGGTTGTTGTTGGTAGGGTTAGGTTTTTTTTTTGTTTTTTTGTTTTTTTTAGGTTTGGGCTTGACCCAATAGGTGTTCTGGGCTTGGCTGTTCAAGTGTAGGCTTATCCCATTAGGTGTTTCCTTGGTTGACATTTTGCCAATCTTGGATTAGGTCTCGTGACATGATTTTTCTTATCTTGTTTAGAGATATGATGTTGTCTAATACTTGTTTTCTTTAGTATTTGTAACAATTTCAAATATTAATAAAACTTTCTTTTGGCTGAGCAAAAAAATTAAAAATTAAAGAAATAAAACTTTCTTTTGCCGTTCAAGGGAAAAAATACAACTGTCCAAAGAATTTGAAAAGGTAACAGACAATTAGCATTTTACCCAAATCCTCAAATATATATCTAGGATTAATTTTACCCAAAACAGATCAAATTGTTGAGGTTATTGCACACCGTAAGCTAGAAGGGGGTGTTTTGTCCCTTTTTTTTTTTACTTCTCGCTATACCCTTTGTCGAGTTTCTAAATATATTGTTTTGCCGATAAACAAAAAAAATTAGAAGGGCATGTGAATAATTCATCTGGTATTATTAATCCAGGTTTGATCCTATTTTGCAAGGTTAAGTTGGAACTCCTTTTTGGGCCATATATGAAAGTTTGGAACAAATATATATACTCCAGTACGCAGTTATCGGTCTACATTTTGGGTATAGAAACAGTCAAACAGACCAAAGTAATTTCACTTAAATATGCTATAAAATGATCAGATATACATATATTGCATCCTATTTTTTGCCATATTGTTGTCTTTAGAATATTGTTTACCAATACCTCTCTTGAGAACTCCACTCATTAAGATGGATTTACGGTTATTGAGATGTGGAAAATTAATGACATGTTTATGGCCTCAATGCAGGAAAACATGAAAATTCTATTTTCACTTTTAATTAGTTCAACAAAGATACTAAGGGGGGTGTTTGGTGCTGAATATTTTAGTGAATTCTAGATTATGGATTATGATACTGAATTCTTAAATTTCTGAAAAACTCATACTAATTTTTTTTTGAAAGAGTTTATGTTATGTTCCTGGTTTACCAAAGATTTTTTATTTTTTTTTGAAAATGTTTTGTGAATGTATGAAAAATAGATTATGCGTGCATCTTGAAAGTGTTTGGTAAAAACTAGGTTATGGCACAGAGTTCTTTTTATCTTTATGGGTTTTTTTTTGCTGGGAGTAGAACAAGATGATAACATGGTGTCTCATGTCATTCCACCAGATGTTATCATCCCACTTCTTGAGGCAGATATGTGAGGAATGGCCCTTGAGAGAGTTTAGTTGTTTTTTGCTTTTCCGGGTGTACCAAAAAGAAATTAAGTTAGTTCATATGAGCAATAATCAAGCTTCAAATTTTAATAAATCTCTGCTCAAACTTAAGTCATGATCGATCAGCGCTTTGTTAAGCCGAGTCAATAATTAGCAAAATTAAAAATTTTGAAGCTAAAGTACACATATTTTACATCGGCTCCATAAGAATTTATATTGATCGACAAAGACTTTAGAGCAATGCGTACGTCAAGAACATTGAATCATTTGTGAATCCGTACCATTGATTTATCTTTTGAAGTGAATTTGTACCGTTGATTTATCTTTTCGGGGTGCATTTTTTGTGTACCTAGATAGCATTGCTCTTTTCCTATCCAAGAAAGGGCGTGGGGAGAGTTAGGAGCTTCTCTCTAGAAAGTAGCCCTACTCGGCTCAAGGCATACTGCATAGATGTCCTTTTGAACGCTCTTTATAGGCCACACTCGACGATCAATCCTATGATTCACACCGTTCATTTTTTTCGACTCGTTAAGGTGGTCAAACTAGTAGCCATTCATGCAACTATTCAGGGCAAACGTGTTTAATTATACAACTACCCATCGAGACTGATTAATCTTATACTTTGTTCATGAGCTATATATCAACACAATGATATCCCCATGATCGAATTTAATTTGGAAGAAATAACAATGGTTCCACTCAAGAGGTCATCAGGTCCGAGATGGATGATGGATCGATCTAGATTCCACTTGTATCTGGGCACAACAGGCTTCTCAATCAGTCGACCCTAAAAAGTTTGATATTTTTATGATTTAAAACCTTTAGCACAATATATCTCCCTCTTTTTCACTTTAATTAATCCTTTTTGTTTTAATTAGATGCCCAAACAGCATATGTTTATTTTCTGCTATTACCATTTTGATTAGGTGCATAAACAAAGAGCAATGCTACAAATATTCCTTCCGATCACTCCTTTCTCACATACAAGGTCGGGTCCACACGTCTAATTGTGGGATGGATCCCACACAGATGTGAGAGAGGAGTGGTCGGTAGGAGTGTACATAGGCTTATTGATAAATACTATATACTATATACTAACAAAACCCAAGGAGTTGGTCAAGTGGTCTTGGCCTGAAACTTAGGTGTTGCTTCATTCAAAGGTCTCAAGCTGATTCGATTCTCCTTGTCAACAACTACTAGGGCCACCTCACCCATACGCTTAATCATGTGAAATGGCTGCATGGATTAGTTCGAGGTGCGTGCAAACTGGCTCGGGACATCATGCATTACCCAAAAAAAAAAAAAAAAACTATATACTAACGACATATTATATTCAATACAAAAATAAAATTCCAGACGTGAAAAAGAAAACGAAAGTATAGCCCATTATTATTTTGGGAAAATCAAGGAAAGTCTGATCCAATTCCAATTTGGTTGGTGTGCTTGGTCCGGAGACTTTGCGTATGCCACAGTCTTGTGTTAGGGAAGAATAAAAACCAGGCCGAAATCTCATGGGTCACAATTTTTGCTTTGGGCTGGCAATTCTCACTTGTTTCTTTAGTAAAGTTTTATTTTTTTTATTTACTATTATTATGTTTTCTGCTCGGCAAAAGTCAGCAATGTTGTAATTACTGAGGTTTGAATCCTAGCCATATACATGGTGGCCACCAGAGGTGACGCCAATCTATTAGCCGTGGGGTCGTCTTACATCTTGAAACAAAAAACTAGAGCTACGGTTAGCGTATATAAGTTCTGTCTGTTAGTAGTCTGTATGACCTCATGTCCAACACAATAACTCCACTGGATAATTTTCTCCTACAACCCCATAACTCATGCATACATACTTTGGTTAGTTTGGTGCCTCCCTCTCTCTCTCGAAACAGTTTATTTTGTATCCCGTATCTCTCTCTCAAAAAACTATTGCACTCAAGAAATTTTGGAAAGAAACATCACGTAAACTTAGCAAGAGGAGTATTTAGGATTCCCTTTCATTAAAAGCTTCGGTTTATAATTATGAATTTTTGAAATTGATATAAATTTTTTATTTACAAGTACATCTTAAATAGACCTATTTGATACTTTAATTTTCTTTGGAGATAAATGAAATTTTTTTTTTTTTACTCTTTACGACGAACTATGAAGTAATTTCTGTGTGGAATAATTAGAATTTGAACAAATGAATGACTCCAGTGTTAATAATTCATGGAGTTGCCACTGGTGCCCACCACTAAGCTACCACTCCGCTTGGTAGTTCCTTAGTAAAGTTAGCTTCACCGTATTTTGCGAGCTTTATTTTCGTGGGTTGTATTTTTCTAACCTTTTTGTCAATTTTTGTGTTCACTGTATTGGCATGGGTGGTATCGTGCCAACTTTGTACTTGTTTCTCGGTCTCTTGGGTGCCATACAATTGTTGGGTGCAGTGGCGGAACTATGATTTAGGATCCGGGAGGTGCCAAGTCAAAACAATCTTTTAGCTATGAAAATCTCAAAAGCACAAAGCGCTAAATAGATTATCTAAGATAGACGGTCCTATAATATCTATTCGAGAGAGAGAGGCAGCCGTCACTCATCGTTCGTCAATTCCCAATGCCGATAGCTGTAGAAAATAGATTTGATTGCTGGCCGGGGACCGTCACCTTGATCAGCTTTCGAGATCGACGCATGATTTGACGGATTGAAGTGGAGTGGGAGAGTTTGTGCTAGGAAAATACAAAGAGAACTCAAAAGAATGTTGGTTTGTTTTGTTTTGAAATGAATTTTTTTTTAAGTGACAAGAAAGTAGTCACAACAACCCCAAAATGTTGTGAGACTTTGAAAGCCTTTAATCACCTCCCAGTTCAAACTAATTTTTTCCCAAAAGAGTGGGGGGCCTTCGCCACCCCCGCTCCGCCACTGGTTGGGTGCGTGGGTGCATGATAACATATATAGTTGGGGTGTTTGCTACCTGCTGCAAGTTGAATTTGTATTTGGGAAATAAAATGTTCTCTCACACATTTTGTGCTTGAGAGTGTTGTATTTATATAAGAGAATTTGTTACAATGGATACACATGGAAGTACATTTGAATTTGAATATCTAACAATCATTATCTTAACACTGAATAATTATCTCAACAATAATTATCTCAACAGCCCCCCTCAAGATGGAGGATCCAATGGGTGGATCTGCAGCTTGTCACGTAGAAACTGAAAAGAGGATGTAGGTAGGCCCTTCGTAAATATGTCAGCTACTTGATCCTTGGAGGATATAAACTGAACTTGTAGTTCTTTGCGAGCCACTTTATCACGCACAAAATGAAAATCAATCTCGACATGTTTTGTGCGAGCATGAAATACCGGATTAGCAGATAAATACGTGGCTCCAAGATTATCACACCACAAAATAGGAGATTGGGAGAAGGTGATACCAAGCTCAAATAATAGAGACTGTAGCCAAGAGAGTTCAGCGGAAGCGTCCGCTAGAGCTTTATACTCAGATTCTGTTGAAGAGCGCGCAACGGTGCGTTGTTTCCGGGAAGACCAGGATATAAGATTGGAACCCAAGTAAATTGCATAACCTCCTGTTGACTTACGATCATCCATGCAACCAGCCCAATCAGCATCAGAAAATGCTTGAAGATGTGTTAGGGAAGATTGTTGAATAAAAAGACCATATGTGGAGGTATGCTGAAGATATCGGAGAATGCGCTTGACAATTTGCCAATGTTCCTCGGTGGGAGAATGCATGTATTGACAGACCTTGTTGACAGCAAAGGAAATATCGGGCCGAGTGAGTGTAAGATATTGGAGAGAGCCAACAATCTGACGGTAGAGACTCGGATCAGACATAGGTGTGCCACTTTTAACTGTAAGTTTGGCGGTGGTAGATATAGGGGTCTGGACGGGCTTGGAATGAGCCATACCAGATTTTTGTAGAAGATCGGAGATATATTTCCGTTGAGATAAAAACAAACCCTTGGAAGAAGTATGGGCTTCGACACCCAAGAAATAATGAAGCAAGCCAAGATCCTTGATAGCGAACTCTTTGCCAAGTGAGGAAATAATGCGCTGGATTTGCGACGACCGATTGCTGGTGACAAGAATGTCATCAACGTAAATAAGAACATATATAATGATACCGCTTTGCCGATAGATAAATAAAGATGAATCTGCTTTTGATGGATGGAAGTGAAGGGTGAGCAAAAATGTCGTGAGCCGAGAAAACCAAGCACGAGGGGCTTGTTTTAAGCCATAGAGTGACTTATGTAACTTGCACACATAGTCTGGATGGTTGTTGTCAATAAATCCCTGCGGTTGCTGCATATATACCTCTTCAGTCAACTGACCGTGGAGAAAAGCATTATGAACATCCAATTGATTAACAGGCCAGCCATTAGATACTGCAATAGAGAGGACTGTCCGAATTGTAGTTGGTTTTACAACTGGACTGAATGTCTCAAAATAGTCGAGTCCCTCTTGTTGGTGAAATCCTTTGGCAACCAAACGAGCTTTATGACGCTCAATGGAACCATCAGCTCGGCGTTTGATACGGTATACCCATTTGCATCCAACAATGTTCATCTTAGGAGAAGGAGGATGAAGGCTCCAAGTACCGTTCCGAATGAGAGCATTGAGTTCTTCGGACATGGCGTGACGCCACAAAGGGGATTTATTTGCAGTTGAAAAACAAGTGGGTTCAATGAGATCAACTGGGTGAGAAGAGGAGTGGGTAAGTAAAGCTTTGGGCGTAGAGGGCATGTGACGAAGTTTCATCAGATGAGTACGATGTTTTATTGGAGCTGCGGGAGAGGGTTTGGAAGTTAAGTCCACAATAAGATTTAGACCACGTGAATTATTGAGGAAAGGTTGGGGAGCTTGACGAGTTGTTGTGTGAGGAGATGAGAAAGATAAAGATTCATTGGGAGTTGGACTCTCCGAAAGTGGAGTAAGACTCTTGATTTGAGGAAGAGATTTGAATTGGAGAATATTGAGATAAGGAGTGGGCCGGTTGAATTTGGTGGGGAGTGGTTTCACGAGATGCCGAAATTATGGGAGACCGAGGATAGGATGGAGTTCTTAGAGTGGGAATTTGAATTTGGGAAGTAGTAGCACCTGAGTGAGAATTTGGGTTGGGATAAGGTTGAAGTATTTGTTGTGGAGTGTTTGATAAAGGCACAACAGAATGAGCATGTAAAGGAGGGGATAAGCTTGGGCACGGGGAATTGGGTGGAAAATTGGTAAGCGGACATTTCGAAATTGAATTTGAAGTGTGGAGAGGGTATGATGCATAAGGCACAGAATTTGGTTGCGAAGACATACTAGAAGATGAACTTGGAATTGATGAACTTAAAAATGGAAAATTAAATTCATCAAACCGAACATGCCGGGCTATGTAGGTACGACCGGTAGATAGACATAAACACCGATAACCCAGATGAGATGGGCTATAACCAAGGAAAACACAAGCAGCAGAACGAAAGGAGATTTTATGCTTATTGTAGGGACGAAGAAATGGATAACATAGACACCCAAAAACTCGTAAAAATTTGTAATTTGGTGGCTGACGGAATAGATTTTCAAGTGGGGAAATATTGCTGGAGACGCGAGAAGGCATGCGGTTAATCAAGTAAACCGCTGTTTCAAACGCAAAATGCCAATATTTATGTGGAACAGAAGCATGAGCAAGGAGAGCGAGGCCAGTTTCCACAACGTGACGATGGCGCCGTTCAATGGAACCATTTTGTTCATGAGTATGTGGGCATGGCAGACGATGGAGAATGCCCAGAGTTGCAAAATAAGAATTGAGTTTTCGGAATTCACCACCCCAATCAGTTTGAACAGATTTTATTTTAGATGAAAATTGGCGCTCAACCATAGCTTGAAACTTGAGAAATATATTGAAGACATCAGATTTATTGGACATGGGAAAATACCAAATGTACTTTGAAAAATCATCCAAGAAGATTACAAAGTACTTGTGACCATCACTGGAAAGAAAAGGGGAAGGGCCCCATACATCACTAAAAATTAAATCTAAGGGTGCTACACTTTTATTTCCCGTACTAGACAAAGTAAGCCTAGAGGATTTGCCAAGTTGACATGCATGGCAAATGGTGGTAGTGCACTGTTTATTGGCTGAAAATGGAAGAGCTTGAGACTTCAAGACTTGATGTAAAACACGAGCATGAGGATGACCAAGGCGACGATGCCAACAATCGAGAGGAACACATTCAGAAGCGAGAGCCAACGGAGGAGAGGACGGTGGAGAGACATGAAGACCCGTAGGAGAGAGTTTGTAGAGACCACCTTCATTCTTGCCGTGGAGGAATGGTTTCCTGGTAATTTGATCCTTGACAAGAAAATAAGATGGATGAAACTCAAAGAAAGCATTATTGTCTTTACAAAATTGATGAACAGATAATAAGGATTTAGTAAAAGAAGGAACATGAAGAACGTTTGTAAGTTGAAAAGAAGAGTTAGGAGAACGGAGAATAGATGAACCAACATGAGAAATGGGTATACCAGTACCATTACCAACTTGGAGCTGTGAATTGCCACGATAATCGTCAAAGGTCGAGAGACTAGTAAGATCCGGAGTGACATGATGGGTGGCACCCGTATCTGGGAACCAGTCAACGGTAGTGTAATGAGCACTAGGATAATTCACACGCTGATTAAAACGATCATAGCATTGAGCGGCGGTGTGATTGGTGCGACCACAAATTTGGCAACGAATGCGGTTAGCGTTGGGTGGGAGAGAAAGAATCCCAGCGGCAGATGATGAACCAGTAGCATGTGGTGGGTGGCGATTCCCAGAGAAGTTATTGTAGCCCCGACCGCGACCGCGGTTGTGGAACCCACGACCACGACCACGACCAGTCTGAGTGAAATGCGCCTGAGGAGATTCAATGGGCGACGAGATCTGAAGAGAGGAGAAGGTGTCATTATGCAGAAACTCGTGACTGAGCAACAAGCTATGAAGTTCAGAAAAGGACACATGATCCGGTCGGGAAGCAAGTGTGGTGACTAAGTCCTTGAAGTTTGAGTGAAGTCCTTTGAAAATATAAAGATTGAACTCAGCCCGAGAGAGAGGTTTTCCAGCAGCACTAAGTTCATCGGCCAATGTTTTGGCTTCATGAAGAAATGCAGTAACAGAGCGGTCCTTTTGCCGAATGGATTGAAGACAACAAGTGAGATGAAGCACTCGGGTTTGCGAAGCAGAGGCAAGAGATCTTTCTAGAGTGTCCCAAATCTCATGAGAGGTTGTGGAACCGACAATAATGGGAGAACTTCTTCAGAGAGAGATGAAATTAAAAGACTCATGAGAAGTTGGTCTTGTTGAGTCCATGCTAATTGATTTGGACCAGGAGAATCACCAGTGGATGGAGGGCACGAGAAAGAACCATCAACATAGGCCATAAGATTTTGGCCACGAAGATAAGGAACCATTTGAGTTTTCCAGTAGAGGTAATTTTTGGTGGTTAGTTTGAGAGAAATAAAATGATGGGCATTATTGAGAGTGATACGTTGAGAAGAGAAATCGGATAGGGATGATTGGGTGGAAGAGGTTGATTTGGGAGGGGAAGTCATAGCTCTGATACCAAGTTGAATTTGTATTTGGGAAATAAAATGTTCTCTCACACATTTTGTGCTTGAGAGTGTTGTATTTATATAAGAGAATTTGTTACAATGGATACACATGGAAGTACATTTGAATTTGAATATCTAACAATCATTATCTTAACACTGAATAATTATCTCAACAATAATTATCTCAACACTGCAATACCGTCGTGTCTTTATTCCTTTTAATCTTTGTAATGTCATTTTTTTTGCTAATACTAAAAAATGTTAGCCTTTACTGTCGAAATTTTATCGAAACCTTGCCACGTTACGTACAAGAGAAAATATAGTGTTTCCACAGACATAGCAAAATTCATAAAACAGTGACAAAATTCATTTCGTAGCTCGGAGTAATTTTTTTTTTCTAATAGTTTTGACCAAAACACTATCACGTATAATATTTGCTTATGATTTCCTATTTATCGACAGTGCAAACTTCACTTAAATCTCATGTGGTTTGGTCGATGTGCAGATAAACTTAATTTTGAACTTCATTTAGTAACGTATGACTCCCATGTGGTTTAATTGTGTACTCTGTTCATAGTTAATTTTTTTTCATTAAAATTTATATAGAAAATGAAAAGGATTTTAGTTCAGTCGCTCCTAACATCGGCACAGCCGAATTCTCTGAAAAATAGAAATTAGTGTCTCCAAGATTAGAGGATTAGTGTCTCCACTGCTCCTCCTTTGAAGACTGGCTTGATCTTTTTCAATTTGATGCACAAGCAACCCAGACACAAAACCAACCTTTCCAAGCTCTGAACAAGAAACAACACGATGCACGCATTGGTGAGGAACTGGAGAGGCGAAGGGTACCTGACCCGAATCAAAACCCATACGAAAGAGAGAGAGAGAGAGGGGGGGTTCAATCTTGGGGGTCGATCGGAAGATTAACGGAGAGGGGCTTGTGGAAGTGGTTTGTGGTTTGCTGGTTGATTTTGGAGGTTCAATCGTGGTTTGGTTTGCTGGTTTATGAGTAAAGTTAGAGAGAGGGCGGGGGGAGGGGGTGTTTTGGGAGGGCTATTTGCTTCATTTTTATTTAATTTATAGAATAAAGAAATAATATTTTTAATGGTATAATTTTAATATTGAAAGTCTAATGCAGTATATACATTTTAAAATAGGTAGTTCAAGTAATAAAATGACTTGGTTTTTTTTTTTTTTGGGCAAAAGATAAATTTATTAAGTTGTTACAAAGATTAAAAAAATCCAGAGAAAGAGGCATCACAGGAATGTATCCTAACAATCTTGGATTCGGGGTGCTATAGTGAACTCCTGTGTAGTACACGTATAGAGTGGCACATAGTCGTCGATCTCATCAATCAACGGTTCACATTAAAAATCAATTATGACCGGTAATAAATAATTCTTACTGATCATAATTCAAAATCATTTCTCAACCATTTATTATTAAGATCGATGGTCCGTATGCGTCATACATGGTGCCTTACAGAGCTTTATACTATAAAATCTCCCAATCCAATAATGTTGACACTCAAATCCTTAACAATCATACGCGAAAGAAGGCATAAAAAAAAACAAGAGAAAAAGACCGTTGACAAATAGTCAACCGAGTGAAGTACAGAAAAGACCAAAAAATGCCAACAAGGTCCATGACGGTAAACACAAAATCAAAGAGGAAGACAGCCTCTAGATCACTCCCTTGAAACCTCTGTAATCCTTGAAAACCCACCATGAAGGAGAGTAATCTTCAAGTCAAAACAGCAGCTTCATAAGTAAGCACAGACTGCACAGTAATCCTCGAGCAATGGAAATCCATGGTGGAAACCCCCGTCAGATTGAGTTGAGTTGAAGCGAAATTGAGCCCCATCACAGAGTAGAAGAAGCCATCCGCCATTGTCGATCGAAGCCGAATTCACCAAGCTGGGTAGATCAAGCCTAGGTATGTGTCTTTCATTTTTCACTGTAATTTCCGAGTTTATAGAACAAGCAGTCCCCATCCGAATTGAAAATTCCTTTTCCAAATTGACTTGTGGTTACAGACCCCTAACCCCAATCCCTTATTATGACACATAGACCTCACAAACCCTTACCTCTTTTACAGGGTATAGACCTCCCAATCTCTCACCCCCGTCCCAATTATATACTCAGGACCTCTCAATTTGACTCAGATACTTCACACTCCTCTCTCAATTTTGGACACTCTCCATCCCCTGTTTGCGTATACTGCCCCAGTTGTTCATGTGCCCCATAAGTAATTACACGCCCAGTAGAGGAGAAATACCCCCCACACGCGAGGAGTTTTTCGGTGCCAGATGGGTATCACGTTGTGCCCGTTCGGCGCATTTGGACTGTCCAAAAGTGTTGCGCCGAGCGGGCACCACTCCAGTTGTACCCACCCGGCACTGAAAAATTTCTCCCCCACACACCCCACCCAGACTCAGAAGAGAGAAACACACACTCACACACCCTTTTAGTGGACACTCACACACCGTTTTAATCCTTCATTACCTTCTTTAGAATTTCCCCTTTTCTCCCTCTTACCCAAGCCTTTGATATTCCGGGACATGAACTTCATTGAGAGGCTTTGGAAAGGCACCCTTTACAGATTATGAAACGGAGAAATAAAATGACTTGTTAAGGTGTAATTTGATCCAAAATGTAGAGAACTTGATGCGGATGCTCATACCCAAGTAATCTATTTTGATACTGTCTTATAATAGCGATTGGCGGAAGTTGACATAACCTTCCGTATGAGACAAAATGATTTACAACTTTGCTACAACCACACAAACAGATACAAACGTTCACAAGAAATATATATGTGGGGCGTAGAATTTTTCTTAGATTTTTAATTGTTCCTAATCCAATATTGAAGTCATGTATGTATGTGCTTGTGCTCTCTCACGCACAGATGATATATCATCATACTAAAATAAACAAGCAGAAAAGCTTTGTGCACAGCAAGCTGTGCACAGCAGCTGTGCACAGAGCCAGTTTTCTTCCGTCTCGGGTCGCAAAAAGATGATCGGAGCCGCTCATTTTGTTCAAAATGCGTTGTTTAAGGTCTCTGTAAAAAATGAGTTTCGTTCGATATCGTTAGAGGCGTTAACAAAACACCCAAAATCACTTCAGAATTTAGGTCTGAAGTGATTTTGGGTGTTTTGTTAACGCCTCTAACGATATCGAACGAAACTCATTTTTTACAGAGACCTTAAACGAAGCATTTTGAACAAAATGAGCGGCTCCGATCATCTTTTTGTGACCCGAAGCGGAAAAAAAGGCCTGCTGTGCACAGCCGCTGTGCACAGCTTGCTGTGCACGTAGCACAGCTGATAAACAAG
Source organism: Rhododendron simsii (assembly GCA_014282245.1). NCBI lineage: Eukaryota > Viridiplantae > Streptophyta > Magnoliopsida > Ericales > Ericaceae > Rhododendron > Rhododendron simsii. The sequence goes on from CM024962.1 coordinate 29,807,907, forward strand.
ATGTGGGTCACTCATTGTTTGTCTCAGTGAGTGTCAATATCCCTACACCAGTCGTTAAATATGTCATTGCATTAATTTGTCGGGAGTACGTCGTGAACAACGCAACATAGTATTACTCATAAGTACTAAATTATCAAGTGATGTGGGTTGATTCCCTAGCTATTCTATTATCAAGTGATGTGGACGGCATAACTGTTTCGGAAGCATTGGTCGAGGCGCATGTAAACTAATCCAAACACCCATGATTCTCAAAAAAAAAAAAATCAATATACTTCCGGTAAGAGGTATTCTTCTTGTTTAATACCAAAACATTGTTATTTTTTTTTTCTATTAAAAAAAAAGCAAGTAGCCAATTAAGTTGACATTGGATATGAGATAGTAGCTCTTTAAATTCTCATGTCCATCTATTTCAATGTTGCAGACCTTCTTCTGGTCTTCCCCAACTGCATGCGCCACCGAGCACCACAAATGAGTCCCCCAAAATCAATAGAATTCCGCCGGCGGTGGTGGTGTCCGACGACTGCAGTGGTTCTGGCGGCAGTAGTGCTAACGGTGATGGCGAATCCGGCGGCAGCCGACCCGCAAACCAATGTTCTAAACAAGGGGTGCAGCCTGTACAACGCGACCAACCTCTCCAACTTCTACACTAACTTAAACAACACGTTTTCCAACCTCCGGAGCCAACTGTTTGGGGCGAACATGAAGTTTGCCACCGCGCAGCAGGCCATAGGGTCGGACCCGGTCTACGCCATGGCTCAGTGCCGGGACTATCTCTCTACGGCAGACTGCGTTGCGTGCTTTGATACGGCAGCGGTTCAGATACGTAACTGCACCGGGGCCAACGGCGCCAGGGTTATTTATGATGGGTGCTTCCTCAGGTGATTATAAATTCTTGCAAATACCAGACTTCTTTTTTTTCCCTAATAATTTGTTGATGTTAACGCTAAGTTTGGCCAAACTTATTTATCCTGGTTTATATTTTCTTGCCATAAAATTGTGTTTGTTTTCAGACCAATTTTTTGAATTATATTTTTATCTTGACGAGTGAAATCTATAATCAAAGTACAAAATTATGACAACAAACTTCAAAAATTTATTAAAAACGTGCTAACAAACAAATTTTTAGATAATTTTTTTTGTTCTTGAACTTTTTTTAAGTTTGATCAATATGTTTTTACTTTTTTTTTTATTTCTTTTCTTGAGATGAGGTGATAATTCAAAAAATTGACACAAAATTAACAAAAATTCAAAAAAAAAAAAAAACAAAAAAGCCCAAGTAAGTAAGTTAGGCAAACCCTCTATCTACTGTTTAATTTATTTTATTTAGCTGGCGATTTTCACACTTGCTTATACTCCCTACGTCCTATAATTTTCCTCCTTTTTCAAAAGTTGGCAATTTTTGATTAAAAAAAATAAAGTATTTTTTGTGCATACTCTTTTTCAAATGTTCATTTATTGATTAAAAATGTCAATAGTTCTTTAAATCAGTACAAAAAAAAAAAAAAGAAATTTTTTTTTTAACAAAAGCCTTTTATTTTTTTATCTACAAAATGGTTAGACTTTTAGAAAAGAACAATAGAATATGACGTAGTGAGAGAGTATATTATATTAATGCACTCTTCGAATAAATATTCTTAGATTCTCCCTCTCCGATTTTTTTGAAAATGATTGTTGACTAGCCACATACTCTAAAAAGCTACGTCTAAAATCGTTGGCTAAAACAATTAATTCAAAAAAGTATACAAATGGAACAAAAAAATAATAATAAATATCAAAAAAATTACAAGGAAAAACTGCATGAAATCAATGATGGTGCAGAGTCTGGAGACCTATCACTCTGCTCAATAAGGTGGATGAAGTAATTAACCTAGATGTAAAGATATCTTCAAGGTCTCACATTAAGATTTCGCCTTGAGTCTCCTATGAGGTTGAGCCACCCTTGATATCTCTATATATGATCCAATTCTCAAATTTGATGACTTGTTTTAACCTTCAATTTAATTCATGCACACCACCTATTTTTTAATTACGTCATTGATATCCGGGCCAGCTATATATTCTTCCAAAATTTAAAATTTTAATTGTGATTAAGTCTAAAACATTCTCATATTTAATGGGAATCAGCTACATGTATTAAAAGGGGAGTATGACAATCAATTACCTTTTTTGAAATATAGTTTTTTTTTCTATATTTTAAAAAACATCATATTGGCTATCTTATTCTAACAAAACAATTGAATTAAACAATTACCTAAATTCTCCTACTCAACTTTGGCTTCTCCGAACAAACAAATTAAGTGTATATAGCTCGCATCTTCTAAATTCAAAAACTAAAAATAATTCGAAAGTTTTTATTCAAAATTTCCAAATTTTTGGAAATCCACCCATGCGAATATGCAATTCAATTCGTTGCCCGTTTTTCATACCAATAGGCGCATCTCCAACCCTTTAAATTTCTTTCAAACTACAACACAATGAAAATTGTAACATTACTATGTATCTGACATCTAATTGTAAATATATTGTAGCGTTGGATGTATTTTTTCTTATTTTCTCCTTTTCTCTGGCCTTCTCTATGCTTCATGTCTTTCTTTGTATCTAGAGTTGACCGCCTCGATGTACCCATTGTCGAGTTTTTAATAAAAAAAATTGCCGATCAAAAAAAAAATGTTAATTGAAGCGTTCGTGAATTGCAAGGTTAAAAAAAAATATCATATTTTAGATGAACAAGATCCTTTAGTAAACAAAACTTGAAAATATCAACTAATATGTAATCAAATATGACATTGGCAAGACTTTTATTAATTTAAAATTTTTTTTTAAATTAATTTATGTTGTCTCCTGTAAATTCGGGATTTGTTTACTTTCTATCAGCGAAGATAAAATTTCTAACGTTTTTATTTTGACAAGAAATTAATTCTACATTATATAGAGTTTTAATTGCTATCTGGCTGAAAGCCTATGAAATGAAAGTGCATTGAACATGGATGGCTTAATTTGAATAAATGTACACAGAACCCAACTTCTTTGCCATTGGATATATGGCATAGATGCCTATGTAGTTTCATCTGGGTCGTCCATCTCCACAATAATGGTCCAAAATATATATTTTTACCCGAAAAGAGTATATTCTTCCCAAGGAAAAACATTCAATAAAATCTAATCACTTAAAAAACTTTTGAAGCAGAGATCACATAGACTGTTCTTTGCAGTCCAATCACAGACAGACTGCAAAGAAGCGAGACTCATGTATATATTTGAAAAGAAAAAGTTCCAATTCGTACTTGGTACTTAATTTGTTCATCAAAAAAATGTTTTATTTTTTTATATTTGCTGAAATGTATAATTTTTTTGGTAAATTTGAAAAGTATAAATTTGTTATGCTTTGGTAAATTTGAAAAGTATAAATTTGTTATGCTGAAAGAATGGGATTTTGGCACAATAATCAGCACAATTTTTTTGGGGGTAAATTTGAAAAGAGTAAATGATGCTCTGGCAATTGTCTTTTTGCTGATTGATTTGATTCCATTGGGTTCGTGGGAACTTGCAAGAAATATGAGAATTTATCGTTTATATATTATATTATATATATTATATTATATATATATATATATTATATTATATATATATAAGTCCAAATCAATTGGGTTGGCTACACTGAATTCGTTTTTTTTCCTATTAAGTTCTGTGGAGGGGATCTTATTCATAATCGGATCCAAGTCACAAGGATCTAACATTATTTTTTATGTGCTGGCTATCAGCTACCTAATGCACAACCTTCATTCATTAGTTAGACTTAAAATTGATTGTGTTGGAGATAAGACTCTTAGCATGAACTTTATGGTTATTCTTGTATATATCCCATCAAGCCTAACTTATCATAGTATTCACAATACCAATCTTGAATGTGTTATAAGCTGGCTTACATGTGTTGATGATATGGCCATTAGCCTTTTTCCCTTGGCAGTCAGCTTGTGGTCTAGTTTATGATGATTTGAAAAGCTAATTAAGGGTGAAACAAGTTTTATACCCCGTTCCGCTAAAGTTCTTATTTTTAAGTACTTATTTTCCGCTTTACGAGACAAGTCATTATCTCACAATACGTCGTTTAGTTTTGTTTGGCAACAAGAATAGCCACAGTGTCCACATTACTAACATCAACTTTCTAATTTGCTTCTTCTCATGTTAAGATATGAAAGCAGCACTTTCTACGACCAGACCACTCTCCCTGGCAATGTGGGCATATGCGGAAACGATACTGAATCTCAACCCACGGCTTTCCAGACAGCCGCGCAAGGACTGCTAACCAACCTCGAAACGGCAACACCGAGGATTAACGGCTACTTCGCCGCAGCAACGAGGGCCATGGCTGGTGGTGGCACTGTCTACGCGGTGGCACAGTGTGCTCAAACTGTGAGTCAGAGTGGTTGCCTAGGTTGCTTGCAGGTGGCGTACGGGAATATACAGAGTTGTCCGCCTGATGCAGATGGGAGGGCTGTTGATGCTGGGTGTTTCCTTAGGTACTCGGCCACTGCCTTCTTTGGTGCTAATCAGACCACTAACATCACCCCTTTCCTTGGAGGTAAAACCTTTGATTCCCATAAATACATATTTCATGATTCATATATAGAGACGAGCTGCACAATGAGTTGTGGAAATTATTGAGCACTTTTAGAGCACCATTGTGATATGGGCATGTTGTTCCCAATGCACAAAAGAGCGGATTGAGATCATGTTTTTGTCTTTGAACTACTTGCTGGTGCCGAAAAAACTATATTTTCAAGATTCTCACCATGTTATACATCTGATAAAGCATAGCGAGCCGTTCAAAAAAAAAAACAAAAATTGTTTGAACTAATGTACGTGACACAACCTTAGATAATGGATGCTTCAGTACTTTTGTAGGAACTTCAACTAGCCAAAAAGAGGTTGGTTGGTGAGCTTGTGCCCTGGAATAATAACTCTGTTAGTATGTGCTTTGGCTTTGGTCCAAACAAAAGCTAGCTCCAAATGGTAGGCCTTGAACTACTACTACCAAAATCACATAAAGTAATCTCAGAAACATGAGTTTGGCTTTTTGCAGTCGGTGTGGGAGAACATTTGGCTCAATATTTCTCTCACTCGGGCAAGCCACAAGCTCAAAAGCATAGATAAGTTTAGTGGTTTTGTTTCTGACTATCTCTCTTCGGATGAATACAGGAGAAACTATTCCACCACATTATGCTGTGCAACCAAACAAAAATGTTTACCTTTTGTTTTTCACTTAACAGGACGTTCAAGGAACAAGAATGCCATAATTGGAGGGATTGTTGGAGGTGGAGGATGTCTTTTGCTGATAATTGGACTGATTTTATTGTATCACTATCACCAATCAAGATATGCAGCTCCAAGAGGTGAAAAAAGATAACTGCCCTGATTTGTTACCATCAAATCCTGAATGCATGGTTCTTGTTGTTTCAGAAATAATTTTGCAGGTTTTGTTTTTTTATGTGCAGAAAACTTGTTTGGTTGACAGATACAAAACTTTGTTTTCAAGTGATCCTTCACGAAAAAAACCACTTCTAAGAAAACAGCGTAAAGATGTTTTCAAAGTTTTTCAAGTATGTCGTCAACATGAAAAGGATAAAGCGTCGATTCCCCTAAAACATTTTAAAGAAAAAAGTAGTTTGGAGAACTATTCCTGAAATATCTGTTCACTTTTTTTGGAAAGTAAATATCCATTCACTGATATGAATAAAATGTGATTTTTCCCTTGTAGCAGGTAAAACCATAGAGGCAAGTGAACTGCAGGGGCCTAAGAATTTCAGCTACAGAGATTTGAAATCTGCCACGAAAAATTTCAATAAAGAAAACAAACTAGGAGAAGGCGGTTTTGGTGATATATATAAGGTAATATCATATGCTTACAGTGATATAAAAAGGCTTAACAATAATATTGTAACAACGATTAAGAATGCCTTGATGGGGAAATATACCCTTGGATTTACCCAGAACACTCTCCTTTAGATCTAAACTGGTGGTCTGAATTCGCCTATCCGTTAATGTGGGTAAGGAAAGCTTGGCCAGCCCATTCTTTATGAGGCATGGTGCTAGCTCGGCCCAGGCCCCATAGGGCTCCCACCAACTTCATCTTTGAGCCTGGCTGGACTATTTTCCTCAAACCTAGGTCCAGTTGCGGACCATGGTCTGGAAGTATTCAGGTTATTGGTTTGGTCTCAGATCCTGGGCTATTGGCCTTTTTCAGAAAGAACTCGTTTTAATGCTTCTTTTAGGAAGAGAAGTTCTGGGCTGAGGGTCTAGGCTTCAAATCCTATGGCCCATGCCCAAACCATGGTGGTCGGGTGGACCTATGGCCGATGCCAACTTTGGGCTCGGGCAAGCTGTTGGCAGGCTGAGGGGGAGTGTTTACTTCCCTAAATGTAAGTCATGCCTAGAATGAATCTGGTTCAAAGATTCTACCCTTCCAGAACTTCATTGGAAAAAGCTATTTCACAAAACACCAATCAGACCATCTTCTTCATTTACACTATTAAGGGATTGATAAGTTGGTTGTTGGAACGGTAACATACTCAGCACCATAAAGTTCAATTGATCAGGGCACTCTGAAGAATGGAAATATAGTTGCAGTCAAGAAACTAGTTATGGGAACCAGTAGAGTAAAGGCGGATTTTGTGACTGAAGTGAAGCTAATCAGTAATGTTCATCACCGGAATCTCCTCCGGCTACTAGGTTGTTGCAGCAAAGGGCCTGAACTGCTACTTGTCTATGATTATATGGGAAATGGAAGCCTTGACAAGTACTTGTATGGTAAGTTGTCCACTTCTTGCATTTGCAAGTCACTCTCAATCTTTTGTCCATATGTTTGGTTCAATGTCTGGTGTGTAAGGGTGTGCTCGAGTACGATTTTGTGAGAGCCAGTTGTGAGCTGAAAGGAAACAAACCATGCAGGTGGGTTCAACGTACGACTAAATGGTATATACAGTTTTGGATCGTGTATGCAAGTGTAGCATGTCGCATATGACAAAGCTCCAAGTTTTAAACTGTTAGTAAAATCCTGACTTAATTGTTGCTATTCTCAAGGCCAGTCTCACCAAAAGGTGGCCGAACATGTGCAATTTCTTCATTATCGTGTAGGCGTTGAGATCACACATATGATCTATTGACTGCTCTTATAGCATGTTAAATTACTCACCTCAAACTCATCGGAGAACTTTGGTTGTTAGAGAGAAGGATAATAGTCATTTATATCGTCAACTATAAAGATCAGGGTGGTTCCGAGGCGAACAATACACCATGCTAAGTGGGTTGGGAAATGGTAGGTATATGGCTAAACAATATGTAGGTATTGTAAAGAAGGGAAACACAAGCGATTTCTCGTTTGCAGATTTCCATTACCATACAAATGACTCGAGCTGTTTATTGATAAAAGAAGATACATATGTTGCTTACAGTTTTCTTGTGATACCAGTTTTCTTGTTTGCAGAGTACCATTACCGAACATATGTTGCATTCTTGGATTATTCCAAAATCCAAGTACAACCAGATTTCAAAGGAATGAACCAATTTCTAACCAAACAAACACACACGACTTGCACTGTGTAATGCATGAAGAAGATTTTTTGATTTAGCTCAAAAATGCAATGCTAGATTTGTAATTCTCTGGAAAGAGTTGGCGCACATTCTTGATTGCTGTTTCAAGTTGTAAGTTTGGCATACTTTTGACAGGTGAATTGCGCGGGACCTTGAACTGGAAACAACGATTTGACATAATATTCGGCACAGCCAGGGGTCTTTCCTATCTACATGACCAATTCCATGTCACTATCATACATAGAGACATAAAGTCCAGCAATATTCTACTGGATGATGAGTTCCAGCCTAAAATTGCTGATTTTGGGTTGGCAAGGCTTCTACCTAATGGTCAGAGCCATCTCAGCACCAATTTTGCCGGAACACTGTAAGTAGGAAAGCCACCATTTCCGAGCTTAGGGTAGTGCTATACGAACAAAGTTTGTTACAAAGAGGAGTACTGTTACCAATTCTTCATATGAGAGCCATCATTTTACCTCGAAAAAAGCCACTGCACGTCATTTTGGTTGGAACTTTTAAATTGAATTTTTTCTTTTAAATCAATTTCGTAAATCATAAACGTATAACTACAACCCTCTAGCTCAGTTCATCCTATACAAATAGAATTTCTGTGAATTTCAGTACAAAACGTTTTGGTGTTAGGCCTTTCATTTGAAAGTGACTAAAGGGAAAAAGAAATTGGTTAAAGATTTTTCTACGATTGGTTCATTGTTGGCAGTAGGAAAAATTTATGGCTAAATTTTATGCATAAGAGTTATGTTTGTGAATTGTTTTCTCTTCAGTTGTCAAATTTGGTTGAGGCTAGTGAACTATAAACTCACACACATCCGTCCCCAAGAATATTATGAGATGTGGGACTCATTTGTGGGAATCCTTTGATGATAACTCAGTTCTCAATTCTCATGGAACAGGGGATACACGGCGCCAGAATATGCAATCCATGGACAATTGACTGAGAAGGTTGATACCTACTGCTTTGGCATAGTTGTCCTCGAAATCATAAGTGGTCGAAGGTGTAATGACTTCAACGCAGTTGAAGCCGAACCAGTTACTGATTATCTCCTTGAACAAGTAATTCTCTTAGCCATAAACCTAGAGTGTTTCGGTAATGTTATCAATATAATTGCTGATATTAGAAAACATGAAGACTGTTTGCATTTTCTTCGGCGATAACATAAGCAAAAATATGAAACATTTATTGTATGCGCGGAGACGTTTAAAAAACCAATTACAAAGAAAAACAAGAATACATACATTTACCTGTTTTGCTGTCCTGAATCATTGCTTCTAAACAGGCATGGAAGCTGTATGACGATGGCATGCACTTGAAGCTGGTGGACGAGATCTTACCAGGCTCAAACGGATACACAGACAAAGCCGCGAAGAAGATCATAGAGATTGCCTTGATGTGCACTCAGATGCCTGCTTCTTCGCGTCCCACCATGTCTGAAGTCGTTATGCTTCTAAGCGATCGCCCAACGGATCTCATGCAGCCAGCAAGGCGTGCTTTCATGGACAACAATAAAAGGGTTCCCGATGACACATCTTCTACTACCGGCTCATCAACTTCCAATGCCGCTGCTTCTTTCACAGAGTACACCAGTCGTTGAGGTTTGAGTTGAAATTAAACCTGATATCCGGTCATTACTTGCGTGTGCTACATATTTATGGAATTAGTACATCTGCATTTAGTGACAACTGATATCATTGCTGTATATACTTTGCTGTACAACTTTTTTTTAATATCATTGCTTGTTGATTCATCAATTTGCTTCTAGAAGTTAATGTAGAATATGAGCTTGTTTGATAAATCCTGTTAAAGTTGCAGCCCAAGTAAGTTATTTCAATTTTTTTTTTTGGTACTTCGGAATATTATAAATTAAACGAAAGGAGAGTTGTGCAACAGAAGTGCTAACATACGTAAAATATTACAAACCCCAACAAGGAAAAACTGCCTAGTCAAGGAACTGCCTTAGATTAAGGCCGCGAATCATGAACTCCCTAATCAAAAGTGGTTTGTCCACCGAAACCACTAAGTCTTCATCTTGCTCAGCTCCTATCCTTGCCAAACGATCAGCACACTGATAAGCTTCCCAGTAGAGGTGGGTTAGCATGGATTCAGTTCGGCCCAGGATGGCATGGGCGCCGTTGATCAGAACACTTTGAGGGTGGTTAACCGAATTGCCCTCATTGATCATCTTCACAGCACTCAGAGAATCCGATTCAATGGTTACGTGCTTTCCGATTGGTTTGGTTCCAACTACCATCCGTATTGAGTATAATTTTCCCTGCATAAGGTGGCATCCAAAAATTTAGAACGGGCCTTGAGAAGCCGTTGGCAAGAGGAGAATTGGAAGCCTGCAGTACCATCTCATTAGCACAAGGAAGGACTGCATTGGAACTAACCGATAACACGATCAAAGTTATCAAAGCTTTTGTTTTTTGGTTTCGGTCTTTCCAAATTTGCCAAAGAGTTGCATAAAAAGCTTAGCGGACCCCAAGTGATTGGGACATAAGGCTCGGTTTGGTTTGGTTGCACAAAATGCTATGTTCCAAGGAAATTCACTTCCGCTAACCACATTCTTTCTGGATTTTAGACGGAATGAGATCCAATCATTAACAGGTCTTTCTCTCCACATACGGCTTTTAAAGGTGTGATGTAGAACACGTGGAGGCCCAACTCTATGATCAGCTGGACCGTGCCAAGTCTCGGAAGCCCAAACGATATTTAGTTTCCGATTCCTCGATTTGACAAAATTTGGACGAGTTTGGAATAGGCCTAAACTTGGTGGGCTGACTTATTTTCGCGCTCCAGTCAATACACACGACCTTAGGGTCATGATGCATGGTGGATTTCGGCCCGATTTTTTTGTTTAGCCCTTCAATTGCATTATTTTGCCGTTTTAGAAAAGTTTTGTTTCGTTAATAACTTTTAGACCGTAATTCCTTTTTAGTTGGTTCTTTATGGGAAAGTACTGTTTTTCTTTCCCGTTTTTAATTTTAGGAAAAACCCAAATTTTGACGTTTTATTTTTTCGGCATATTATTATAAGGGTTTCGGGCCGCCCTATAAAAGGGTTGTAAACCTAATGTTTTGCCTCAGTTTTTATCAATAATATTCCCGAGTTTTCTCTTTTTTCCCTGTGCTCAAGGATTGATCATGGCTACGAGTTGTTTATCTCATTTAGACTAGTACGCTAAACAAATTATCCAAGTCTTCAGGGCTTGTACTACAATGGAGACACTGATCAAGATCAGTCATACCTCTACGGGCATGCAGCGAATTAGTAGGCAATTTATCAAGCTGTAATCCATAGAAAAGTCTTAAACTTAGCTGGGATTTTTAACTTCCAAAACCAGTCCCATCCTGTTGAAATCAGTATCTTTTTGGCTTATCAAGTCATAAGCAGAGGCAGTGGAGAACATACCAGAGGGGGATCCCATACAACAGGGATGATCAGTAATGTGTTCTATGGTATCCAGGTTCCATCTCCCGTTAACAATAAGATCAGACACTTCTCGGTTTCCATTCGCATGGTTACCGGGAAAGCTTTGAGCCGAAGGCTTACTATCACACCGCCAATCTTTCCATACGTCAACCAACTTTCAAACCCCCCAAAAAAATAGTCCATTTAATTCTAGCATCAAGAACAGGTTTAGTACTGGCAATGCTTCTCCAAATGTGGGAAGCAGATCGGTTACTAGGCCAAGAGAGGACGTTGTGGTTTTTAAGATACTAGTGCATGCCTGCCATGCCTGATCGAAGGCGCGGCTCGAATGATCAACACACACAAATAAATTATGGACTTGCGATTTTATTTTTTCTTCAAATTCAAATCATCCCACGAATCATGGAGTGAAAATTTTCAATGAATCTTCACAATTTCCATAATGCAGTTTCTTATTGAAAATTCAAATGAGATTTGGAGGGTTTCGATATTGGTATTTAATTGAGTGAGCCAATAAACCAACATTGAAATACAAAGATAATGTCAAAGAGAATCCAATTCGAATGGAAGGATATGATTACTGATCATCCTTTAGAAGGTTGACGTCGCGAAGAATTACTCATGGCCGCGAAGAATTACTCATGGCCGCGAATAATTACTCATGGCCGCAAATAATTATTCCTGATCGCGAATAATTACTCATGGCTGCCATTCTTGAGTAATTTGGCGGCCAAGAGTAATATTTGGTGAACATGAGTAATTCTTCGCGGCCAAGAGTAATTTTTGGTAGCCATGAGTAATTCTTCACAGCCACGAGTAGTTTTTTGTGAACTTTTGGAGTGTCTTTTTTTTTTGTTGGGTGTTTTTGTTTGTTTCCCCGAGCGCTCACATATATTCTTCAAATTTGCATATAGAGAAAGACAGAATTTGGAAAATTTTCTTATTCTTCTCTTTTTTTGTTTTTTTTGAAAAATCACAGAGACATTAATGTACAGTTGTTAGGATTAAATAAGCACATACGGCAATTGTGTAATATTTGCAAAGAGTGTGAGCACTTTACTGAAAGGAGAAGAATGAGCCTAAACCATTGGATCAAAATAATCTCAATCATTGCGACAACTTGTCTTTTGTTAAGTATAGATGAATCCTACATCCTTGTATCATGTACTATAGATGTTTCTTTAATGGCTTAAAGGCTTATTTGGTCCTTACAAATAAGACTCGGTTTCAATTTCGTCCTCCTAAAGTTTTTCGTTTCAATTTTACCCTCATAGTTTTAACACGATTTCAATGTTACCCTTCCCATTAAATTTGGATGGAAAATGCTTGTGTGGCAAACAGTTGGGTGATTGTGGGATATTCTTTTACATTCATCCTCCACCTGTAAAAGAAAAAACCCTAAAAACCAAAATCCATTCCCTATCTCTGCATTTCCCCCAATTTTCGTTCCCCTAGAGACTAAAAACCGTAATCCTAAATCCCCCAAATCATTTCCCTACAAACCCAACGAACAAACACCTTCCCTAAATATTTTCGCTGAAACCCACCCATTAACTCGACAATCTTGGCGAAATCAAGGGAAGAAGATCAACGCGCATGTGTCAACAACTCGAACAGGAGTGGTACACGCTAAAGCCAAAGGTAAATCAATGGTATTGAGGTTTTTGGTTTGTCGGCTAAATCTATCTTAAATAATACTTGGGCAACAAATATTAGTATTATAGTATTTTTATTTTTAAACACCATCTTTTTGTATTGTATTCGTTGAAAAAACAAAGGTCACAATAGAGATTGGTTGGAGGGGCAATAAAGACTTGCCTGGGGAATCTTCAATTCAAGCAACACAGACACAGGTAACATGCAAGACGTACCTGGCCCCCTTTTCTAATGCTTAACTGTATATTTAAGTCTTGTCTGCACCTTTTTGTAATGGTTTATATATTGGTGCAGGATACTAGGGCAAACAAGAGTATTATTGGTCCAAGGGGAGGTCAAAAACAGGCACGAGAAGGTGGTCCCAATTGCTAGCCCAAATAAAACTCCAAATGGTGGTCCAAAAGCTAGCCCAATTAAAGAAAACTCCCAATGGTACGTGGTCCTAATAAGACTCAAAAAGGTGGTTTCAGTGGCCCACAACAGAGGTCCATTCCGGCAACTTTGACCCAACCACCTCCAACCATTGTGACTCCATCCAAATTCCAGCCTCCAGTTCTGCTCCACTTGGCCCCCAGTACAATGAGAAAGAGGCCCACCACCCAAGGCCCAAATATACTGTTGAAAAGATCAAGGGTTAGCAATGTCAAATTGAAGGACATTTATGACTGAACCTAAATGTCAAGTTTGGGGTGTACAAACTGTTAAATAAGCTGTCCTAATCAATGTTTTTTGTTTATGCAATCCTAGTAGGTATTGTAATGGCCAGAAACTTTAAGTTGACTTCTTTTGGGTAATAAATGGCCAGAAACACACAACCAATCTCTAGACGTCTATTGATATAATAAATGGCCATGATTCACTCAAACTCTTTCCCATAAAAGTTAGACTTTTTCTTGGAAGAGTTTGTTTAAAATCTAGACCATCCAAATACATCTGGACGGTCAGAATTACACATACAACCGACACAACGGTTGTGCAAGTAGCATTTTTGTTATTGAAGTTAATGGTATTGTAATTAATGGCCACAATCTTGAAGTTGGCTTCTAATAGTATTTGGTAATGTAATGACTTTTTGAGCAGGCTTGGCTATGAAATGACTTCTCTTGGGTAATTATTGAAGTTGTGTCTCCAATGTTTTAGTGTCTTTTTGGCATACTGTGATGATGTTAAATCTGCTACCAATATGCTACAGCAACTTTGATTTGTGTGATATATGGCTTCTTTTAAATTTGCTGAATCTGCTACCATTATGCTGAATATTTTTTTTTTACTATGTTGTTGTTTGCTGTTGGTTCTGCTTTGGATTTGGCTCATTGGGTAAGCCATGTTAAAAGACATGGATTTGGTTCTGCAATGGTAATTAGCTCTGTCAATCACTATGGAGATTTGTGGTGCAAGCTGATTTTGGAATGCAATTCTGCTACTTTTTTCTGGTCCTTAATTGATTGATCAATGGTTCATGGGGTTAGCAATGTAGTGCACTGCATTAGTTGTAACATGACACAGGTTTTGGCATTAGTTGTAACATGAAGTCGTCAACACTGGTTTCTCGCTGCACTTGCAAACCCGATCCCTTCGACTGCTTGCACTGCTGTTTGATGAAGAGGTAGCCATTACTGAGGTCGACGGTTCATCTGCTTTGTGATGGTGAGGGTTTTTGGTAAGGTTCAAGATGGTTTTTGGGGATCACATTTAGTGGGAGAAGAGATTTGAGAGAAGAGTTTTTGGGTGCAACTGGTTTAGGTTTTAGTTGTTGGAGGAACGAGAATTGGGGGGAAATGAAGAGTAGGGAATGGATTTTGGTTTTGTAGGGTTTTTTTCTTTTACAGGTGGAGGATGACTGTGTAAAAGAATGTCCCACAATCACCTACCACACAAACATTTTCCATCCAAATTTAACAGGAAGGGTAACATTGAAATTGTGTTAAAACTATGTGGGTAAAATTGAAACAAAAAATTTTAAGAGGACGAAATTGAAACCGAGCCTTATTTGTAAGGACCAAATAAGTCTTTAAGTCTTCTTTAATTAAAGATGTTGACCCACTTACTCTCCTCGTGAGTGGAAATTTAATTTCCATCCAAGTTTAGATAGAAACGCAATATTTTGAACACAAGCTTTCTTGCGCCGCAGACCACCATTTGCGGAATCGTTATGCGGTACGAGGAATAGGAACGGAAATGCAGCACACCACATGCTTAAATTGTGGTACGCTAGGGGCAGGCTTAACTAAAACATTCTCTTCCAAGCAATAAAACCTCTGGCGAAACTAAATATTGTTGTCAACTTAGACACATTTCTAGGAGCATAATGACTAGACTTTTTACGATTTCTCCCACCGAAATTTTATTTTCTCACTATTTTGACCAATAATAAGTTGGACATTTTGGGAAAAACTAAGGGGATCGCTTTGGATCGCTAAATTTACCTTTTTGGAACGATAGTGTACCATGCATGTTTTGGAACGTTCGTACCAAAACGCAATTCACTAGAGTAGTAGCGTTCCCTGGTAACATAGGACAAGAGTAGCTCTCCTCGCAAAAATTAAAGTGTTAGACTTCCAACAGGTCAATTTTTTTTAGGGCAAAGTCCACTTTGACCCCCTGTGGTTATTTCGCCATGTGCGGATACTTCTCTCATGGTTCAAATTTGAGCACATAACCTACGTGTGGTTTTAAAAATGTACGGATAGACCCCCTGCAGTTATGTTTTCCATCCATATTAACGGACACAACATTAAAAGACTGATATACCCTCATCATGTCCCTTGATTCTTCTTCTTTTTTAAATCTAACCACACAATCCTCTATACCAAAAATTGAATCCAAATTGTTGATATTGTAAATTTTGACGAGTACTACATCTATGCCAAAATTCAAGTCAATCAAAAAATGAAATGCTCATGTTTGAATCGATTTTGTTATGAAATTAAAATTTCAAATTTGAATTTACGAAAAATTAGATCACTGGGTTATTGATGTTTGATCAAGATGATTTTTTTTACAAAGATACTCTATTTTTTATTTAATACATTATAAACGACTCAGATTATATTTTAGATGTGCGTGAGATACACCTCCGGTAATATGAATGGAAAACATGACGCCATGGGATTTATCCGAACATTTTCAAAATCACAGGTAAGTTATGTGCTCAGTTTTGAACCATGAGGAGGATATCCGCACATGGCGATAACCACATAGGGTGAAAGTGAACTTTGTCCTTTTTTTTGAACCTTCTCAACAATATCATGAAAATGTTGTTTACTCACCATATTATGCAAAAAGGGAACACCCAAATAATTTCCTAGATCAAAAGTGAGAGGAATACCACTAAATCTTTAAGCACTTCCATGATGGAAGTGTCTATCATAGCTTGACTAGTAACATTGGTTTGGCCAAAAAGAATGAGGGCAAGCATTTCTAGAAACCTTAATACCTTTCTAACCTACCGTCATCCACTTCAATATTAGTAATGACTTAGACTAGCAACAATGATTTTATGAAGAAAAGGTCTTAGTCTAAACTAGCCAAGTGGTTTTTTTTTTTTGTCCTTATTCAATTTTTTTCCACATTTGTTAATTTTTCGTCATTTTTTGGGGATTATGTCTCATGACAAGAGAAATCTAAAAAGTAAAAAATTACGATCAAAACTTAATTTTTTTGAATAAGATAAAAATAAGCCAATAAGCCAATTTTTTTGTCTTTATTCAAAAAAAATTGAATTTCGATCGTAATTTTTTACTTTTTAGATTACTCTCATCATGACGAAGCCATAATCCCCAAAAAATTGATGAAAAATTAACAAATGCGGAAAAAAAATTGAATAAAGACAAAAAAATAAGCCACTTGACTTATTTAGCCAAACAACTAGTTTTTATTCACCTTTTCAGCAACAGTGTCTCCCGTTCTACTTTCTCAAATAAGTACTTAAAAAATAAGGAACTATTTTCAATCTTAAAAATATTGGACTTACGAAAATAACTTTTCAATTTTTTTTGTAGGGTTCAATGAGATCTATCAAACAAAATTCGTATTGCATATTTTTTTAAATTTCATTAAGTCTATTATTTTTAAACTTAAAAATTACAAATAAATATTTATTTTTTAAGGGGGCCGGGGAAAACTAGAACGGGAAGCAAAACAACTCTAGATAAAGTCACACACATTCCAATATTTTTGGTAGAAAATAGCCTGAATGCCATCCGGCCCAGGACCTCTACAGGGCTGGATGTTCTTAATCGTGCTCCAAATCTCAGCAGGGGTCACAAGGATTCATTCTCCTCCATGGACAAAATACAATGATCAGACTGTGGAACGATGTTATTTTGCGATAGGAAACTTGACTCTGGCTCCAAATATTTAGAGTCCCGACGTGCTTTCATGTCGTTAAAAGTATCGATAATAAAATCGACGTGAAAATTTCTAGCTATGTCCTTCTCAATGTATGTGATCGAGAAACTTGCCAGAAAATCATTCTCCATCCTATTACGCAATCTAGTCTTCACAAGTTTCACGGCTGAAAATGCAAGCTCCGTCGTAGCCTTTGAAACAGGCAATGTCAATTTATCAACAAGAGGATAAATTGCAGACTTTCTTGTTTTATTCAACACTTGACATAACTCTGAAATGGTGGTCGTATTTTGGAGCTCCGGATGCTTGAAAACATGGCGCTCATAATTAATTAACTGTTTTTTTTTTTTTTTCCGTATAGGGCAAATACTATCTATTGCTCAAGACAAACACAACAAGAGATTCAAATCATTCAATAATTTGCCTAGTTGACTTTGGATATGCTATAACTATTTAAGTTTTTAAATATATTTCTCATGTCGACATATTTCATTATAACAGAGACCTTCTGGTCTTCCAAATGTGGGCCTCACCGATCAACACAATGGCCCCTCAACTTCAGTGGCGGCTTCAACTTTTGGTGGTCACATGAACACCCCCCAAAAAACTCTTTCCATTGAATACATATAATATTTTTGGTATTATGTTAACACCCTATCCAAAACTATTTGAACACCCTACTCAAAAATATTTGAACATCCAATTCAAAAATCAGACCACGAATCAATTTAATGTATACCGCCCAAATAATAGATAAATTTTTGTGAAGAACATACGTACAAAGTCAAAGTCTGGGAGGAAGAATGCGAAGAACCTTTCTCTTCGGTTCCTATTCATAAGAATGAAGGATCTAGAACAGGGTGACACTACAACACGAAAGGGCTATAGCGAGGATTTAGTTTCCTCGCTAAAGCACCTAATTTCCTCGCAAAATGTATTAGCGAGGAAAAATTTCCTCGCTAGTTTTCCTCGCTAAAACGTTGTCGCAAAAGGCTTTAGCGAGGAAAAAAAATTTCCTCGCCTATTCCGACACAATTGCGAGGAAATTTTTCGTCGCTAAAGGCTATGAATGTACTATTACCAACAATAATTAGCGAGGAAAGTTTTCCTCTCTAAAATAAATCTGTTTCCTCGCTAAAATAAATCCGAAAAGTAAACAATCTCTCCGCGTTTTCTGCCACTCCCACCACTTGAACCTTGGATCTCTTGCATAGGACACCTAACACTTATTCACCACACCACTTTGCACTTTTGAGTGAAATTGTGAACTTTTTTTTTATATATTGTGTTTTTGCATCACTTTTACCTTTCCAAATTAGTTTCTTTAACATTAATTATGGCATTTCAACTTTTTGTACTCTTATAATGTCTAAAATTTATTTGAACAAATTTAATTTTTTGTTAGCACAACAATTTTTTTTTGTTGAAACATGTTATATTTGTATCCGACAACAACTTTTGAAGGACTAATAATATGTGTTATTTTTCTAATTTTTTGATGGAATTATCCTTAGCTTTTATGGAATGAGATTTTTGTCGACATAAGCTAGCTCGAGATATATTTTAATATCAGATTATGAATGACAAGTTTTATCACTGTTATTTTTTAATTTTAAGAGTGAGTTTGACATTCTTCTTTTTACCAAATACAAAGGGAATTATAGATTCGTAATTATTTTTTAAAGTTTTTTTTCATCATTGCTATAATAATATGAACAAAATTTATAAATAGTCAGATTAGATCATCCTAAAAGGGCTAAAGACAATACTTTTTAAATTTTTTTCATCTTGAATGAATTTTTTAAAATTTTAAATTACCCAATATCTCTCTCTCACACACATACAATATGTATATGTATATATATATATAAATATGTATAATACTTACAAAATTGGATTTGAAATTAATGTTTAACATATTTATCTGTTTATAGATGAATGCCATTAGAATCACCTAAGTTGGTTTAAATAAAAATCAATAACGGTTCACACAAAAAATTTTTTACAGCATGAATGCACAATAGTTATGAAATAGTGTATTTTTTTGTTGTGAAATAGTGTATTTTATGTAGATGTTTTGAAAATAGATTTGTGATAATCTAATTAACTTGGAGATATTTTCAATACGACATCACTTCAACATATTTTTAACTTTATTATCTTTTTTTGAGTTTTTCATTACCATGGAATAAATCTTCAATACCTACACTTCAAGATATCTTTCATTGCTAATTAGAATAAGAAAAGTGACAAATATGAGATTTTTTCACCAATTCAATGCGATTGACAAGGAAACTATTTTTTCCCGTTTATTACTTTTTTATTTTAATAAATTTGATAATGGTGTTAATCTATGTAGTTGATTATGTCTTACCATTGTGATATTACAATTATACATATGAACATAATTAATAATTATATATATATATATAAATTAAAAAGTCGTAAAAAAGGCAAGGAAATCTATTTTCCTCGCTAAAAACGGTCTTTTGGCGAGAAAATTTATTTCCTCGCAGATAATGTACTTTTAGCGACGAAATTCGTTTTCCTCGCTAGATTTCCTCGCTATAACCCTTTCGTGTTGTAGTGTGATTTGGAGGTGTCTTTCTCTCCTCGTTCTAGTGGGAGGGATGATGTTGATGTCATGGAAAGCACAAAGGTTCTGACCCATTGGGAGAGGATAAGTGGAAGATAAGGAATTGATGGCAGAAGGTGAGATGGAGGTCCATTCCCAAGTTAAGCTGGCTAAATAGGGATTCTTTGTTATTGGGTGTAACAATCTTGCTGGTATACATAAATTAGAAATGAGACTAGCCCTGTTCAGCTAAATAAGTTAACTAACTTATTTTTTTGTCTTTATTCAAATTTTTTAGAGATTATTGCATCGTCATGACGAGAGAAATCTAAAAAAGTAAAAAATTATGATTGAAATCTAATTTTTTTTGAATAAAGACGAAAAAATTGGCTTATTTTTGTCTTTATTAAAAAAAATTAGGTTTCGACCTTAAATTTTACTTTTTAAATTCCTCTTGTCATAACGATGCAATAATCTTCAAAAAAATTGACGAAATACTAACAAATACAAAAAAAAAAATTTGAATAAGGACAAAAAAATAAGTTAATTGACTTATTTAGCCGAACAAGGCTTGAGACATTCAGAGAGGAAAATTAAAAAGAAGAAGCTTCTTAAGGACCTTGGCCAGGGTTAAGGCTGTCAAACTGAACCGTAGAAACATGAAGGGTGTCCCATCGTCTTCCTTATCTTCCGGGCAGGGCTGGCCCGGGCTAAACCCCCAAGCCTGTCGGTTTGGGCAACCCCTCGGGTTAGGATAATCCAAAAAATAAAAATTCCACATAAATATAAATATGTATATAAACACAACATGAAAGATTATGCTAGTTTGTTGGTTAATTGGACATACTTAAGTTCCCTCATATTTAGGTGTGCCTAGGTTCAATTCTTGTACCCAACATTGAGATTTCATTTTTTGGTCTTTTCCTTTAAAATATATCTCTCTCTCTCTCTCTCTCTCTCTTGACTGCAGTGCACCCTCTTTTCGCTTTCTTTTTTTTTTTTTTATTTGTCCAGAAGTGAAAAGGACATTTGTTGCTGGTGTCCAATTTTTATTTTGGGAGATATTTCTTCTACATCAACAATTAGGGTGTGTTCCACTCACTAAAATAAGTATTTATTTTTTGAATTAAAGGTGATGTATTGTGAGAGAATAATCTTTCTCGTAAAACAGAAAATAAGAACTTTAACGGCATGGCAAACTCCTCCAAAAAAGGAAAAAATAACTACTCGCATTCGCATTTGCATTCAAATAGTGATGTATGCAAATATGAAAAATATACATGCATATGTATATAATGTATACACAGAACTCACAAATTTATAAAAACTTCCATAAAAAAAATTAACCATTTTTTAAGTCAGGTTTGTATTTTTCCAAGTTGGTCCATAATATTTCTTTTTTTAATTTATCATTAAATATAGACAAATGATCAAAATAAAAAAATAATTAAATATAGAACAATGATCAAAATAAAAAATGAAAGATAAAATAAATAGAAACCCATCAATTTTTTTTTAATCGAACCATGCCAAATCATAAAGCTCTATAACCCAAATTTCATTTTAATTTTAATTTTTTGATAGAATTCAAACTAAAAGCACATTGTGACCTTGATTTTTTTGCCTTGTATTTTTTATTAATTTTTTATGACTTAATAATAAGCGGGCAACCAAACTTGAGGTTGGGCTTGGGCAACCCAAACGTCGGGGCCGGCACTGCTTCCGGGTGAGATACGGAATAGAAGCTCTATTCTCTTTAAGGAAGCTCGCAAGACGTTGGATACGGGTTCCATGTTGGGCATTGATGTTAGAAATGGGAGAAATTTTATGTTAAAGAAATTTGTTGAAATGCAAGAGGAAAAATTTAAGAAAAGAATACATGCTCTAGATAATTTGGAGGAAGATTATTTTTCGGATGAAGATGTTGACATCGAGGATGGTGCTTCTCTTTCACTAGAATTTTAATATCGCGCGAGGTGTTAGCTAGTTTGTGGTTATGGCTTGGCATCAGTAGGAGTTCTTGATGCATGGGTAGCAGTGCTTAGGTTTTTCTTTCAGATCAGGGTGTTTCGGCTTGGATCTCCGCTTCAGTGTTGCGGTTAGGCTTTTGGTTCTAGGTTTTGGCTTTGGCTTTGCTTTGGCTTTGGTTTCGGGTGTAGGTGCTGGTTGTGCTTAGGGTGAGCAGTTGTTGGTCTTATTAATTTGTGGGATTTGGTTGGTTTCTTGCCTTCCTTTGAATTTGGTTCTTAGGTTGCTTTTTGTCCGAAATTCTTTTAATCTTTGTTTTCTTTCTTAAGATTAATAAATTTTTTTTGCTTAGTAAAAAGATAAATTTTTGAGTATATATAATTGTGGTTTTCAAAGCCAATAGTGGTTTTTCAGAGACAGTAGAGATTTTTGAACACCTATCTCATAATTTTTGGAGCCGCCACTGCCTAACTTCTACAATTCTGCCAGCAATGGCGGTGTCCGATAAAAGCGGTAACTCTGACGATAGTTGTGACCACCGCGTCAATGCTAAATTTGGCGGCGTCCAACCCACAAACCAATTAATCTTCTAAGCAGGGGGTGCAGCCCGTACAACGCAACAAACCTCTCTGACTTCTACACTAACTTAAATGACACAAAACACCTTGTTGCAAAAACAGCATCCGGGCCAGCACAAGATAAAGTGTCACCTTAGAATCCAGAATCGATTTATAAGTACACGCGCGACGACATCCCAGCAACACTTCAGCAAATCATTCAATAGACATATTAATTTCCAGATTAGCAACCACTTGCACAGGAAAAACAGCAGCTGCAAAATGAATCTAACAAAAGCATCCAAGAGGGAGAATATCAATAACATCAGCAACAGCAGCAAAGCCTGGCCACTGAGATGGGCTTCACACATAGTACCAAACATCATCAACAGCAAATCTCAAAAGGCCATGATCCGGATTAAAAACTTAAACTCTTCTAAGAAAGAGTTCGTTTCTTAATCCGGACCGTTGAAAATACTTTTGGACGGTCCAGTAAGGCTCGACAAGGTGCTTGGCTCCCGATCCCTAATTTGGTTCACAAGGAAAGGGTAAACTTCTGTGTCTGTGTTTCCAAATTTTCTTTGTTAAGCCAAAAATTGATTGCACAGAAAAAAGGGGGTTCACAATGAAATGAAGGAATCAATGCCGATAAAAAAGAGTAGAAGCTGCGAAAGGAACAGAGCTAGCAGAAGAGATGGCATGGCAAGAGGTGTTTGACAACCGTGCCCTGCCCTGCCCACCACGCCGTTGCACCGCACCTTCAATTTCTTGACCTAGGACCCACAAGCCCTATGCAGTAGGAGAGTATTCCCACCAGTACAACACCATGCCCCACACGAGTGGCTCCGGACCCACGTGTTAGGGTGTGTGGTCCCAACCTCAGCAACAGAAAACGAAGAAAAAGTGCATTGAATGTGAAAAAGACCAAAAATGTTATCTCTTTCTTCACCTCAGCCAATCAGAGATAAGTTCTCTGCGTTTGTCTTTTCTCTCTGGCCCACATCTCTCTCTTATGTACACTAGGGGTGAGCATGTACCGAATTGTTGATTTTATATTAAATCAAGAACCAAACCACTATGTACGGATCATAAATTTAGAGAACCAAACTACCCATAAAAGGTATAGAACCAAATCAATCCAAACCATTAGACTACGGTTCGGTTTTAATTTCGAACAACGGTTTACTTGAAACTAATATATCATCTTCGTAAACTATTTGAAGTACTCAAAATTGCCGAGATAAACTAAGAATTAGTTTCCATTTATAGAAATATAGGACAATTTAGGAATTAATTGAGTCATGGAATTACTACTCACTGAATGAAGCATTACGTTATACCATGTGCTGTTGGTGTACCAAAATTATAGAAATGAATTGTAATATACAAAAGTTTATGCCAAATAATTTTTGTAGTAAATGAATTTTGAATAGAACGGTGGATTGTATAGATTATTAATTCAGGAAATTAGTTGACTATAACTCCCATTTATACTAGGTATATCTAAATTAAATGAGTTATATATATACACGGTTCGGATCGGTTTGGAACCAAAACCATTAATGTAAATCTATAGACCAAACCATTTAATTTGGTTTCTATTATTTTTAAACAGAAACCAAAACCACACTACAAAAAACCAAACAAAATCATTTGATTCGGATTGGTTTGGACTGGATTCGTGGTTTAATGGATTTTGCTCACCCCATGTACAGTACACCTATATCCTTTACTAGAGAGTACGGATTAAAAAAACTACTCCAAACTCTCCCATTAATCGATGGGTTAAAGTATTTTACAACTACCAACAAAATATCGGAAAATAAACACGAAAACATTATTTTTGAAAAAATTATTTGACATGGAAAATATTTTCAGGCGTAAAGCATTTCACGTTGAAACAAACAGAGCATAAAAGACATTTTTTTGCATTTGTTTGTTTGCGTCAAAATTTTGTGACTTATTGAATCATCTCGTCAATAGGAATCGAAAAAATAAAAACAAAAATTTGATCGAAATTCATAATTTTTTAAAAAGAAAAAAATAAGTAAAAAGATTGGTCTTTTTTTATTTTTTATTTTTGTCTTTATTAAAAAAATTATGAGTTCCAATAATGATTTTTTTGCTTTTCCGATTTGTATCAGCGAGACGAATCAATAAATCACAAAATTTTTTTGAAGCAAAACAAAAATTGCAAAAAAAATTTGAATAAAGATTTTGAATAAAAAGTTACTTAATCCCGTTCTGGAATGGGATTAAGTACTTATTTTTTGTCTAATAATAAGGCATATTCCACAAAAGGAACATGTGTTTACGCAAATAATTTTTCTATCAATATGAATCTTGTTTGATAGATCTCATCAAAATCTTTAATACGGTGCAAAAAAAATTGAAAAATTATTTTTCATTTACATTATTTTTAAATTTGAAAATATGAATTACGTACTTATTTGGGTTTTATGAAACAACCCTTTTTATTTTTGGTTGAGAAATTTCAAAATGAGTACTTATAAAATAAGGTTTCTGAAACCGGCTTTAGCCCTCCAAAAGGTACGTAGGAGTTGCGCAAGTTGTTTTACCCCCATCATCTTGACCCCAAACGGCCAAACCTTTACATTTTCAACAGCCAATGAGCCGGTGAGTGTTTTCTCCATAAAGGAAACCCAAGACCAGAAACAGAGAGAGACGTTCACAAGATCAATCGCTCTTCATTGCAGGTTGGACTTCTCTCTCTCTCTCTCTCTCTCTCTCTCTCTCTCTCTCTCTCTCTTATGGAAAATGGTTTCCAACGGCTAACTAAACACAAAAAAATAAAAATAACAAGATTATTTGTTGTGAAAATATTTTATATCGAAATAAACGGAGCCCAGGTGCAAAATACTTAAAAAATAATTTACAAAAATGCTTTACTTATGAATTCAGTACTCTATACGTTCATATCTGTAAACACCTACCCACATGCATGTAATCCACATATTAATTCTGAGAATTGAGCTTTCATAAGGTAGAGAAACTTTCAATGCTATTATAAATGGGTTGGGCTCCTCTTCAATAATTATTCCAGACAATCTAAATTTTCTCACAATTATGCAAAATGTTCTTAAGATATTTTTGTACGACTCCGCAGCTCCAGCAAATCTCCCAAATAGTTACAACGGAGAATTTCTTTCTACTATAAATCTTCCATATAATAATGACAGATCGAGAGGCTCGACTAGAAGGAATGGGCGGAGAAATTTTAAGCATATGGTAATAATAATACTTATATTCGACTTGGATATGGAACTCTCTCTTTTTTTTTCAGAAAAAGAACAAGAGGAGATTAATTTATCTCCTTTTATTAATTAATACCCTTAAAAGGATTTTTAGGAGGATTGTAGATTTAAAAAGAAAATGAGCAAGAAAGAGAGAAAATGCATTTTTGAAAGTTTAATTACTTTGAATCGCTTCCCAATAGACTTCATCTTTCATAATATTTCATCTGGCCCAGTAAATTTAGTTTTGAAATATTTTTTAGATTTCCTTTCTTAAAAGAAATTAGAGGATTAATAACTAGTACATATATAATAAAAAAAATATAACAAAAAAAATCTAACAGTGGTTAGTATATATTATTTGGAGATAATTTTTTTTACATATGATAATTATATTTTTTAAAATCCTCGTCTTGGCAGCCGCCACCACTTGTCCTCCTAGCTCCATCCTTGAAGGCATCTATAACTAAAATAATGTTAGTTTAATAATTTTCCTTTAGGAATGGACGTGGCTATGTTTCCATACCTATTTTTTGGCTGGTTGAAAATATGTAAGCATGGGCTGTCTTTTTCGTTTAGGAAAAAAGTAGCCGAGTTGACTTTGGATATGCTCTATTTAGGTCTTTTAAATAAATTAAATCTCTCATGTCGACATTTTTCATTATAACAGACCTTCTCGTCTTCTAAATGCCTGCCTCACCGATCTACCCCAAACTTCTACAATTCTGCCAGCGATGGCGGTGTCCACCATCGGTAACTCTAAAAGCAGTAACTCTGACGGTAGTGGTGACCACCGCGGCGATGCTAAATCTGGCGGTGACGGCGGACCCACAAACCAATCTTCTAAACAAGGGGTGCAGCCAGTACAACGCAACAAACCTCTCCAACTTCTACACTAACTTAAATGACACATTTTCCCAACTCCGGAGCCAGCTGTCTGGGGTGGACACGAAGTTCGCCACTGGACAGCAGGCCAAGGGGTCGGACCCGGTTTACGCCATGGCTCAATGCAGGGACTACCTCTCTACGCCGGACTGCATGGCGTGCTTTGATGCGGCGGTGGTTCTGATACTTAATTGCACGGGTGCTAACGGCGCTAGAGTAATTTATGATGGGTGCTTCCTCAGGTAATAATTAATCCCTCTTGCACATACTAGGATTAGAGTTGGAGTAAGTTTTGGCATAACTGATATGTTTCGGTTTATTTTAGATTTTGTAAACTATTTTCTTGTTTTTTCGTGTCAAATTTTGAATTTGATTTATATGTTTTGACAAGAAGAATTTAAAAAATAAAGAATTATTATCAAAAACTTTAAAATGTTCATGAAATACGACATTAGTTCAAAACATACAATTTTATAGATTATTTTTGTCTCCACTATCTTTTTTTCAATTTGATCCATGTTTTTTTTTTTTACATTTTCAATTTCTCTTTTGTCAAGATGAATGAGTAATTCACGAAGAATTTGACACAAAATTAATACAAGTTTATAAAACAAAAAAAATAAAGCCAAAATAAAACCCCCTAAATATTTCTAAGTTCTTTTTCATTTTGGCTAGCAGTTTCCACACTTACGTACTTACTCCATCCTTCCTATTATTATTATTATTATTTTTTTGAAAAACTGTGTCACTCTTTAGATGAAAACAAATATTTTCTTGCATTTTTAAATTGTTTTTACATGTATTCAGAACTTTCAATTAATTCTGTAACCAAGCTTTGTTTGTCTTGACATAAAATATTTTTCTCACTTTCCCTTCTTTGGTTAAACAAAAGAAAGTAAAACAATTTTTAAAGTAAAATATTTTCCATCATATGATCACAAATGATTTCATTCCTGAATTGCGTAAGTCGTTTTACCCCATGATCTTGACCCTTTGATAGGCAGCCAGCCCTTTACATTTTCAACAGCCAATGGGCCGGAAAAAAATGTTTATTCTTCGTTTTTAGAATGATTTGTGTTCCATTTTGTAATGCTACTAGTTTTGTAAAAATGATAAAGAATTAGAAAGAGATGAATTTGAGAGAGAGAGAGAGAGAGAGAGAGAGAGAGAGAGAGATAGATAGATATTAGGTTGGGCCATAAAGAAGAAGAGAGAGAGAGAGAGAGAGAGAGAGAGAGAGAGAGAGAGAGTAGGTTGGGCCATAAAGAAGAAGACAGAGAAAGATAGGTAAAAAGGAAAAATTATTTGATGGTCTTGAGGCACCATGCTTGCATCCTTATCTACGATTCTACCATATACTTCTTCAAACCAGAGGATCCTGTTGTGTAGATGTACACTACAAAATTAATGGTGCACGATCCGAGGTGTCTGTCTTGGCAATTAATATAATGGTCAAGCTTAACCATCGGTGGGGTTAACCCTGCCCTACATGGCCCCAAAATCTCATATATATTTCCGTGGGGTTCAATACATCGAATAATTACCCAAGAGAAATATGATTGAAGGGGAAGAGACAAGTGGGGCCGGGGTAATTTCGTACTTTAATCGGAATTTTCCATGACATTGACATTAGAATAACACTCCAATATTTCAATGCAATTAATATTCCCCCTATATACTTCAAGGCAACGGTTCTTAAGGCTCTGTTCAGTTGTCGGGAAAGTTGTGCGGGAAATTGGTTCTCAGAAAAAATGAAGTGAGGTGAAGGAAAAGAAAAAGGAAATTATTTTCCTGTGAGTATTCATTTGACAAAAGAATTTTGCAAGAAAAATTAAGGTTTAGTTGTTCATTTGTCAGGAAAAAGAAACTTTCGGAAAAATTTTGTGAGTGTTCACTCATTTTCCTTTTCCCGCGACGCAAAATCCTGTATTTTTTGCAGGATCACTTTTGCAGGAAAGTAATTCTTGCAGGAAAACTTAAATTGGTAAGTTCTAGAATTTTCCTGCCAACTAAACACTGGGAAAGTTATGAGAAAATTGATTTTTTCATCCTTTCCTGTACTTTCCTGGCAACTGAACGGGACCTAAGAGTAATATTGGCTAGCCACCCACTACAAAGTTCATAACTGTTGATCATATAATAATATAGAAAATTAAGTTTAGGTTCATTATGTGAACTTCATAAGTCCATAAAAGTTTACCTATTAATATTGTAAGGTCAATCAGTCAATCCAAATTTGTATAATATTCTGAGTATATAACAGAACATGGGCCCATCTTAAACTCAAACATTTAAAAAAGAAATTCATTTTTTTCCCGAAACTTAAATTTTACACCTCTTTAGTCTTTATTTCGACAAGAAATTTCAAAATCACATAGTTTATTGATTGCTCTCGGCTAGAAGTCAATCAAATAAAAGTTCGAGTGTTGCTAGCCGTACCGACCAAAACCCACCGAAATCGTACCGACGGCCACCGCCGGGCCGTCTCCGGCCACCGGACGGCCGATCCGAGCCGTCCAAAAATTCTAAAAAAAAAAACCGAGGGGTTCCACGCGGGAAGAAACTGCATCCGATGTGCGTATGGTGGTTAGATCAAGCACCCATTTTTTCGTGTATATATATACACGAAAAAATGGGTGCTTGATATACACGAAAAAATGGGTGCTTGATCTAACCACCATACGCACATCGGATGCAGTTTCTTCCCACGTGGAACCCCTCGGTTTTTTTTTTTAGAATTTTTGGACGGCTCGGATCGGCCGTCTGGTGGCCGGAGACGGCCCGGCGGTGGCCGTCGGTACGATTTCGGTGGGTTTTGGTCGGTCCTCATAGGATTTCCGTAAAAGTTCAGAGACTTTCGCAATAAGTAAAAGGATTTGACGAGGTACTTGCTTTCGTCGAGCAAAAAAAAATCTGCTCATTCTCATAAGTTATGAGAAAAAAATTACACGGTTATAATCAATAAGTGCTCGTACATAGTAATCTTGAATTCTTGATTTGGAAAGAGTGCTGCTATCCGTACCGACGGATTTCCCACCGAAATCGTACCGACGGCCTCGGCGGGCCGTCTCCGGCCACCGGACGGCCGATCCGAGCCGTCCAATAATTCTAAAAAAAAAAACCGAGGGGGCCTACGCGAGAAATAAAGGCATCCGATGTGTGTAGGATGTTGGATCAAGCACCCTTTTTTTCGTATATATATGTTTCATGTATATATGGAAACATATATACACGAAAAAAAAGGTGCTTGATCCAACACCCTAGACACTTCGGATGCCGTTATTTCTCGCGTAGGCCCCCTCGGTTTTTTTTTTTAGAATTATTGGACGGATCGGATCGGCTGTCCGATGGCCGGAGATGGCCCGGCGAGGCCCGTCGGTACGATTTCGGTGGGAAATCCGTCGGTACCTATATCTTTATCGATTTGGAAACATGTTGGTGCCCTCACTATGAGATTCCTAGATCCGCCACGGGTTATTCCACTTAACAATTTGCAAATAAAAAACTTTCTAACTATCACCTTAGAATTTCCTCTTTAAAAAAAATAAAATAAAAAACTTCCTCTTTCAAATTAATTGCAATAATTAATGCTAAACATCAATATGGAGTATAAACCATAAGCCTTCAAAATTTAGGGTAACTCAAATTTAGTCCTTATTTTTTAATCTTAGGATTGCATCCTAATCGATCGCGAAAATGAACATTACTGTATCTTTTAGACTAGAAAATTCAAATAATCTGGAGTATAAACTATCCTTCATCTCTCCTAATCAAATCTTTTGAATATTTCTCTGAAACTTTCAAATCTTTCTCTCCCATAATCTTCTCTCTTCTTAATCAATCTCCTAAAATAGACACACTTACTAAATCTATCAAAAATATTACTACCTCCGTCCGGATTTAACGGTCATTTTTTGGAGTTCGTGCCATTTTTCAATCGATTATATCTTTTAATTTATAATGTTTTACGTGATTTCGAAAACATCGAATTAAAGAATTAATCGAGATCTATCAAACAAGATCCATATTCGATATGAAATTTATTACGAATTTAAAGATATAACCCGTTTTTTAGCCGGTTAGAATAGAACTAGGGACAATTAAATCCGGACGGAGGGAGTACAAGAAAATAATCCTGATATTAACCTAATGACGTACATTAGAAAAACATTATGATAATTACCATATTGACTAAATTTATCATAACAGGTAAAGTTACTGTTTGGCTACGAAAATGCTCAAGGACTGAGCGCGCGGGCGTGCCAAGACTTGTCGCGTCTAACGTAAGGACTGGGCGTCCCTTTTCTGACTTCGAATCTGTGAGGGCGATAGTGCTGCAAACCTAAGGGCTAGATTGCAGTGATGGTTCGTGGTTTTGCCTCTACGAGCGAGGACTTAATAATTTCCTAACCGTGTAGGAAAAGAAGTAGCAACGTAGAATAACTTTGATATATCGTAATAACAAAGTTGGGGTATAAGAGAGATATGAATAATTTTATTACGTCGTAGTAATAAAATTGGGATACAAGAGAGATAGAAACTCGAACTACTTGGAGAAGTAATTGAGTAAAGGTGAGAAATGAGATAATTGCTTCACTGGGAAGACTTTGATTGCTTCGCTGGGAAGGCTTTGGTTTTTTAAGCGTTGAGCTTGATTGGTGTGTGGACCCATTTTTCTTCTTTGCTTCTAGTATTTATAGGCCACGGCATTGCATGCAAAGCGGATGTGTTGGCCTTCTCTTGTGATGACACATGTCCTTTGTAACTTCCACTTCATGGGATCATGGGATAGTGGGTAGTTATTTAGAAGTTACACAAGAACGTGGGTAAATAGTGCACTGGTCCAGATCTGGGCCAAACTTCCCATCTTCATCACGAGCTGCCACGTGTCCCAGGTAAGCTCCGGATGTTGCCACGTGTCCCAAGTAACTTCCCACTAACAGATTTTAGTGAGATCATGGGTGGTTATTGGAAGTAAATATCAATTACCCATGTGTTTACTTGGATCATGAGCCGTTAAAAGGTTGAAAAAGGCCAATTAAGGTGATGGGCCTATTTTCTCTCATTCTTTTGTGGCTGACAAAGAACCTCCAGCCATTTGACTTGGTCAAATGGCTCTCCAACAAGCAACAATTCCCTTCTTTCTCTCCACTTTTCATGGGCCATTCGGGTGAGGGGCCATCTAATTAAATTAATTGGCCTTCTAACATTTTTAACCCACAAAATACTTCACGAATTTATGCAAGTCATGGGCCGGCTGAACTTTTATGCAAATAGGCCCACGACTTTCTAAATCTGAGCCCGAAACCAATTAAAATTATTTGGGCCTAGTCAACATGGGTTTGGCCCAATAATTTTGATCCAATACATCTCTATTTTTTGGCCCAATTTAATTAAAAGATAATTAAATGGCCTTCCAAAGCTTGCCCAGGACTGGGTGCCAAAAACGGGTGTAAACAGTTACCATAATAAGTAAACATGAAACCCGTTCGGTTTCTTGTTTACTAAAGGATTTCTCGTATCCATGTATGTTCTTGAATATGCAATATCTTGTTTGTTATGGTGCTTTTCCAATTGGGTAGTCGAGTGGAAGGATGACAGCAAGTAATAGACTTAGTCACCACGAGCTCGTATCTTTGACTCCAACGGCCAGTGAAAACACTTCGGCATTTGAGGTTTCCCAGTCGTAAACACCAAAGGCTCTTGAGATTAGTCGAGGAGCACGTACGCAAGCTTATCCAGACACCTACCATCAAGTGACAAAAACAAAAAATGATGTTCTGGAAATTGTCTTTGATTCTTGATTGCTGTGTTTCCTTCTGGTCAGGTGGGAAAAGGGTAGAAACTGGATCTGTTTAATACTATTGTTGTTGTATCCAATTCAACCCCAACTTATTAGAGGATTCACAGTATCAATGTATCTACATTTCCTAACATGAAATTTTTTAACTTGTTTCTTCTCATGTTAAGGTATGAAAGCAACACTTTCTACAACCAGACCACTCTCCCTGGGAATATGCCCATATGCGGCAACGACACCGCAGCTCAGCCCACGGCTTTCCAGACAGCCGCGCAAGGACTACTAATGGATCTCGAAACGGCAACACCGAGGATTAATGGCTACTTTGCAGCGGCAACGAGGGCAGTGTCCGTTGGCGGCAGCACCGTCTACGCGGTGGCACAGTGTGCTCAAAGTGTGAGTGAGAGTGGTTGCCTAGGTTGCTTGCAGGTGGCATACGGGAATATACAGAGTTGTCCTCCTGATACAAATGGGAGGGCTGTTGATGCAGGGTGTTTCTTTCGGTACTCGGACACTGCCTTCTTTGGTGCCAATCAGACCACTAATATCACCCCTTTCCTTGGAGTTGGAGGTAAGACTTTCGTAATAATGTTACATGGATACTTCATTTTGGCTCAAGTACTCGTGTCGATGTGTCCGACACCCATGTCCGTCCTTTTGGACACTTAGATCTTCTAATTGTTATGATATTTACAGAAAAAGAAGATCAAATTAGCTAGAAAAACGATATTTCGAGTATTTCAGATAGACGTGAAATAACAAAAATATATTTTTCTTAACCCCTTCTTGTTTAAATACATTTCTGAATATAATTTACAGAACATAATCTGTAAAAATTATGCAATATATACTATAAACAGTTGTTCACGACGTGTTCTCGTACCCATATCCAATTTGGGACACAAATCTCCGTATCCTAAGATTTAAGTTTAGATATGTCCGACGCTTGGACTTGCACCCGCATCCGATACTCGCACCATATATATCTTTTGTTTGCATAAACACACATTAAGTGTACATAACATAAGCTTAGATAACGGAATACAAGCCAAAAGGAGGTTGCTTGGGGAGCACCATACCAATGCTCTGAAATGTTAACTCTCTAATAACGTGCTTGGGCTTTGGTCATCCATGGCAAACAAAAGCTATCTCCAATGGAAGTGGTCCTGGAATTCTTTCTCGATATAAAAAAGCTTAGGTAAGTTTTAGTAGTATGGTTCTCAGAACTCTTTCTCAATATCACTCTTCACGTGGACGTAGGAGAAGATTGATCATATCGAGAAACTATTTTGCCATATTATCTTGTGCAATAAAAAACATGCGTTTTCCTTTTGCTTTCGGCTTAACAGGAGGAGGTTCAAGCAACAAGAATGCCATTATCGGAGGGATCGTTGGAGGCGGAGGATGCCTTCTGCTTATAGTTGGAGTACTGATTTTATGGTATCACCGATCAACAAAGGCAAAAGCAGCTTCAAGAGGTGAAACAAAAATAACTGTCCTGATTTGTTACCGTCAAATTAATCGTGCATGCTTGAGAGTAGGTTCTGTGTCACATTGTTGTTTCAGAAGTAATTTTTCAGATTTTTTGGCTCAGAATTTGTTTGGTCAGCAGATCCAAGACTTTGTTTCCAGTGATTTTATTTTTACCTTTTTTGAGAAAGAAATCACTTCTAAGAGAACAGAATTCGGATTTCTTAAAATATTTGTTGTCGGTATGATAAGGATAAAGCGTCAATGTCTATAACAACATTTTCCTAGAAAAGTAGTTTCGAAGACTATTTCTGAGATTTACTTTTTCATGGAGGCTCTGTGATTCCTCTTCATGGAGCAGCCCGATCTCTGGCATCCGTTTCGACTTTGGACGGTCTGGATTTAAATGAAACTTTTTCAGGAAAAGTTCATTTAAATCCGACCGTATAAAAGGAAGCGCGCGATTCACCTCCGTAAACAACTATTTACGGAAACAGCCGTAATAACGTTTCTGTATTCTGAAACATCAATTTGCTGAAATGCATGGAATGTGACTTTTCGGTTGTACCAGGTGAAATAATAGGGGCAAGCGAGCTGCAGGGACCTAAGCCTTTCAGCTACAAAGATTTGAAATCTGCCACACAAAATTTCAGTAATGAAACCAAACTAGGAGAAGGAGGGTTTGGTGATGTATATAAGGTAATTTCATGTTTTCAGCGGGTATATAGAGGGATACAACCAACAATATTGTAGCAACGATTAAAAATCGTAGCTCTGTTTGGAACTTAGGAAAAATGAGGGAAAAGAAGAGAAAGGAAAATGGGAAGAAAATGAGACGGAATAACTTTCATTTTTTTCCCCTCACTTTCCGAAGTTCCAAACAGAACGTTGGGGAGAGAAGTTCTGGGCCGAGGGTCTGGGCTTCAAATCCTACGGCCCATGCCCAACCCATGGTGGTCGGGTGGACCTAGGGCCACCAGAGCCAACTTTGGTATATTTGGTTCGATATTGGAATCCACGTTGGAATAGAATGGTCATTCCAATGGCATAAATATATGTATACTCGCCGTACTTTATTGGATGTTCCAAAGACACAAACTTGCCTTGTCCCTGTACTTTATCGGAAAAAAGCTCTGCATATGCAATATTGCGGTGGAGCAATGATTTCCTATTTTGCGAAACGCCAATCAAGCCCATCTTCTTCCTTTTCCGCAATTGGGTAATTGATAAGTTGGTCGTTGGATTGGTTACGTACTCATCACCATAGAGTTCATTAATGGATCAGGGAACTCTGAAGGATGGGATTATAGTTGCAGTGAAGAAGCTAGTTATGGGAACCAGTAGAGCAAAGGCGGATTTTGCGACTGAAGTGAAGCTAATTAGTAATGTTCATCATCGGAATATCCTCCGGCTGCTAGGTTGTAGCAGCAAAGGGCCTGACTTACTACTCGTCTACGATTATATGGCAAATGGAAGCCTCGACAAGTTCTTATATGGTAAGTTGTCCTTCCACCAGCAGGTCATTATCAATCTTTTGTCCATGTGTTTGGGTCAATATCTGTTGTGAGAGCCAGTTGTGCGCCGGAAGGCAACAAAACCATGGAGGTGGGGCGAGGGAATTGACAAAATGGTAAACAGTTTTGGATTGTTTTCAAGTGCACCATATGTGCATATGGCAAGCTTCAAGTGTTAAAAACTTTTAGTAGAATGAATGGTAATTGTTGCTATTCTCAATACGTTTCCTCACGTTTGGCAATTACTTCATTATCGTGTAGAGGCTGAGGTTACACGTACGCTTGATCTATTGACTATGGCGATACGACGCTATGCCCAGTGGGTTGGCAATGGGTACGTACATGGCAAAACAGCAATTTTTTTTTTTTTCTTCTTTTGTAGAACTATTAGTACCCTACAAATGATGTCAATTCCGGTTTTCGTGGTCATTTCTTTTCAAAGCAGTACATCCAATATTGTCACAAACAAATAGGAAAAAGGCCACTACCCCATGATTTGAATGTGTTTTTGAAGATAAGGAAATACATATGTTGCTTACAGTTTTCATGTTCTTATGTGCACGGCTTGGGCAGAATTACGATAAAAAGTACAGCCAGTTTTCAATTGAATGAACCAATTTCTAACCAACCACACAAACACAAGTTTTGCACCGGTGACCTTCAGGCCACAATGGTGCAACTTTGCTGCTGTACGCCAACTACACGTGTGGGAGGTTCCTGCACTTGATACGTCCTCTTATACATATAGGAAATCCAAAGATTTTTGATTTAGTTCAGATTAATACATGCTGAATTTGATAATCCCTGGAAAGAGTTTTAGTGGTTAGTACACATACTTGATTTCTGCTTCAATTTGAGGAGTTCGCCATATTTTGACAGGCGAAATGCGCGGGACCTTGAACTGGAACCAGCGGTTCGGCATAATATTTGGCACAGCCAGGGGTCTTGCCTATCTACATGACCAATTCCATGTCACTATCATACATAGAGATATAAAGTGCAGCAATATTCTGCTGGATCATGAGCTCCTGCCCAAAATCGCTGATTTCGGGTTGGCAAGGCTTCTACCTGAGGGTCAGAGCCATCTCAGCACCAAATTTGCTGGAACACTGTAAGTATGAAAAGTGAAAACAAACCCATTTCCCAGATTACGGTAGCGCTGCGCGAACAAAGTTTGTTACGAAATTTCTGTTAGTCTTACCATTTCTTAATGTAAGATCAAGGACATCCATGTACTTTGCTGGTTTTTATGTCTCTACTTCAATTTGATCCAAAACACCCACTGTTTAGGCTTATATCATTTAGAAACAAATGTCACCACCTTCAGGGGCGGCCCCACCAGGGTTTGAGGGGTTCAAGCAAATCCACTGGGTTCAAAAACTGTACTAAAATTTTGTATATTTTTGCCTATAATTTGATATTTCTTTCCTATTATCAGCATTAAATCAGTCATGCAAAGCACGGTAAATAAAAATTTACTGTAATTTGTGAGTAAGTAGATCATATTGGTCAATAAAATAAAATAAATTAGGCTTGATAAGTCTTCAAGCAAAGTGCATATAGTTATCTTTTACAATGTTTTGTATGCATTTTTGTCACCTCTGAGTTAAAATCTTGCTGCCACCGCCGCCAGTCCACGTTTAAAAATTTATGGATGAATTTTATGATAGGAATTATGTTTGCGATTATCATTTTCCTTCCAGCAATCAAACAAAGTTGAGGATTAAGTCACACCAGTCCCAGAAAGTCGTGGTATATGTTAATTTGAGGGAATCCTTTGGTGATGAATTAGTTGTCAATTCTCATGGAACAGGGGATATACTGCACCAGAATACGCAATCCATGGACAGTTGTCTGAGAAGGTCGATACCTACAGCTTCGGCATAGTCGTCCTCGAAATCATTAGCGGTCGGAAGTGTAGTGAAACCAAGACTGTCGAAGACGAACCAGTTGCTGAGTATCTCCTTGAACAGGTAATTCACTTAGCAATATGCCTAGACATGCGCCCTTTTTGGTAATGTCGTCGATATTAGTTGTTTGACTTAAGAAAACATGAAGCCTGTTAGATAGGAAACATGTCTTGCATGGGCAGATATGTTTACAAAACTTGTTACATAGCAAACAAGAAAACACCCATTTACCTGCTCGATCCGCTATCCTGAA
Organism: Rhododendron simsii; assembly: GCA_014282245.1. Taxonomy (NCBI): domain Eukaryota; kingdom Viridiplantae; phylum Streptophyta; class Magnoliopsida; order Ericales; family Ericaceae; genus Rhododendron; species Rhododendron simsii. Next base: position 29,845,137 of record CM024962.1, read on the forward strand.
TCGTTGCTTTAAAACAGGCATGGAAGCTGTACGAGAATGATTTGCACTCGAAGCTGGTAGACGAGATCTTAGTAGTCTCGGATGGGTACACAGAAGAAGCTGCAAAGAAAATCATAGAGCTTGCCTTGATGTGCACTCAGACGCCGGCTTCTTCTCGACCCTCCATGTCCGAAGTTGTTATGCTTCTAAGCGATCGCCCAATGGATCTCACCATGCGGCCCGGAAGGCATGCTTTCATGGACAATGATAAGAAGATTCGCAATGACACATCTACTACTCCCGACTCATCATCAACTTCCAATGCCACTGCTTCTTTCACAGAGTTCACCGGTCGCTAGGTTTGCATAAAAATTCTTGGGCGATATCACGTCAATTACTTGCAAGTGCTAAATATTGATAATTACTACGTGTGCATTTAGTGAAAAAAACTGATATGATTGCTCTATTTGGTTTGTACGTTGTTCTAGTTAATCGTGATACCATTGCTCTTTTATGCATTTGGAATGGTTCTGTAATATACTCAAGAAGTGTAAATTTTGAGGAGCATACGTACGTATTATTGGTGGTTGTTCCCGAAATCTCTTACAGTTTGTTCGTTTTGGTATTTAAATTTTGAATTTTGGGTGATGAGTGGAGAGAGGAATTGAACAATGAGCGTAATGATTGATAGAAAATTTAGGGGAGTGATTTTGTCACTTCTCTTTTTGTTAATGTCACTCTCCTTTGTGACTTTATTAAATGTTTTGTTTTGTGTGAGAGAGAGAGTGACATTAACAAAAAGAGGAGTGATAAAATCAATTTCCAAAATTTATTGAGGACCCTGCACTTAGAGAAAATTCAAAATTCTAAATTCCAAAACGAACAAGCTCTTACTCATTTTAATGCACTAGTGTCTATGCTTCGTGCTCAGCACGATATTGTCATGCCCGGTGATTATTTTTTAAAAAAGGTTGCTAATTGTGCATATTTAAATATATATAAAAATGCAGTTATCGGTAAAAATGTTGCTAGGTTGAGTTACATCATCGTAACCTAAGCTTTTTATCAATATTGTTAACTTTTAAAATCTTTGGGCTTTCTTTCTTTCTTGTGCAATTGAGGATTGTCTTAACATGAATGCCAGGCTACCCAATATTTCAAACCGAAAAGTAATAACCCAAAATCCAATTATAGTAGACATAGACAAAAGTAAAAGTGACCTGAAAGGGTTTTTAAATTACGACGTCGACATATGAAATGCCACTAAATACTGCTATTTATTGTGCCTACATCTCCTTTCGTACATATTACGGAGGAGCTTTTCTCTAAGGACCACACGTAGGGGCCGGGTGATTCCGTAGTGAAAATAGTGTAAATTTTTATTTGTGATCGAGAAGTTGTTTGCTGTTTTCGGTAGTGAATAAGTTGGTAGGTTTATGAGTAGAATTATTGTAGCAAAAAGAGTTTTTGTGGACAATTTTTTTGTTAGTGGAAATGGGATGCATGATAAAATGCAAAAACTTTTTTACTAGTGAAAATAAGGTGGTAAAATGCGTTAATGTTTTCAGTGATCTCGATCTTACTTTGGTTTTGGAAGATTCGAGTCTAAGAAGTGCAATAACTATGCTCTTTTAATCTAATTAAATTTTAAGTTGAACAAAAACAAGTTTGGCATTAATTAGGTTATTTTAGCTTCAAATTTGGCATGAGTGACCTTAATTGGCTTCAAATCCAATTGTTACAGTTTCATGCTCCACATTAGATTTGAAGTAATTTGTTGCAATTGCTCATATAGTGGTAAGTATTTCATATGTAAAATACTTACCACTACACTGAAAACTTTTACTATTTCATATAAAATACATACCACGGTATCACTTTTGAGTACCATGCACCAAATTTTGTGTGTGTACCATAGATGGACTATTATCCGTGTGGTAGTGAATAGTCAAGGCAATAATGCTTAGAACACATGTCTGCACAGATCTATGTGAGTCTTATGAATGTACCATGAAATCACGTGTATGGAACGACTCTTTATGATCTGTATTCAGATTTGCCGAAAAGCAAGGTATAATCAAGTAAATACTGCTCCCTCTCTCCTAAGGGTTTTAATTCCCTTTGTTAACTCCTTTGGACCACAACACAAAATTTCCAAATGGAAGGTCTAACGTTCGAATCTCAAGAGATGGACCTATAGCAAAATTCCATAACTCACTACCCCTTTGAGGTTACCCCTAGGGATTAGGCTCGGTAACTACCCGGCACATGTGGGACGGGGGGTTTGCATGTACCCAAGGCATACTCAAGGCAAAATGTTTCGGACACCCTTGATAGGCCAAAAAAGAAAACAAAAGAGAAAAATAGTATTCTCCCCATCCCCTTTTTAATGTCCAGTATTCCATTTTGGACTGTGCCTTAATAAATATCTATTTTGTAAAGTTAGTGAGTAAAAGTAATAAATTTTCCATTTTGCCTCTAAAAGTATATTCTATTTCAAAAAATTAGTGAGTAAAAGTGTAATTATAATGTATCTATAGAGGGTAAATAGGGAAAATAGATGTAAAAATTGATGTGAAAGGTATAATGATGATATTTTCTTAATAAGTTGGAGTTACGAAACGGGACATTTAAAAAGCGACGGAGGGAGTAGTACATACTAATATTTATTGATCAAAACCACTAATGAATTAGTAAATCACGATCGGATCATATTGCAGAAGTGAATATCACCCAATTTTAATTTAAAATCGGGGATGTGTGGTATTTAGATTTTTCGGGGCTTATGTCTTCTCTGAACTACCTCTTACTATAAACTGATGGACAAGAACGGTTATACCTCCAAAAGGTGCTTGCATGAATCATAACTGCATGCCAATATAGAAGGCTTCCGAGAGAGAGAGAGAGATAGAGAGAGAAATTTCAAGAATCAGAATCATGAGCCTCTTACAAAGAGGCGCACCGCTTTGGGCTCCCCCGAAGAGTTACAACTTTCATATAAACTCTCTCTCTCTCTCTCTCTCTCTCTTTGGGCTCCCCCGAAGAGTTACAACTTTCATATAAACTCTCTCTCTCTCTCTCTCTCTCTCTCTCTCTCTCTCTCTCTCTCTCTCTCTCCCTCCGAGGTTGATGAGAACAGAGTAAAAGGATAATTAAAACAGAACACACCGATAGACACAATCCCAGGTTCTCTCTCTCCCCCTCTCTCTCTGAATTTTGTACATATGTATCCTTCCTGCTCCGTAACTATCCTGGGCTCTAACATTTAGGCCTCCAGCAAAATTTACTGAGTTTAGACAAGGTAAAATAAATAAACAGCCTTCTTGTGTTATTCGGAGAACCAATCACAAAAAGAGGAAAGGTTGTCATGGCATATATATTTCTCTCCTCCTTTTACTGAATTACGGAGAGTATTGTCTCAGGTATTTTTCGTTCGATTACAGAATTGTTGTCTTATTATTTCGCTTCCAAATTGAATTCTGATACTGAAAGTTCAATTCTTTAGAACCCAATTTTCGGGGTCTTCGCTTGGATGTTGAGAAAAATCGGGAGGAAGATTCAATGTAGAAGTTAATTATTACGCTTTTACTAAAAAAAAAATACAAAAAAATTAGTGGGTCAGGTCCGAATCATATGAATCATATTGTGAGTACATCGAAAGATGAGCTTTACATTGAATTTTTTTTTTACTCTGCTTGTCAAATCCATGAGCATTTATTTATTTTAAAATTGTATTCAAGAGCCATAACCCATACGTCGTACCTAGTGCACAAATCTTTAAATTGATCCCTAAATGTATTCCTAAATATATTTGAGAAAAAGAATTCGGCCACCCGCTGACACTGTGAACCGGAGGTGAAATTATTCAATAATTCTGGAGTACTGATACATAGTATTCCAGACTACTTTACAAATACACATTCGTGTAGAGTCCACCACTAAGCTTATGACCCCACAAGAACACACGGTTGTAGAGCGATTCAGAGTACCACGTCGTGGTACTCCCGGACTATTAAATAATAACTCTGACCGAAGTGCAAACATAAAGAATTTAGACACATTTTTTTTTTGATAACTAAAAAGGGTAGGAGGGGGCGACCGGCGTAGCAACCCACCTTGGGCGTGACCATAGGGGCTCCCGACCCGCTGTGGAATGTCCGGTTCGAGCCATAGCTACTATCCGTAAAGACAGGCCGTCACCACAGTACCACCTAGGTGCACAACTGGCACAGGCCCCTCCACATTGAATGAAAAAGGGAAGTCGAATTAAATAGTACGTCTATGTTTTGTCTTTGGTATGTATCTTTCTCTTTCAGCATGTCTCTCTCAATAGGAATCCAGATACAATCTTTCTTGCTCTCCAACTCTCTCTCTCTCTCTCCATATAATACACGTAAGTACTCCTATAAAATACATATATGTTACTTTCCAAAAAATATATACAAATGTTTCTTATATATATACACACCTCCCTTACCCCTGCAGTTCTGCATTGAAAACAAACACAACACTGGAAGCATACTAATAACGCTTGATCTTGGACTTTAATACAGGTTTTTCGACCAGCAAAAGAGAACAGAGAACATGGGTAATCGAAACAATTTTCTTTGTTTTCTGTTTACCGTTTTCTTGCTTTCACAAAGCAACCAGACAGGGGGTTGGTTGTTTTTTTCCAAAGAGACTCCAACCGAAAACCCATCGAAAAATTCAGAGATTTCGAGTGATGTGGTGGCTGAATTCTCAATGGAAACACCGGGGAACAGAAAGGGAGTACAGCTGGTTGAAAACGCAAAGAACAAGATGGCCAGATCGAACTCCTGCTGGCAAAACGCGTACCAGAATCTGTTTGCTGGGTGTTCGGAGATTCTAGCGGGTGAAGAGAAACGGTCTAGACTCGCTTGGCATCTCAGTGATTGCTTCCAGAAAGACTCCGGAAGGCCGGGTTTTCCTTACTGTGATGCAAAATCCAGCATGTTGAAGTGTTTGACGGAATTGGATGACGATGCAAGGAAGGTGTATTTGGAGTTTTATCTTGAGACCAACTCCATCTGCCACCAGTTACAGTTAATTACATATACAGCCATATAAATACATGCATGCATTCTTTTCTCTATAAGAAAGATAGAAAATTCTACACAAGCTTATATATAAGAGGAGGGAGAAGGGGATCCACGGCGCGGGAATAAACCCCCAGAGAAACATCACCTAGCACTTGCGAGATTCGAAACGTAGGCCTCCTTATTGGGAGAGCCAAGAAAATGCCAACTAGACTAGAGCCCCTCGTGTGTTTGTGTCTATGTGCGCGCGCACGCATACACAGATTGGAAATTGGTTAAAGGGAACAATCTCAGAAAAAGTTGGAACTCCAGTAAAAATTATATGAATTTTGGTACACTTTGATATATTTCTAGAAGCTTTTGGTATTTTTCAACAAGCATTTTTCATCCTTAACCAGGCTACCGTGTTACATATAAAGGGCAAAATATGAAAGGGGAGTGTGGGGGGGGGGGGGGGGGGGGGGGGGGTGGGAGAAGTTTGAACCTCACTAAACAGTCTACAGATTTCAATACCCTTCTAAATTTTTGTACACACTTTGCAAATTTTCCAGCATCATGAGTGAAACTTAAGTCCAAAGGATTGTGGTTAGCGCTTTGTAAACACCTGTGAACAAATCGCTAACAAGTTAGAACTGCAATGCATGTTTCACAAACTAGAGGTTGCAACCTTGCATAATTTTTCAACCTTACGTTTTTTTCGTCTATATTTACACATAAACTAGAGGCTGCACACCTTACATAATTTTGCTAGAATTCCATCACTAAAACACCAAGGCCATGACAGTGTGCTCCAAAAGTATCTGGGAAATGGCAAAAGTGGAAGCAATTAAGAGGGGATGACGGAAAACAAATAGATGAAAAATTGAAGAAGTGTCAGACTCATAGTTTTAAATCGCGGTATCGGTTACCGTCGCGGTATCGGTCGCGGTATATCAATATCGGGACATATCGGTGATACGTCGCGGGAATTGGGTGTCGCGGTCTTGAATTTTTAAAAATCATCAGCAACATGTATAAAACTTGAAAAATATACTTTTGCGGCTTTTGCCCCCAACATTGGCTTAAATTATCACATTTTAATTAATTTAAGACATGTAATAGCCCATTCTCTTCATGTGAAATATCCGATAATCGCTAGCCACAACAAATTTATGTTGGAACTTTAGTGTATTTGTAAAACATGGTGTTTTTTTCTAGTCCCACATTGACAAGTTACAAAACTTGTATCTACTTTAAATGAATTTGCACTTTAGTAGGTTTGTAAATGAGGATTCAAGGAGAGGTCTCGCGTGCTCAGGAAAATGGGTGGCAATTTGAAAAACTGATTCGGAAACCAATTAACCGGGTAAAACTATTACAGACCGATACGTACCGGTTCCCGGCCAGTTCACTTGTGATTCGGAGTCCCCCCGTTATACCGGCCAATATCCAAACCGCTAGCCTCAAATACCGGTACGAACCAACCGATACGGTTCGTACCGGCCGATATTTAAATCTATGATACCGACTCGGACTTATAAGCTTATTGCCAAGTCTGTGGTTCGACGTATAAGCTGATTTGCCGAATTCTGCCTTATATTCTCCCTAGTAGGCTCTTTGCATCGTGAGAAAGAGAGAAAAGAAAGGAGTCTGGTTTTCCACCAAATCTCATCAAAAGTGAAGAGTTTCAATGAGAAACCAAATGGATTTAAACCTAATGTTATTGTAGGACTGATGCATTTAAGCGCCAAACAGAGAGACTGGTGATTGAATGAGCTAAAGAAGTCTGCCCAATTTGCCGAAGACAAGTTAGATATAATAGAAGAGAAAGCAGGGGAGTTGCTACACAGTTCAAACCACATACATGATTCTTTGGCTTCAATCGATGTTCAAACCCAACAAGTGTCCAAAATGACGAAGAATGTTGAAGATCATGTAAATGTTGTGCTGAAGCATGCTGAAGCAGTTTACGAGCAATCCAAGGAAATCTCAGGTTCTCAGTCGGAACTGCAAGAAAGCCAAGCACAAATGAAGAACAAGTTAGAAGAATCAATGGAAGTGTTGCATAAATCTTATGGCAAACAATACACCATGCTAAGTGGGTTGGGAAATGGTAGGTATATGGCTAAACAATATGTAGATATTGTAAAGAAAGGGAAACACAAGCGATTTCTCGTTTGCAGATTTCCATTACCATACAAATGATTCGAGCTTGTTTATAGATAAAAGAAGATACATATGTTGCTTACAGTTTTCTTGTGATACCAGTTTTCTTGTTTGCATAGTACCATTACCGAACATATGTTGCATTCTTGGAGAATTCCAAAATCCAAGTACAACCAGATTTCAAAGGAATGAACCAATTTCTAACCAAACACACACACACATGACTTGCACTGTGTAATGCATGAAGAAGATTCAAAGATTTTTTGATTTAGCTCAAATATGCAATGCTGGATTTGTAATTCTCTTGAAAGAGTTAGCGCACGTCCTTGATTGCTGCTTCAAGTTGAAAGTTTGGCATACTTTTGACGGATGATGCTATGGTATCAATGGTCATTTTGGGGACACCATAATTTTTGGCATAACTTTACCATTATGAGCATAACAAAAACCCATTACAAGCATAACAAAACCCAAACAATGCATAACCAAGGAATATCCACAAAACCAACCAAGGCATAACCAAATCCATCCAAGGCATAACAAACAAGTTATGCCTTGTTATGGTTTTGTTATGCTTATAATGGGTTTTGGTTATACTCATAATGGTTTTGTTATGCTAAAAGTTACGGTGTCCCCAAAATGACCGGGGACACGGAAGTCATTCCCACTTTTGACAGGTGAATTGCGCGGGACCTTGAACTGGAAACAACGATTTGACATAATATTCGGCACAACCAGGGGTCTTTCCTATCTACATGACCAATTCCTTGTCACTATCATACATAGAGACATAAAGTCCAGCAACATTCTACTGGATGATGAGTTCCAGAGCCTAAATTTGCTGATTTTGGGTTGGCAAGGCTTCTACCTGATGGTCAGAGCCATCTCAGCACCAATTTTGCCGGAACACTGTAAGTAGGAAAGCAACCATTTACAAGCTTAGGGTAATGCTATACGAACAAAGTTTGTTACAGAGAGGAGCAGTGTTACCGATTCTTCATATGAGAGCCATCATTTGACCTCGAAAAAAGCCACTGCACGTCATTTTGGTTGGAATTTTTAAATTGAATTTTTTCTTTTAAATCAATTTCGTAAATCATAAACGTATAACTACAACCCTCTAGTTCAGTTAATCCTATACAAAGAGAATTTCTGTGAATTTCAGTACAAAACGTTTTGGTGTTAGGCCTTTCATTTGAAAGTGACTCTAAGGAAGAAGAAATTGGTTAAAGATTTTTCTACGATTGGTTCTTTGTTGGCAGTAGGAAAAATTTATGGCTAAATTTTATGCATAAGAGTTATATGTTTGTGAATTGTTTTCTCTTCCGTTGTTGAATTTGGTTGAGGCTATCGAACTATAAACTAACTCACATCCGTCCCCAAGATTGTTATGAGATGTGGTCATTTGTGGGAATCCTTTGATGATAACTCAGTTCTCAATTCTCATGGAACAGGGGATACATGGCGCTAGAATATGCAATCCATGGACAATTGACTGAGAAGGTTGATACCTACTGCTTTGGCATAGTTGTCCTTGAAATCATAAGTGGTCGAAGGTGTAATGACTTCAACACAGTTGAAGCCGAACCAGTTACTGATTATCTCCTTGAACAAGTCTTAGCCATAAGCCTAGACTGTGTTTTGGTAATGTTTTCAATATAATTGCTGATATTAGAAAACATGAAGACTCTTTGCATTTTCTTCGGCGATAACATAAGCAAAAATAGGAAACATTTATGGATGATGCTATGGTGTCCCCGGTCATTTTGGGGACACCGTAATTTTTGGCATAACATAACCCTTACAAGCATAACAAAAATCATTACAAGTATAATAGAACCATAACATGGCATAACCAAGGCATAACCAAAAACCAATCAAGGCATAACCAAAAATCAACCAAGGCATAACCAACCAAGTTATGCCTTGTTATGATTTTGGTTATGCTTATAATGGTTTTGGTTATGCTTGGAATACACATCTCCTATTGTTATCTATAAAATAAATAAATTAATGGGTGGGAAGATTACCCAAAGGAGCTATCGAAATCCTCCGGTGAAAACGAACGGAACGGTAGGCGGCCTGGTGATGGATTCTCAGCAAAGGAAGTATAGGCACAGGAGAATCTCTCTCTTTTTTTTTACTTTTGACTTTTAAATTAATAATTACGTACGCATATTGGACAATGGATATATATATATATATAGAGGAATTTTCAAGTGAGGGATCCCTCATTTTTTTAAAATGAGGGACTTTCATTTTCCGATCAAATTTTAAAAATTCGAGCCGCTCAATGTGTGCAGAACGTGATTTTAAGGGTACCCGCGAGAAATCAGCAAAAAAAATGACCAGGAAGGGCTTCATCTGAGCATTTTTTTTGAACCGTTCAATGAAAACTGCTCGGATGAAGCCCTTCCCGGTCATTTTTTTTGCTGATTTTTCGCAAGGACCTTTAAAATCACATTCTGATCACTTTGAGCGGCTCGGATCATCGAAATTCAATTGAGAATGGGAGTCCCTCATTTTAAAAAAATGAGGGATCCCTCACCGGAACCTAGATCTATATATATATATATATATATATACACACACACACACACACACATCGGTGGAAAGGTAAGGTAGACACCTGTTAATCTCCTTCTCATGTCTCAACATATTTCGCGTTCCATTAACGCGAATTTTGATTAAACGTGTTCGGATTTCAGTCTCCGAAAAATTTCAAAAATTCGGCATAGACTAATAATAATTTAAGGGTCAACGTAGCGGTGACGGATTTTTAAGGTAAAATCCCAACGTTGCGTTACTCATATAATGTGTCAGGTTCCTATTTGGACCACGAGACTAAACTACTACTACTTCTTCTCTTTTTTTTTTAATAGAAAAGTTAGGATTTTACACTGACGTAGCACAACATCCGATAAAATTGGAGTCTAATCCACAAAGATGGTGATGTGTGCTGACTTGAAAACTCGGGTTGTTTTAATTAAAACGGGCTCTTAGGAAGCCAACCCTTGTTGATAAATTGAGATTAACTAAAACTTAGAAATTAATTAGTTTTTTTTCAAATAATTAAAAAGAAGGCATGGTCATAGGGTTCAAAGCACTCGCAACCAGTCCGGATTAACCTACTCCATTTTTGTTTTGCCACAGCGATATACATCAGCGGGGGTTAATGGAGGTGTTAGAGTTAGCACGAGGAGACCAGAAGCTATCTATAGCCCTAGCCCCCTATAGGGTCTGCCCCCTGTGGGGCTCGAACCCAAGACCTTCCACAAAGGGGAGGCAATGACTAACCAACTGCACTAAGTAGTGGTTGTCAAACCTGCTCCATTTAGTGTTCTTAAAACGTTCGATTTTAGTGAGAAAAAGATACCCCGAAAAATGCGAATCCTTATGGTCGCCGTTCACCTATGCGCAACGAAGAATGGGTTTTGGACACCCGTTCTCCCGTTCACATGGACTCCGACAATACCTGGGTTCGTCTAACGGGTTCGTCTAATGAATGTTTTTTATTAACCTAAAATTGTTTTTTTCTTTATTGTATAAAAATAGGAGTAGTGCCCGAACTGGTTATGGCGTGCTAATCACCCCGCGACTCTACATATACGACTACTCACTAATCATTGCACAAGAAACAAAGATTGCATCATGCTTCAATTGCTTAGAATGGAAAACAAAAGAAAGATATCAACCAAACAAATTCTAACAAATTAACTTTTATAAAGAACGAAAATTAAAACGAGTAATCAGAACGCAAGTACTTGAACAAAACTTCGAAAACTTCCAAAGAAAAGTGCTCTCCAAAAACGACGCAATTAGAAAAACTTCTGCCCCGTTTCTCCTGATGATCAAATCTCCCTGTAGGTTTTTTTAAACCCTTCTTTTTTTCTTTTCTTTTTTTTCGGCTACGAAAATGGCTCAAGGACTGAGCGTGCGGGCGTGCCAATACTTGTCGCGTCTAACGTAAGGGCTGGGCGTCCCTTTTCTGACTTCGAATCTATGAGGGCGATAGTGCTGCAAACTTAAGGGCTAGATTGCAGTGGTGGTTCGTGGTTTTGCCTCTACGAGCGAGAACTTAATAATTTCCTAACCGTGTAGGAAAAGAAGTAGCAACGTAGAATAACTTTGATTTATCGTAATAACAAAGTTGGGGTATAAGAGAGATATGAATAATTTTATTACGTCGTAGTAATAAAATTGGGATACAAGAGAGATAGAAACTCGGACTACTTGGAGAAGTAATTGAGTGAAGGTGAGAAAATGAGATAATTGCTTCGTTGGGAAGGTTTTGGTTTTTTAGCGTTGAGCTTGATTGGTGTGTGGACCCTTTTTCCTTCTTGTCTTCTAGCATTTATAGGCCACGGCATTGCATGCAAAGCGGATGTGTTGGCCTCTTCTCTTGGCGCCATGTGTCGCTTATAACTTCCACTTCATGGGATCATGGGGTGATAGGTTGTTATTGAAAGTTACAAAAGATCATGGGTAAATAATGCACTGGTCCAGATCTGGGCCAAGCTTCCCGCCTTCATCATGAGTTGACATGTGTCTCGAGTGAACCTCAGATGTTGCCACGTATCCAGAGCAACTACCCACTAACATATTTAGTGGGGTTATGAATAGTCATGAGAGGTAAATATCAATTACCCATATGTTTATTTAATCACGGTTAATTGGTAGGATAATGGGCCTATTTTCTCTCCTTCTTTTGTGGGTGGCAAAGACTTCCAGCCATTTGACTCGGTCAAATGGCTTTTCACCGGGCAACAATATCCTTCTTCCTCTCCACTTTTCATGGGCCACTTGGGTAATAGGTCATTCCATTAAATTAAATGGCCCTTTAATATTTTTAACCCGTAAAAACACTTATCGAGTTTAAATAAATCATGGGCTGACTGAATTCTTTTTGCAAATAGGCCCATGACTTTTTCACCTTGAGCCCGAATCCAACTAAAATTACTTGGGCCCAGTCAACATGGGTTTGGCCCAATATTTTTGTTCCAACACATCTCTATTTTTTGGCCCAATTTAATTAAAAGATAATTAAATGGCCTTCCAATGCTTGCCCAGGACTGGGTGTCAAAAACGGATGTAAACAATGCCCCCCCATGCCTTGATCTTGTGCAAGATCTAGGCTTGTAAATTAGGACAAAGTACAGTTTTTGGCATAACCAAACGAGTCCTTATTGCTAGATTTGAAAAAATAATCAGGCTTATTTAGCCTAAGAATTTTTCAAAAATTCCAATGATTAAACTCAAAGGGATAATCAGGCCATAATTAGGCCTAACCACTTTCTGAGTTTCAAAGCAAATCCCCTAATTGGATTTGGACTCCCATTTTGAATTAAATCCCAATAAGTTCCAAGATAAAGCCCCACCGAGGACTCTTATCAGCAACAACAATCATCATCCTTTTAAGCCTAGGGGACACGTGTCAACGCCCCAGGCCTTGCATTGGCTGCCATGCAGTCTTTTCTACCGCCAGGACTCCTTTGGGTTAGCCAAGAGTCCCACGCTTGAGTTAATTTCTCAGTCTTGGTTAAAGAGAAAGAGAGAGAAACAGAAATCGTAGTACCCCTGAGATCTTGTTCCGTCTTATTTCTGACCCTTCACTCTCTCTACATTCTCTCTATCTTCTTTCTTCTTACCCGAGAGAAACCCAGAAAAAACCCTAGTTCTTCATAGCTTCCGTCTTCTTTCCTGATCCCTAATCAGGAATGGCTACCCATAAAGCTCATACACCACCCCCAAACCCTAACAGCCTATCCGTACAGATCCGAAGGATTTTGTCCGACGAACACATCGCCATCACCAACGACGTTTTGGTGATTGCGAATGCCGATCGAGTCGGGTTGGGACCTGCGTTCTAGCTAGGGTTCCCTTCTCAACTCTCCTCAATGTATCCTCTGGCCGAAGAAGCTCTCCCTTTCGAATCACCCAGCCTTGACTGGAGTCGCTTTACCACGGAGATACCCAACAGACTTTGGCATAGACTTGACGCCAAGTACGTTGAGTGGCTTGATCGAGTAATGGAGGCTAAAGGAGATCTATGGAGGCAGATTGGAATCAGGGACGCAATTCTCCTCAGTCGGTCTCTGATTGACATGGATAAAAATCTTTTCCTTGCCACATCACAGTTCTGGTCAGTCACCACGAACTCGTTCCATTTCAAGGTTGGTCTCATGAGCCCTACACTTCAAAACCTGGTCTTTCTGACGGGCCTCCGTCCCCATGGGATTGAGGCCAACTACTTTCTTTCTCAAAAAACCCCTTATTTCGAATATAAGGAACCCCTGTCTTTCTCCCATTTCATAAATCATTATGTCTGAAAAGGTCCAATTCAGGATTGCGAACATGTAGCTTTTCTCCTTTATTGGCTAAACAAGTTCATCTTTTGTGTTTCTGCGAATAGAGTAAGACCACAGCCAAGAGGCAATGGCCAAAGGTATGAACTCTTTTAGTCCTCTACTCGGTCCTTCAAGATAAGGTAATCATGCCCTCATCTTTTCTGTAGGTCTCTGAGACAATAGTTGCTGGAAGAACAAGAAGTAGCGCTAAGACAAGTTCTCCCGAAACCGATCCTTCGGGAAAGGTTTGAGCTCTCCTCAGCTCTTCTTCCTATACTATATTTGAATGTTCTACTGACTTTCCTTCTTACAGGCCACCTCCAAAGGCGAAGAAGGGCAGGCAGAATCGGCCCCTTCGAAGAGGAAGAAATTGAGAAAGAAAACTTCAACGCCAGCCGATTCTGAGAACACTGTGTCTGCCATGGAGCATAATCCAATCGTAAGGATGTACTGTGACATGAAATTCCCAGCGTTTATGGCCCCGTATTACCACCAACTTCCACTTGTTTTCAATCCCCAGGAACTCGATGACTACTTTGAAGAGGAAGTAGAGGTTGAAGAGAAGAGACTCGACCTGTCTGACCAAGAACCTGAGCATGAGGCATCATCAAGGACTCCAGAGAAGCCTCGATCTCCAGTTGTCCAGTCTGTTCCATCGGCCAATCCTTCTGTTGAGCCCGAGCTTGTTAACGTGGCAGAGGAAGATGAGGATGAAGACTTGGATTCTCTGTTCAAATCTACCCAGGATTTGTTAAAGGCAGCTACATCTGGCACCTCAGGCAGTGGACTTGGCTCAACCTCACAATCGCAGTTCTCCTCGGAGGAAGTTTATGAGGCCAAAACAGCCCTCAAAATGGCCTTGCTTCAAAACTTCAAAGCTATAGCCCATCCTGTTAGGGCTTCAAATATCAAGGAGGCCATGGACGTACTAGTAAAGTTCCAAGCCTTGGGGGTAGAAGAAACTGTACTCCAACATTTCCAAAGGGAATTCCCCAATATGGTGAAATCTCATGACTCCTCCTCCCATGAACTTAGCAAGGTACATGCCAAGATGGCAGAACTAGAGGCGGTTGACGTGGAGCTTGCCAAGTTCAGTGCCGAATGGCTTCAGTTGAAGGAAGACATGCGTTTCAACGAAGCAAGCATTGTCGCTACCTCCGATGAAATTGTAGATCTAAAGGCCAAATTAGCACAAGCCGAAGGCCGCTTGGTTGACCTCCGGAAGGAAACTCTGACCAAACAACATGACGATCTGAAAGTTGGATCACGGAGCCAAAAGATGAAACTAAACCTTCTGGTTGAGGAGATGCCAAATCTTAGAGGTCAGAGGGAAATGCTTGAAGCCCAGCTTGCCAGCCTTGATACCTCCTGGGAGGACCTCAAAAACAATCTTGAAGGCCGTCTGTAGGTTTTGACTTCTGAGATCTCACTTCTTTCCTTTGATTTAGACTTGTTATAACTTTGATTTTGCTTTCTATGCCTGGCCTAGAACTTTCCTTTAAATGGCCAAAGGCACTGGTTTGGTTTACTGACAAGTGGCCTAAGCTTGAGGCCTTTATGAATTTTACATGATAGGTATCATGGCCTCAACTCAGGCCTTGCTATCAGGTTTTTCTATGGTTTGTTAGATTGAATTTCACCAAAGTCTCTCATTTCCCACATAGTGGGATAATGATGCTTTAAGTATTTTCTATTTGTTAAATGCTTAAACAAACCGCCATGTAAGTCCATAAGAAGATAAACATTACCTTTAAGGACTTGAGCGATCTGGTAAGGTCCTTCCCAGGTTGGAGACCACTTGCCATATTTTGGATTCTTTTCCCCCAAAGGAAAGACTGCCTTCCAAACTAAGTCACCTTCGGTAAAGCTCTTCCTTCTTACGCGTTAGTCATAAAATCTAACAACCCTTCCTTTCTGGACCAACATGTGATCAAGGGCTGCAAGCCTAACCTCATCCAAGTCCTCAAGTTCCATCAGCATGGCTTGAGTGTAATCTGCAGGAGTGAGGCCATTTTGAGATGCTATCCTTGCTGACTTCACTGCTATCTCCATTGGTAGGACTGGATCATGCCCATACACCAACATATAAGGAGTCACGTTGGTGGCTTCTTTGTTTGAGGTTCTGTAGGCCCATAAGGCCTCAGAAAGTAATTCATGCCAGGCCCTCGGATTATCTTCCACCATTTTCTCTATAATGTTAACCAAAGTCCTATTGGTGGACTCAGCCTGACCATTTCCTTGTGCATTATAAGGAGTGGAATTGGAAACAATGATGTTTTGCTGTGCAGCAAAGTTGATCACTTGCTCTCCCATGAATATCGTTCCCCTATCCGCAACCAAATGTTCAGACAGCCCAAACCTATGGATGATTCTTTCCTTGACCACCTTGATTACCTCTTGTTGATCCACAGACTTTAATGGCACAGCTTCTGCCCATTTAGTAAAATAGTCCGTGGCTACCAAGATGTAAGTATGATTTCTAGAGGAATGAGGATAAATTTTCCCAATCACGTCAAGGGCCCAACCCTTAAATGGCCAAGGTTTGACCACAACATGATAATCTGCTGCAGAGACACGCTGAATTGGGCCATGGGCTTGGCAAGGCTGACATCCTTTGGAAAAACGAATGCAGTCCTCTAAGATAGTTGGCCAATAGTATCCATACCTTCTGATCAACCATCTCATCTTTATCCCTGATTGATGAGCTCCACAGATTCCTTCATGGACTTCACTCATGACTCTCATGGCTTCGGGGTGCCCTAAGCACCTTAAAAGTAGGTCATCTTCAGGGCTCTTCTTGTATAATTCGTCTCTTACGAGAATATAACTCATGGCTCTCCTCCTCCCCTTACTAGAGGCCCTATGATGAGGCCTCTTAAGGAAAGAAATGATAGGTGTATGCCAATCATTCTCGGGTTCATCATCTGACTCTTCACCTGTGAAGTCAGAAGTAAACACTTCCAGCCCTAGATCCCTTCTCCTAATAGAAGGTAACAATCTCTTTTGGATTGTGATGATCTTATGGATTGTTTCTGGGGCTAACTTTAGACCTGTCGAGGCCTGAGCCAAGCTGTTGGCTTCAGTGTTCATGCTCCTTGAAACGTACTTGACAGTTACATTATAAAAATCTTGAATTAATTGCATTGCTGCCATATAATAAGGAGCCAAGTCCTCACTATAGCATTTGAACGCTTCTGCCAAGTGATTGATGACAATGTTTGAATCCCCAATAACCTTTACATTTCTGGCCTCCAAATCCCTAAGGATCTCCAGGCCTATAACAATTGCTTTGTATTCAGCTTGATTATTTGTACATGGGAAATCAAACTGAAATGACAATTCAGTCCTCAGGCCTTGGGGAGAAATAATAATTACTCCACAGCCTGAGACTTCTTGAGTCTTTGATCCGTCAAAAAGCCGTATCCAAGGAATGAGTGATATTTCAAGAGCATTCAGTCCTACCTCAGACTCATCGCCGATATCCACGCATGGATGATCAGCAAGGAAGTCTGCTAAGGCCTGGCCCTTCATAGCTTTTTGAGGAACAAAATGAAAACTGAATTCCATTAGAGCTAAAGACCATTTGCCAATTTGGCCTCGCATGATTGGCCGAGAAAACAAGTACTTAACTAGGTCTGTTTTACTCATAATGTAAACCAAAACAGGAAGCATGTAGTGCCTCAATTTTATTGCTGAGAAGTACAAGGCAAGACAAATCTTTTCAATAGGAGTGTATCTCGTTTCACAAGGAGTCAACAACCTACTTAAATAATAAACTGCATGTTCCTTTCTTTGAGCGTTGTCTTGTGCTAAAAGGCCTCCAATAGAGCCTTCAGCTGTTGAAATGTAGAGCTTCAACGGCTTGTTCTTGATGGGAGGCATAAGGACTGGAGCCGTTGTTAAATAGCCTTTAATCTCATCAAAGGCCTTCTGATGGTTTGCCTCCCAAACAAAAGTGTCATGGTCCTTCAACTTCAAGAGTGGAGAAAAGACCTGAACCCTTCTAGCTAGGTTTGAGATAAACCTCCTCAAGAAGTTGAATGAACCCAAGAGCTTCTGCAGCTCCTTCTTGGTGGTAGAAGGCTTTGCTTCCATGATTGCTTTGGCCTTATTCTTGTCAACTTCAATCCCTCTGTTGTAGACCAAGAATCCAAGGAACTTGCGTGCGGAGACTCTGAAGGCACACTTCAAGGGGTTTGCTTTCAAATCGAACTGTTACATTCTCAAGAAAGACTTCCTCAAGTGTTCCAAATGTTCATCATAGGACTGAGACTTGACCACGATATCATCAATGTAGATCTCCATGAAGTGGCTAATGAAATCATGAAAAATGGCGTTCATTGCTCGTTGGAACATAGCACCTACATTCTTTAGGCTGAAGGACATTACGACCCACTCGAAGGTTCCTAGAGCTCCAGGACATCTAAAAGCAGTCTTAGCCGTATCGGCCTCGTCAATAAAGATCTAGTTGTAGCCAGAATGCCCATCCATGAAGGACAAAACCTTGTGACCAGAAGCTCCATCCACCAATTGATCTACGACTGGCATTGGATACTCGTCCTTTAGGGAAGCCAAGTTCAAGTTTCTGAAGTCTACGCATACTCTGACCTTGTCGTTCTTCTTAAGGACTGGAACAATGTTAGAGAGCCAAGTAACATACCTGGCTGTGCGTATGAACCCAGCATTGAAAACGCGTTCAGTTTCATCTTTGACCTGCAAATAGACTTCATTGGACATCCTCCTTGGCAGTTGTTTGAAAGGTCTGAATTCTGGTTGAATGGGAAGCTTGTGCTCCACTAGGTCTTTGGACAGACCTGGAAGTTCTTCATAAGTCCAAGCAAAACAGGACTTGAACTCCTTCAAGAGTTGAATGAGCTTCTCCTTCACGTCCTTTGGCAGAAGTTGACTAATATATACAGGTTTGGGATTCTCTGCATCTTCCAAATTAACTTCTTCCAAAGGATCTTGCACGTCCGCCTTTAAATTATCCAACTTGGCTGGGGCTGCTTCTAGGTCTTCCAGGCGGATTTCATCAAGATCTTCAACCAGGTTTTCGTCCTCGTTGATCTCTTCGGCCGCACAGGCCAAAAAATCTTCCTCTGGCTCTTGAATTCCCCTCAGCCTCTTCTCTAGTAAATAAACTTCAAATTTTGACAATGTGGTTCGAAGGGCCACATGCTTCTCTGCTCCTGAAGGGCTTACTGACATTGAGCAGAGTGTTTGGATGAGGCTATAATCGGCTTGCTTGACTCCGTAATCATTGGACTGATTAATTCTTGAAAAAGTGCCCTCACTTCTTCAGCTGACTTATTGTTATGAATGGGGGCTATTCTGTGGCGGCCATACTTATCAAGGCCTGCCACCTTCATTGGACCAACCCCCTCATCATATAAGTGGGCCTCTGCGTGGTTAGTAGAGGCCTTGAATGGTCTACGGTCAACCCATATTACCTCCACGTCTTCTTGATTTCAAAAAATAAGACATTGGTGAAGGGTTGAGGGGACTGCTAGACCAGAGTGAATCCAATCTCTCCTCAGTAGAACATTGAAGGAAGAGTGTGAATTAACAACAAAGAAAGGTGTTGTTAAGGTCTTGGACCCTATCGTTAAGTTCATGATTCAAAATACCTTGGCATGCTGTCTCCTTCCCGGTGAAATCAGTCAAGGCGGCATTGCATGACACTAGGTCTTGATCAGTCTTCCCGAGCCTCTGCATCATGGCCTTCGGACTGAGATTGGTTGCTGACCCGTTGTCTACCAGGATACGGTTCACTGGCATCCCATCAAGGCAACCAGCAATGTACAAAGGCTTGATGTGTTTGTTCATCGTGGAACTTGGCCTCTCAAAGATCACGCTAGCTGCACGATCTTCAGTCTTCTCTTCGGTTTCGCCATTCAGCACAATCACCGAAGGCCCATTTAATCCTACCGAGAAGGACTCGTTGAGTATCTCAGCTGTCTACCCCATTTCTACAACATCTCCCTCCATGGCTGTTGGAGTGTTTTCTTTAGCTTCCAGGTCTGCTGGTAAGAACACGACCATATTGCATTGCATATTAGAACCCTGTCTAGGTACAAATACCTTAGCCAATGGATTCAACTTCGACTTGTCCCCCGAGTCTGGCTTCCTTGGTTTAAAGACTGCCTTCTGGAGCAAAGTAACCTGCCTTGGTGAAGGCTGAATCCTAGCTTCTTCGAGAGTTCTCTCCAAGAGAGGCTGTTTCTTGGACACAACGGCTTGTTTTGCAGGTAGTTGAGTCATAGCTTCTTTGTATGTTTTCTCAGCGGCGAGCTGCTTCTTTGGTAAAATCCTTGGAGGAGGCTTGATCATAGCCTCTTCCACAGTTCTTTCCAAAGGTTTGTACACTCTTCTATCCTTAGGTTTTTTAACCACAGGCTCTTCTAGAACTTCCACCTCCATTTCTTCTTCGAGGACATCCTCAATCATTGGATCGTCCAGTAGGTTTGTCTCTTCCTCGGCCCTTCTAGCTGCTTGCCTGAATCGTTGACGGCACCTCTTTTGAGATCTGGACAGAGGTGGAGGTTTGGATGGAAACTTGGGATGTTCAACCCTGTGCCACTCATTTGGGGGAGTGGCTGGAGGTTTAACAGCCCTTGGCTTGTCCTTGGAAGGAGCAGATATTCTCAAGTTGACGAGCTCATCTTCAATTTCAACCAACCCCGGTTGAATTCGATTGAACACAGATTCGCGTACAACCCTTCTCCCTTTAGACCTATGAGGCTCCTTAGGACTTGACTCAGCCCTTCCGACGATAATGCTCTTCAGGACCGGCTTGTTAGGACTGGCATGGTGTCCACATTCTGTACACACCATAGAGCAGGTTGGTTTTTCTGGTTTCTTCCCTCCTGAAGGTCTAGACCACCATGAGTTTTGCTTTTTAAACCTCCTGACTCGCTCAGTCCTGACATCCCCTTCATCATAAAAGGAATCCCAGTACCTGCCGGGGCTGGACCTGTACGCTGCTCTGGAAGAGGCTCCCAAACTTATCTTCGGCCTAGGAACAGCCCTAGGCATGTCTCTTATGCTGACAGAGACCATATTTGTACTTAGCCCTGAAGGAAGGGATTGCCATCCACCCCATGGGCTGCTTGTCTTTCTCGGGAACTTGAACTCCCCTCGTTCAATCTTATCCTGGATGTCATTTCTAAATACCATGCATTTATAGTAGTATGATGACTCCAAGAATTGTGATACTTACAATATTCTTTGCCCTTCATTTCTTCCAAAGTTGGAATCTTGTGGCCGAAGGGCAGTTTGAGCAGCTTGTCAGCAAGGAGTTGATCGAAGATAGCTTCAGCCCTACCCACGTCAAAAGTGTAAGTCCTGGTTGACTTACTGAAAGTGTTCTGGGCTGGCTGCTTTGTGGGCTCCATCTTGACAAATGCCTTAGAAACGTATGGCTTTTTGTTGATGATTTCAGCCACTGCCACGTCTGGGTCTACCTCTGCTTCTACCCCAGCAACCTCGTAGTTAGGGTCGCGGTAATACGACCCTTTATATGCTGTCTTTCTGTCCTGCTTCTCCGCCAAGAACTTTTCATAATGGGAAGCCTTGGAAGATAATTCGAACAAGTCTCTGAATTCTGTTCCATAAAACTTCTTCTTCATTTCAAAGCCCAGGCCATTTAATGCTATACGCATGTATTCGGCCTCAGGAAGGACTATCTTGCATTTGAATCGAGCAGTTTTGAAACGTAAGAGGTAGGACTCCACAGACTCTAAATGGGTTTGACGGTAGCATGAAAGGTCTGCCAACGTCCCTTCTGGTTCTACCTTGTAGAACTGCTGGTGGAACATTTCTTCCAACTGCGCCCAGGTCTGTACCGAGTTAGGTGGTAGATTTATGTACTAAGTGAAGGCTGTCCCAGTAAGAGAATTGGGAAAGAGCCTCAACTTTAGAGCATCAATGGTCCCGACCTCTCCACATTGAACTTGAAACCTGGCAATGTGCTCTACGGTTGACTGCATGCTCTCACCATTAAAGGTCTGGAATTCTGGGACTCTATAGCCCTTTGGGAAGGGTGTGTTGTCCACTTCCTCGGTATGAGGCTTCCTATACATTGGCCTTCCCAAAGGTCTGAAACCAGGTCCTAACTGTTCCTCGAGCAGGTTCAAGACTTGATCTCTTCCCATGACTAGGCCTGGCTCAGGAGGCGGCTGTGGATGCGCCTCTTGTGCCTGCTGGTTCTAGACTAGACTTGCCCCCTGAGTATCAGAGCTTTGAGGAGTACGTGCAACTCCTTTGTCCTTTTCAGAGCCCTGGCCTCCTTGCGAAGACCTTCTGTCTGTCTTGTTAGACTTGTCAAACTTGTTCTGGTCCTCGACTAAAACAAACCTTTGATCATCATTTGGAGGGGTCGAAGCTCCTCCGGTCATGACTCCCTTCTCCTCTTACCCCCAGAGTGCAAGGCTATTAGATGAAGTAGCGTGATAAAATGTTTGAGGAGGGGGAGGTACCCCCAATAAGCCAGCTTGGTCTTGACCGTTGCCAAAGATACCAAACTGTGGAAAGCCCTGCTGTTGAGGAGTGAGCGGTAGCCTCTCTGTAAGCGTAGCAACCATTTTGTTGACTGCTATGGTCAGAGGTTCCAAGGACTGAGTGAGAACGATTGCGAGATTGACCGTCGTAACGTTGTTGGATATCTCACGTCC